>OZ026618.1:31373305-31912038 GCA_964020975.1 Hermodice carunculata
TTACAGCAAAATGCCACAAAGGCACCAAACATGATGTTATGATGAGCTCTGTTTCGTATCCTGCGCATCTCCGGGTCCATTTCACTGACGGGGATGGTGATGGTCTGCACACCCGAGTCTATGATCTATAACACAAAGACACATTCTGAAATGGTATTTGCTTAGAAAAACCTCAGTTGAGTGCTGCCATCTGGTGACTCAAGTACATCTGGCTTACCCTGATGGTCTGAGGATGAGGTATTATATTTACTGAGTGCTGCCATCTGGTGAGTCATTGTGCTGGTGGTTCACCCTGTTGATCCAGTACCATATAAAACATACATTGCCTCAAGTAGATCTACTTATGTCCTAGCTAATTGAAGATCCATAAAGTGCTGCTATTCAGCAGTTCTTAACATTTCTGAACCAACCCCAAAAGAATTTTGAAATCAAGGTTTTTGATTACAGTACAGTGAAACATCCCTATACCGAAAGGAGGTATTTGGTGTATGGAGGTGTTCAGTAAGGGAGGTTTCACTGTACTGTAAACCTGTGTACACTACAGGCACCACAAATAGAGGACAGGTAGACTGGTCACTGTGTGCATAAAACTTAAAAGAGTTAAGCACTGGCCACTGTGTGCATAACACTCCCTTTAAAGAGTTAAGCACTGGCCACTGTGTGCATAACACTCCCTTTAAAGAGTTAACACTGGCTACTGTGCAAATAACACTCCCTTTAAAGAGTTAACACTGGCTACTGTGCACATAACACTCCATTTCAAGAGTTAAGCACTGGCCACTGTGTACATAACACTCCCTTTTAAGAGTTAGGACTGGCCACTGTGTACATAACACTCCCTTTTAAGAGTTAGGACTGGCCACTGTGTACATAACACTCCCTGTAAAGAGTTAGGACTGGCCACTGTGTAAATAACACTCCCTGTAAAGAGTTAGGACTGGCCACTGTGTACATAACACTCCCTTTTAAGAGTTAGGACTGGCCACTGTGTACATAACACTCCCTTTTAAGAGTTAGGACTGGCCACTGTGTACATAACACTCCCTGTAAAGAGTTAGGACTGGCCACTGTGTACATAACACTCCCTTTTAAGAGTTAGGACTGGCCACTGTGTACATAACACTCCCTGTAAAGAGTTAGGACTGGCCACTGTGTACATAACACTCCTTGTAAAGAGTTAGGACTGGCCACTGTGTACATAACACTCCCTGTAAAGAGTTAGGACTGGCCACTGTGTACATAACACTCCCTGTAAAGAGTTAGGACTGGCCACTGTGTACATAACACTCCCTTTTAAGAGTTAGGACTGGCCACTGTGTACATAACACTCCCTGTAAAGAGTTAGGACTGGCCACTGTGTACATAACACTCCCTGTAAAGAGTTAGGACTGGCCACTGTGTACATAACACTCCCTTTTAAGAGTTAGGACTGGCCACTGTGTACATAACACTCCCTTTTAAGAGTTAGGACTGGCCACTGTGTACATAACACTCACTGTAAAGAGTTAGGACTGGCCACTGTGTACATAACACTCCCTGTAAAGAGTTAGGACTGGCCACTGTGTACATAACACTCCCTTTAAAGAGTTAGAACTGACCACTGTGTACATAACACTCCCTGTAAAGAGTTAAAACTGACCACTGTGTACATAACACTCCCTTTAAAGAGTTTAGACTGCCCACTTTGTGCATAACATTCCCTTTAAAGAGTTAAGACTGACCACTGTTTTCATAACACTTTAGAGAGTTGAGACTGGCCACTGTGTGCACAACACTCCCTTCAGAGAGTTAAAAAGTACAGTGGGACAAACAATCTGGGCTGGCACTAAGAACTTTATAGCTGTTGCCAATTTTACTAAAGTAACATTGACCTCTTTTGCCAAATGCTGATAATGTCAGCCCAAACCATGCACAAAATTCTATGCGTTGAAACCATGCAAAATAAGTCAAATAAACAAGTTAAATTCCATGAATATGTGCATCAAAAGTTGAATAAATTATGAAATATTTGTAGCTTATCGGAATAACACTTACAAAATTCTGTTACCCAAATCACATGTTGCTTAGCCAGTGGCTATCGGGCAAATGCATAGTGCTGGGCTAGAGAATCTAGCTTTGAGTGGCATTGGCAGACCTTTGTGGTACAAGTTGTTGGAATTTTTCGGTTGTCGTGAGCCTCGCCCTGTGAAAACCAAAGATTGTAAAGAGTGCCGCAGACAGAGCCTGCAACTGCTGCTTAATGTTAAATTTCGTTTCTCACATATATACCTACACTTGACTTGACTTGCAAGAGGGCCTCTGATGAACGACAGTGAAATTTCCAATTACGCTCTTGCCATTTTTTTCATCTAAGCAACTGCCTCAAATGGTGTCTGAGACTGCCATTCAATGTTAGATTTTGTTCCTTGCATACCTACACTTGACAGGAATTTATTGCAAAAGAATCTCTGAATCCAAGTGAAATTTCCAATCACGCCTTCACCATTTTGTTTCTAATTCATGTAACTGACCAACAGGAAGTGAGCTGTAGCTGTAATGATTAGAGTAATACACATACTTGCGGATATACACATGGCTTAGGACAAGCCATGGCATGGTGGGTTTTGATAAAACATAAATAGTGGGTCATCACATGATGGATTTGGATAGAACATAAATAATGGGTCATCACATGGTGGATTTTGTAGAACATAAATAGTGGATCATCACATGGTGGATTTTGATGGCACATAACAAGTGGGTCCCTTGACTTCCACTCAGGCACTTCTGTATTGCAATGTTATATGCCCCTTAAAGGCAATTTTGTCATAAAATGGTTTGCACTTTTTCAATACCCCTTTTTTCCCTGAAAAGGAATATCCTTATCAAGACATGAGACCCCAAGAAACTGCAGGCAAATGAACAAATATTCTAATGTTTCAAAACCTTGCCCAGGGAATATCCCCCATCCCTTCCCTAAACCAATCCCATTTGTCACAAGACTCAACAATTGAGACATTATTCTCAATGCTCCAGTGTGATATACAGGTCTCAAACCTGGGTACCCTTTGGTCTTTGACATGTTTACATTGTGTGGGCAGGGTATTAATACTGGTCAGGGGGTTAGTATGACAAGCCAAACTTGCTAGTATTCACAAGTAGAGATATTATTATTTCTAATTTAGATATTTGGTTTTCGGATGCAGATATCTATGGCAAGCTGTTTTGATATTTAGTCCTATTTGGTGATATCCCTTATCCTTTGGCAATATTACTAAATGGTCTCATTTCTGATATCCCTAAATCAGTGATATTCCTGAATGATTTAGAGATATCCCTTTATAATTAGGAGATATCCCTCAATGATTTAGCAATATCATTAAACGATTTATAGATATTGCCAAATAAGATGCATTTAGTGATACAGCTTAACAATTTAGTGATATTGCCATATGATGTAGTGATATCACTATAAATATATGAATCTGTGCATGCTGGGTAATTGCACTATGCCTGTAATATCATTGGCATAATGGAGTGAGTATACATGTGGACCTGAATGCCTGACTGGTGAGTTCGACACCAACATAAAAAAGTTAGCATATGCATTTGCAGCATGATATCAAATCCATTGACAATGCCAGAGAAAACCATCAACTCTCAACAAAACACTTTGGGAGGATGAAGCCATGATCACACTTCCCTCCAAATCGACAGCCATATTGGCCAAAGATAGGACAGGAAGGAGAAAAACATTTACTAATATCACTAAATGATTTAGAAATATCACTGAATGATTTAGCTATATAACTAAATATGTTATTTAACAATATTAACAAGGGATTTAGTGATAGCATTAAATCATTTAGCAATATCATTAATTCATACAAATTTAGGGATATCACTAAATGGTTTGTTGATATTACTAAAGTATTTTGCGATATCTATGGGGCACCCTTTTGCTATTTATCCCGGATTTATTGATATTGAGAATTTATTTATATCAAGAATTCATTTACTGATATCTTTAATTATTAATTGATATCAAGAATTCATTTATTGATATCAAAAATTCATTAATTGATATCTATGGTGCACTGTTTTACTGTTTATTCCAGATTTATTCATATCAACAATTCATTTATTAATATCAAGAATTCATTTATTGATATTGAGAAATCATTTATTGATATCAAGATTTATTTATTGATATCAGTAATTCGAATTATTGATATCAATAATCAATTTCTTGATATCAAAAAATCCTTTTTATTTATTGATATCAATAAACACTTTATTGAAATCAATAACTCAATTGTTTGGCATCAAGAAATCATTTTTGAGAACAATAATTTGAATTAATGATATCAAGAAATAGCAGGAATTCTTCATATTAATAATTCGAATTTTTTATATCAGGATATATCTGAATTAAACTATAAATAAATATATCTGAATTAGAACGGAAATACAGACATATGTATTAGAAATAGAGATACCTGTGTTACAACAACACAAGCAAGAAAGCTATGGAATGCTCCCTTGTGCGTAACTGCTATGCTTGCATGGATTTTGCATCATGAGACCGAAGAGTGCAATTGGAGTCTGCTTCATCATGCCTTCAGTTTGGAACACATGTAAGGTAAGGCTTTTGAGGGAACTGTGCTGTGCAAACCACAACATTTGATTTGGAACTACAACATGGGAGCCATCATTAACTGTATGTATTTTTTTCACTGCATGGGAAAAGATATATATTTATATATATATATATATATATATATATATATATATATATATATATATATATATATATATATATATATATATATATATATATATATATATATATATATATATATATATATATATACACACACATATGGAGAGAGAGAGAGAGAGAGAGAGAGAGAGAGAGAGAGAGAGAGAGAGATCTGACTTACAAATATAGATATCTGGAATTCTAATACAGATATCTGTTTTTTATTGCAGACATTTTGGACTGAGTCAACAGCTTTTCTCGGTGCACATTGGCTGTAATGCGCCCAATGCATGTCGAAAAAAGCTGTTGACCTGTTGGTGTATTCTCTCTGGAACTATAGGCATGCTGGTACTTGAATGAAAGGCTTTTTTATGAGGAATACTAATCTGAGATCCTTATGATAATTCAGACTAGTTTGATTTAAGTAGATCGACTTAGACCGTGATTGCACTGAAAGAGTTAATAATGCAAAACTGCTTCCCAGGAAAATATTTTGAACTTAACACTTTCAGAGCAAGGTTTTTTCAATAGATCTGTAGCCTTTTTCTGGTGATTTTTGTTATAGTTATGTAAAATACTAAATATTGAAGCCACTTTTCTTCTTTATGATACAAAAAGTTAGAAGTATTATATACTAAAATGACTATTGAATATCAAACAATGAATATTGATATCTTGGTTTTGTAGTGATATGAAATGATTAATTTTAACATCACAATGGGTTGACATAAAAACAATTTTTTTATGAAAATTCCCTAAAATTATGTAATTATAATATTTTTTAACTAAAGTGTAGTAAACTGTACCAAATATGTCTGATCTTACATTCTTGGCACACAGTTGCCTGTTTGTAGCTTACTATTGTCTCAAATATTCTTTGTAACCTGGAAACCCTTATAAAAACAAAAATATGCATGTTACCATGGTAACGAGGATAATGCGGACCCCGGCGTCAAAGGATGTTTTTGGGGTGTGCGTAAAGTGCAGACCCCAGCGAGAAAGTGTTAATATTCACAGAATTGGACACTGGTCAGATTTTTTTCTTTAGGAAAAAGTTGTCACAAAGTTCAGTACCTAATAAAATGTGCTTATGGAGAATATTCAGATTGGTTCCAGATATGAATATATTTCCAAGCAAAACATATTTATTCTAATTTAAATCTAATCTAAAGGTCATAACAAATTTCCAATATACATAGTTCGTTATGGGCTTTTTATGAGCTAACGCACTGCGAACTTTTGCAGTGAGGAGGCTAGTGTTTTTAATTGAAAAGGAGAGCTTTACCACCCACCCTCACCCACCCACCCCCACCCCCCTTAAAACTGGTACATGTTTCGTGATAACAGAGTGAACTGTGCATTGAAAATGGTCTTTTGGTTACAGTGTGGACAGGTATTCAAACACTGGTCACTGTGTGGGCAGGGTATTAAAACTGGCCCTCTGGTCACGGAGTATGCAGGGTATTAAAACTGGTCCTCTCGTTACAGAGCATGCAGGGTATTACAGCTGGTCTTGTGGTTACTGTCTGGACAGGATATTAAATCCGGTCCTCTGGTTACAGTGTGGGCAGGGTGTTACAGTGTGGGCAAGCTGTTACAGTGTGGCAGAGAACTGGTATTAAAGCCGGCCTTGTGTGATTACAATGTGGGCAGAGTATTAGTAACTTTGTGGTCTCATGTTGGTAGGGTATAAATGTTGATCTCATACCTCTCTACGAAGAAATGATGCCACAGGCCCCGTATGTTGAGTGGACTGTTGGTAAGCTGGCGGTGGGATCTGTGAGTACAAGGGCGGTGGCAGATGGCTGTAATACTTCTGGACATGCGGATCGTCCACGGCAAGGCATGGCTGTGCGGTGGTAGGTTGACCCGTGCCATGGACGCCAATCTGTGGCCCTGGAGAGGCGTCGGGGTTAATTTTCTCGGGCTTCATTTTTGTGGTGGTGGATTAGCTGAAAAAGCATACAGTGAACTTAAAAGACAGTACTCGAATTTTCAGACCTTTTACCTTTGATTTGTGTCTTTTCAACTCCAAAGACTTTGGTCTCTGGAACGACAATGAAGTTTTAGAATTTGATATTTTCAAGTGATGGATAATCTATTCTACAGTTCACCCCTAATTTGATGGGTTTTTAAAAAGTATTTGTTATTGAGTTCCTTCAATAATGTCACATAAAATACATTGTAACAGTCAGATGACTCTCATGTTTGATGTATATAATCAGTAGAGTCATGCAAAATGTATGAAAATGTGTACAATTTTGAAATATGCTTTAAACTTATCACGTAAATTACTTCCAATTCTAATAAAATTGCTCACCACCGAAGTTGTGACAATTCACATGTAATGGATTTAAGGAGAGGTTCCCATTTTAAGTTAAATTGTTGAATTTTACCATTAGTAGTACACATGTGTTTCAGTGCAGAGATTTCCTCTGCAACAGAAATAAGAAATTTATCAAGTTAATATTTGCAGAAACAAATCTTTAGGAATATATATGAAATTTTCTATACAAAAGACAGCAGTTCAATACTGCTTTTTGTCTAGAGCAATCAAAATTACTTTTTGAAGTACCATCTGGGTCATGTTTTTCTGTACTATTTGAAAGACAATGAGAACAACTTTTCCCAAAACATTTGTGTAGGAGGGAGTTCTGTGAAACTTCCCAACCATTTTTTAATGCGAGTAGGTTCAATTTCATTGCCATGTTGAACTAATACCCAATAAATATCTTTACATTTCAATTCCTCAAGTTCAATCAATTTCCCGGCAACACAGAATTTTAAGGAAGTATATCCTCACATGCACTTTTTGTTTACTTTTCAAAATTTCTTTCCATTTTTGCAAGTACTCCAGAAAATTAGGCTCAAAAATAAAATTTGCATTGATCTCTGCTGGTGTAAGAAATTCCCCATTTTCGAATTTCATTCACTATATCATCAATAAATTTGTCACCTTTGTCATAACATTTTTTGAAAATCATTAGTGCATTTTGCACTGATATATGTTTTCATTAAACCGATGCATTTCTTTCCCTACCGAAGCAGATCTCTGCGGTTGAAATATAGACATGACCTCATTCCATGAAGTCATAATTTGCATGTAAAATAAAGGTATCTGTTTCCAGATATGACCAACAGAACAACGGCTTTGAAAAAAATCATAATATCCACCCCAGGAAAAAAAACTGTTGAACAATGGGCTTCCACTTAGCTTTTCCTCCATTAAAAAATGTTTGTTCCAAGTGATTAATAAAGATATATATATATATATATATATATATATATATATATATATATATGTGTGTGTGTGTGTGTGTGTGTCTGTCTGTCTGTGTGTGTATGTGTGTATGTATGTACATATATATATATATATATATATATATATATATATATATATATATATATATATATATATATATATATATATATATATATATCATTTAATTGTGCTTCAATATGTTCAATGGTACTTCGAACTTCACCACTGCTTGTCAATGACGGAATGTAAATTTTTTTGTTTCTTCAAATATTTTTTTTCTTCTGTTTTCTTTCAGTTGCCTGTACAAACTGTAAAGCTCCCTCCGACCCCCCTCCCCCCCCCCCCAAAAAAAAGTCCGTAGTATTACAAAATACATCTCAATTTGGTAATCTTCCACATAAATGTATAGTGTACAGCACTTTATTTGTGAATTATGAGTGTTAACTAAAGACAAGTACTGAGCCCCACTTAAAACAGTGCTACCAATATGTCTTATATCCCAGTGGTTCAACAGGCAAATGATTCATCAGATATGTTCGCTATTACTGATTAGCAAACCTTCAGCAAACTCACTTTTGTTACATCATGGACCTATTGTTATCGTTGATAGGCCCATGGTTGTATTAAAGCAATCTATGATAATAAAAATCGAGAGATGCTCATTTTATTATAATTTCGCCTAAATCATGGACCTATAATCGGATTACAGGTCCATGCGTAAAAATACTCATGGGGAAAAAAAGAGGCCAGTCAGCTGGCAACGTTCGCTGTGAAACACCAGCGTCTAACTTAAGTTACATGCCGATGATTCGGCCCCTGTCGGAAAGCTGTGAGTGACTCGTAGTCGTACGCCATGGCATTGGAGATCCACATTGATCCCTGCATAGCCAAGGTCTTCCCACAAAGCCCATAGACACCCCAACACCAGACACAGTTTTCGCAGCTTTCTCACTGTTATTCCACTTCCAGGACATTTACCTTTTGTGTGACTGCTGAGGCATACTTATAGCTATCTTGTCCATGTTACATAGGAGACCCGATCGTTCCGTGGTCACAAAACATAATTATAACATTCTATGCGACATCCATATTTTCTACACAAACTAAAATTTAGAGCAGCCTATGTTAAATCAACGGAGGTAGTCTCTTTTTCTCCCCCAGGAGTATACTTGTCACATGATATCAAATGAAAAAATTGTGTATGTAACATCCTTCCCAAACTGTCCCACAACAATGACATTTCACTCCACAACTGTGAGACAAGGCAAAAATAAACAGAAAGGATGTTTTATGCAGTAATGACAAAAGTCACAGGGATGGAAGTATTTTGTGTAGCCTTTTCCCCATTGAATGCAAACCTGGCATCAACGTCATGTACTGTACTGTTGTTCAGCTACTAGATAAGGACCCTCACAGACACCTCACCCCCACTCCTATCATTTAAGAGCTTATATGGTGGAGTCATATTGGCATCATCTTGGAGGAATCACAAACTAATTCCTCCAAGGCATAGTAAACAAACTTGAGGGAGATCCGTCCCTTTTTTAAGAAGTTAAAAAATTGTGGATGGATGGCTCGAAAAACCCACCCATTGGCCATCGGATAAGTCAGGTACAGTAACTAGGAAAATGTCCTAGAAGAGGGGTTGGTGGGGGGGGGGCATGTACGGTGGTATAGGAACTTATTTTGCCCCAGTGCAGCATAAAGAAAATGAAAATGCTCCAAAAGAATGACCAGTATGAAGTACATACACTTAGAGGGCTTCCAGCATGCTGGTACCGAAAATAAAATGATCCAGTATGGTAGTACGGAAATACCCTTTATCCCGTCCAACAAGATGGTGGCAAAAATAAATTAAGAATTGAAAATGCTTGTGTTTGCACCGAGGTGTAAGGACGGGGGCTCGCATGCACAACAGATGTATGTCAGCTTGAACCTGTGTACATGAATATGACAGAAATTGTGTATGGCTTCCTCGAGCTCTAGGAGGAAACTGATCAAAATCCTGGCACATTGACATGTGTGTGTATATATATATCAGATGCATTAAGAATATGATTGGTTTGAATAGAATGGTTTCCTGTCTTATTGATCAGCAAAAAGGCATGAAATGCCACCAAAAAGCAATTACACGGAGATGGGTCTGACTCTGTGATGTGGACGTAGACCACAATCAGCATTATAATCAGACAAGTAATCTCGATCTGTTCCCAGCCGATATTTTGAGACAATTTCCTGTGGAGCCTGTCCATTTAGTGTTTAGCTTGACAGTCTTACCTGCAATAGCTTTCACCTGGTGCTACCACTATCCCAAGCTGTGATCTGAATTTATGGGGGGCCTGTCTCGGCAGGTCTGTCACCATATAGACTATGCAATGTTAAATTAAGTTTTACCCTTATCGTTGACGTGCTCCAGATTTAAGTCCGCACTTTACTTCCACTCCCTGCATTATGAAGTTTCTATCGATTGATAAAGAGATCCAAATTCTGAAACGGTCCTGTTTTACAACAGTTAACAACATCTCGTAAGACACACTGCGCACAAAGCGTTTTGTGGGTATATCATTTTAGTATTGATCAAGATGCTAGCAAAATGAAAGGATGACACTGTACAGGAAAAGATGAAGTAGGCCTAGATACAACATGTGAAGACACAAAATAGTATTTTTGGGGTTGGTTTGGCAGAGAAAGTGTTAATTTCGCAGACCCAGCTTAAATCCACAGTCCTTTTCAATATGATGCCAATACCATCAGCAATCCTTTTGCTCTGATGAACTGCCAGGTTCATTTATCCCACCAATGTATCGCTTAATGTGCCCTTATCATCGGATACTGATGAAACGTGGACAGCAAGAAAACCAGAAATTCTCCTTGCTGAAGTAAAAGATGTTTCCATTTCGTTCCACGCCCACAGTAATATCATGAACGGCCGGTTGCACATACTACCTTCTTGTTTCGTTGAGAGGAGCGTCGTTTCAGTATTTAATGGCACATCCTAATGGGGATGCAAGAACTTACAGCGATAAAAGGCTCATGATTGCAGGGGTGCAAGAACGCGAGACCGTACCAATTGGGAGAGTTACAAAAACGTGCAGCAGTGTGACGTCTGGTACCAAACTCAAAGACTTGCATGTGGCGTTCAGTTTCCCTTAGCATTAGAAGAAAAGGTAGGGTAGCCATTAAAAAGTGGGGTGGCCATTAAAAGATGGATAGCCATTAAAAAGAGGGTATCCATTAAAAGACGGATAGCTATTAAAAAGTAGGAAGACGGATACCCGTTAAAAAGTAGGATATCCATTAACAGACGGATAGCCATTAGAAAGTGCCATATCCATCAAAAAGCAGATTAAAATTATGAAGCTATGAAAAAGTATGATAGCCTTTAACAGCAAGATAACCATTAAAAAGTAGGTTATCCATTTAAAAGTAGAGTAACCATGTGAGAGAATGTTCCCAATCAAATAATAAGTTAATATATCGAAGCCCACGGTTGAAAGATAAGCTTCAATAGCAAATAAACAAAATGACAGATGGCAATTGTAAACATGAACAAGAAAGAGCCCAACCAGGTCATTTGCAATCTCCATGCTGCACGAGGCTGATATTTGGGTGATATATAGCTAACCCAGTTATGCTAGAAAGAAAATGTCCACTGCTCAAAGGTATAATAATGAAGAAAATTATGTGCACTTGAATGTCCATTTTCATCCACTAGTGATACCTATACACATAAGCGCAGACCAACCAATTGTGAACAACCCAAGTTCCTGTGGCAGATTTAAAGGTTTCAAACTTATTTAGCTCGGCGAACCCCAGTGTACTGAAATTCATGATACCCAATATACCAACTGGGACAATGTCTAGATGTACAGAAATCTACCGATAGAAAAGAGCTTATCATAAGCAGTTCTTATGTAGAGAATTATACCGGGAGGCTGCACCCACGTGACACTCGTAGCCTCCAAAGGTTACCAGATTAAAAGTTCGCTTAATACTGTTAATGCATTTATTTTCAATGATATTAATTTTCACTTTTTTTTCTTTTTTTTTTTTTTTTGCATTTTGGACTTTTCACTGAGACTTATAATTCACCAGTTTATTCACATATCTTGTTAATGCCATGTTATTATTTTTTTTTCATCGAGTTCTTAATTTCACGCTTTTGAAGCATCGGTGAAATACGCGAAAATAAGAACACAGTGAAATCAAATGAATTTATAGCAGTACAAACTTTTAGACTGTGGTTTCAAGCTACGTAGCATCTCGCTTTAATAGCAATATATCCTTAGGTGCTTGTGATTTCTTGTTTCAAAGCACTGTAAGTGTCAGGAGGCGTTCAACGGCTTAGGGAAGACAAGCTAGCAATCTAGTTTGGTAACGGTTGTAGCTGAATAGCTTCATGCACATGGAGTGACATCCAGGTTTGGCATATGCCCGGGGGTATTGGCACATACAGTGATATGGCATATGCTGGAAGGGGTATAAACACAATCAGAGATGTTATAAGGTTGTGCATGTATAAATGTCTTGTTGCAAAGAGAACATGCAATATGACCCTTCTGTGAGGAGCACATGCAATATGACCTTTGCTGTGAGGAGCACATGTTATATGACCCTTCTGTGAGGAGCACATGCAATATGACCCTTGCTGTGAGGAGCACGTTATATGACCCTTCTGTGAGGAACAAATACAATATGACCCTTGCTGTGAGGAGCACGTTATGTTACCCTTCTGTGGGGAGCAAATGCAATATGACCCTTGCTGTGAGGAGCAAATGCGCCATGACCCTTGCTGTGAGGTCACGTTATATGACCCTTCTGTGAGGAGCAAATACAATATGACCCTTGCTGTGAGGAGCACGCTATATGACCCTTCTGTGAGGAGCACAAGTGATCCGTGTTGAGGGGAGCCCCAGCAATTTGAGCCTTACAGTTACAGCGAGGAACAGATGCATCACGACCGTTGCAACAAAGATGTTGATAAAAGGGCATGAACAAAACAACAATATAGAACATAAAGCCTTCTCATGTACGATGAAAATCGTGTTACTTTTTGGTGATGGATGAAAAAATAGAAACAGTATGTGTATTAAGTTGAGTACACAACCTAATGCACATAATTCTGGTGGGCCGGAAATGTGTTTCCCGTTAGAATTTTGAAAACATCGTTATTTTTTTTTCACTTTTGTTTGTCTTCACATTTAAAGAACTAGCATAGAAGGCTGACCCATCAGTTCGTTGTAAGACCAAATGGCACAATATTGGGCAACATTTTAAAAATAAGGCGTTTTATACGTTACAAAGAAGAACACTTTACCAAGCTGTCAGCGAAATTTTAAATGAAGATGAACTGCACATGTATTGTTACCATCCATTTGAAGGATATACATTAATTGGCTTTAAGATGCACATGAAAAGACAATGGAAAAATATCCTGGGAAAGAAAAAAAGAAAGAAAGAAAGAAAGAGGCAAGAAAAGAAAGAAAGAAAGAAAGAAAGAGGCAAGAAAAGAAAGAAAGAAAGAAAAGAAGCGCATCAAGGAGACAGATGCTCTTATCCCGTTGACGCTGTGTCTGTCTGAGACATCGTAAACGTTAGTGAAGAGTTCTGTCTGGCACACATCAGATGCACATCAATGTCACAATTACACAGACAATGATCCTCTATGTCTGGAACATCAGACCTGTTTCAGTTTCAAAGATGAATCATACACCGCAGACACCACTGAATGAATGACTGGCAACCAACATAAACCAGAAGGGTTAAAACGATCAATTCCCAAAAGAGAAACAAAAACAAAAAACAAAAAAAACAAAAACAAAAAAACCAAAAAAAAACAAAAAAAAACAAAAACAAAAACAAAAAAACCAAAAAAAACAACAAAAAACAAAAAACAAAAAAACAAAAAAAACAAAACAAAAAAACCAAAAAAAAAAAAAAAAAAAACCAAACAAAACAAACAAGCATAAAAACAAAATACAACAAAACAAAAATCTTCATGTAAATGAGGGGAAAACGGGCGAACACTTAAGAAAAAAAGAATGGAAACAGCAAATGGCAAAATGCGAAATTGGATTCGAGAAAATACTAAAAATGAGGAAACATCTTGTAATGGCATCGTTGAGTCAATGTAACTATATCTTTAAAGCTATAAAAAAAAACCCACTTAAGTGTGAAAATGGTAATTTTTGAAGCATATGAATCAAGGGTCCTTAAAAACAACAGTAAAATGTGGCCATTAATAAGATCATCAGAAAAAAAAACAGATTCTTTCCAGAGAAATCTGTGCAAATGATGTAATGCATCAAGCGGCGATACAGATTGATAAATAATCTTATCTGTGAAGGAACAACAGAAGAAAAGTGGATTAAAGGCTTCAAGGAAAGAGACTGACATGGCTCATATATCTCCGATTACATGATAAAACGCCGGCAAAACCAGGACTGCATTGCAGAAAGCACTTTTAGTGGGTACAGGAGAAACGAACACGTGGGCCACTATGGTGGACAAAATATAAACCAAATCTACTTAAACTGGAACAGAACTTTGAAGTGACGGCAAAAACAGTGGCAAATGGGAGTCCCTCGATCGTTGAACAATGTTAATATGTAGAATCCTCTTGTAGAAAGAAAAAAAAAGAAAAACTTTTGCGGCTCACATTTCACCTGTGCACATGTACATTTTGAGAATGTAATTTTCCTTTCAGCAACAGTTTCAAGTTATGAATGTGAAATTTATCATGGATTTTGCTTTTCTTTTTCTTTCTCTCTTTATTTCTCTCTCTTATTTTACATCTCACCCAAAATGAAGTTTTTTTCGCTTATGAACATATAAAGCTACAAACCATGGTCATCATCATCGTCGTCGTGATGATGATCATGACGACGACGACGATGATGACGATGACGATGATGATGATGAGGAGGAGGAGGAGGAGGAGGAGGAGGAGGAGGAGGAGGAGGAGGAGGAGGAGGAGGAGGAGGAGGAGGAGGAGGAGGAGGAGGAGGAGGAATCTATTGCTCCGCAATTATATCCTTCACTGTCTGAAAGATTTGGGAATTACAATTTGGTCTGATCTGCGATGGATCGATCATATGAAAGATGCATAACAAATGAGACGGACAAACGCCTTAATAGTATGAAGGGTTTGAAATTTGTACTTGATCGTCCAAAGCTTGAAACTATTTGCATTTCGTTTTTAAACCTATTGTGGAGAATGTAAGTGCTGTCTGGTGTGGGTGCATACATACAGATGCTGATAAACGTGAATGTCTTCAGCTGACTGCAACCCGAATTGCTACTGCTACGACGAGTGGCACATTAAAATGTCAAACTTTATGAAACAGGATGACAAACTTTAGCTTCTCGTAGACACTGCTCTTGTCAATACTTGTGTAAAAAATTGTCAACGGCTTAGCTCGTAGTTGTCTTCAATTGGTATTCCCAGGTATAGTAAATCCGCAAGAGCAAATAGGTAGTTGCAGTGCTCGCCAAAGGTTTGACCTGCCACATTTTAAAACACGAACGGATCTATACAGGAACTCATTCTTTCCTTCAACACTTCATGTTTGGAATGAAACACCTCTTGGGATCCGTAGTTCACAATTTCTGTCAATATGTAGGCGCTATTTATTTAAATAAACTGGTAGCTGTCAGTATAAACCCCCTTCAGAATTGCACTGTTTGGGTAACAGATACACATTAGCCTTGCACACCAGATTTAGACTGGGCAGCAACCAACTGAATAAACCTTTTTCAAAAATTGGAGTTAAAATGAGTCCAAGGTGGAAATACAATGCAGCAAGTTTTTTTGTTTGTTTGTTTTGTTTTGTTTTGTTTTTCTTTGTTACTTGTTTTTTGTTGTTGTTTTTTATTTTTGTTCTTTGTTATTTGTTTTTTTTTTTTTTTTTTTTTTTGTTTTTTGTTTTCGATTTTTTTGTTTTTTGTTTTTTGTTTTGCTTTTGCTTTTGTTCACTGTATACTGTTCAACGTTCAAATACACACGTGGTTATTTCAAATTATGCACCTTTCACGCTGCAATCGTGTTATATGACTTTGCATGCTTTTAGAAAACTTACAAATGGTTTAGCGGTCCAGGGTTGTATATACTTTCTTCTAAGTTTTCCCAAGAGGGTGGGTGTTGATTGAACGACCTTTCTTGATGAGCGAAGAGGATCCCGTATGTAATTTATATATCGTAAACTAGAAATTTCAAATAAATTAATAGGTACTTAAATTATACCCTTCTTTCTGTTTCTGTCGTCTGTGTTTGACTGTGTGTGTGTGTGTGTGTGTGTGTGGTTTGTTTTGTTTTTTTGTTTGTTTGTTTGTTTGTTTTTTTCGTGTTTGTTTTTTAGGTTTTTGTTGTTGTTTGTTTAGTTTTGTTAGTGCCACGTGGCTCTCAGCCAATCATGCGGCAGCTTGTGTGTTATCTTTCGTCCAGGATATTTGATGTCTGCTCCTCTGAAAAAAGTTAATTGATTTAGGACTATGTCCTTTTCCCGATTGCAATAGCAATTGATTTTGTTAACCTAATGACTAAGTTTGAAAATAAATTAAGTTTAAACCAATTATGTGTTTGCGGGCTGATAGCATTAACAAAATAGAAATGTGCATGAATACAAACATTGTGTAGTTTAAAATATGGTTAAGACCGTGACTGTACACAAATATGTATACACTTGTATATTTGTGTACATATTTACAAATGTGAACCCATATACATATGTTTACATATATGCTCAGCCACATCCACCGCAAGATTAAACCAATATTTCACATGGAGTGGTGTAAAATGAGGCATTTGCAATGCACGTAGTTTTGTGTTTTAACATGACTGCAGACAAAGACCTGCACCAGAATATATCTGCTGCCAGTGTGATATTTATGGCTCCTTTGTGTGTGAGTTTGGCCTCTGAGACTGACGGTTAGCCAAAAATTATTATGTTTTGGATTGCGGTTTGATTCCGGTGAATATTTACCGAGATAATTGTTTCTTACACGGCCAATAATGCTCATAAGTAAGCATCGGTCGTGCAAAAAAAGAAGAAGAAGAAGAAGAAGAAGAAGAAGAAGAAGAAGAAGAAGAAGAAGAAGAAGAAGAAGAAGAAGAAGAAGAAGAAGAAGAAGAAGAAGAAGAAGAAGAAGAAGAAGAACAAGAAGAAGAAAGGAGAAGAAGAGGAAGAGAAAGATGAAAGGAGAGGAGGAAAAAGAGAAAGGAGGAGGAGGAGGAGGAGGAGGAGGAGGAGGAGGAGGAGGAGGAGGAGGAGGAGGAGGAGACAATCAAGGCGCCTTAATAGCAAACTACCTTACTGTAACAGGCTTTTCCAGATACATAAGGGAAAAGCAACTAAATCAGACAAAATGCTGTGCGCCCACATAATAATGACAGCATTATTACATACACCGTTGCCCTGCAAATTTAAGTGACCTCTGGTGGGTGGATATCTGAAACTTTCTGATCATGCCCATTTTTCTTAAACACAGCGACACAGCTCCATGGAATGCACGACGGCTTAATAGACCTTTTCAGTACGATAGATGGCGCTGGCGTCGTTTTCAACAGTGCTTCGCGGATTTGGAAAATCGGGGTGTAACACCTCTGCACCAGACGGTCAGTGCCATACGCCAACATGGGGAAGCGAGACCACTGCTGTGTGCCAAATTGCCAAAATAATCGCAGTAAAAAAACAGATCTAAGATTTTTTGTAATACCAGTCAAGCCACAGGACCGGAGGGAAGCATGGATCCAGGCCATAAAGAGAGAGGGTCAGTTTTATTCGTGTTTTTATCGGTGTTTCTCGGCGGTATTTTGGCCAGGCTGGTAGCTTTGTCGCACCCTGGAATTGAATCAGCTTCGATAGTTGTGCATGTTGACGCCGATTAATGTTGCATTTAAAAGGTTGATAGATATATCTCGCCCATATTCAGTCGAGTGACGTCTCAAATATGTATTGCCGCACAAATTACGTAAAACCACGTGTAATTGAGAGCAATTTTGTCGAGTTCTTGGTGGGATGTTCAATCGCGTGGCTGCGGCTGCCATTTTGAAAAACTTGAAGATAGTTACCTGTGTATTTTCGGGACAAAACCCTTCGTGTACTCATTTTATCAAAGGTATTTACAAGCAGAGTTATCTGATAGGAAGTGACCTCCTGTTTAAATTATTTTAAATGCAACAGAGGCCTCAATTGGCACAGTTCTGTGCTCCATAAGTGCTCTGTGCTCCATAAGTACTTGCTGAAGAAACCATGTTTGTGTGTGGCTGCTTCTTGCCAGCTAGGCTGGCGTGTTATTTGAATATAGCACTTACCGCATTGTAGTCGACCCAAAAATGTTTCTTATGCTGGGATTTAAAAGTAATTATGCATGTATGATGCAGACACTTTGATTGATAGCAAAAAAAAATCTTTATTTTTCTTTATCAAATCAAATCATTCAAAAAAGGTTCAATGATGCATGATAGTATTTGAATTTTAGATTGTATTATCATTTAAATAATATTTTCATTTATAAGTGTTGATATATTCATATAAATGTGTAAGATTTTTCCTTTTAATACATGTGTCGTTATTTTTAAAATGATACATTTACAAGGACCATACGGTAGGGTTTTAAGGGCCATCCATGCAAAATCAGTATGTCTTGTGTATATATTTATTGTACATGTGTATGAATCTCTGTACTTAATTTCTGATTTTTCAAAATGAATTCAATCAAATCAAATTTTAGAATTTTTGTTTGCTATATATTTTTAGATGCAAACCAAAAAGGAAAGAAGTGGACCCCCACCCCAAATCATCGAGTCTGTGGTGAACATTTTCACTCAAAACAGCCAACCAGAGTGCCCGGATCACGTGATTATGTCCCATCCATATTCCCATTTAAGACACCAAGTAAGCCCAGACAGTCGACACAAAACCAAATGGCAAAGAGGCAACTTGCGCTTGAATATGAAAACCAGAAGGCAGTTCAAAAGACCAACGATTTAGCAAACATAAATGAGTGTGGAGATCAAGTACAAATACCAGTTGTGGAAACTGTTGACCAGCGACAAGTCTGCAAATTTGTTGTGAAGGGTAGGTTCAACAAGAAGGAGGTACACCAACCCCCCCCAAAAATCAGCACTGGGACACAGACAACAGAACCCTCTACTGAAGAGAAACTGAAAGAACTAAAATCAGAAGAAGAAAACTTGAAAAGAGAAATTGCATCCTTACAGGCAAGAATAATGTTTTTAGAGGGGCAGTTGAATGCAGTAAGACTAAATGCAGATACCCTACAAAAAGATGACAGTGCAGTTCAGTTCTACACAGGGTTCCCCAACTTTGGTGCCTTACTGACATTTTTTACTGTGATAGAAAAGGATGCCCAGGTGCACATTGCTGGTGGAGCTACCAATGCTGTACATGTACGACAATCTAGAATTTCTTTATTTGACCAGTTTATAATGACACTTGTCCGATTACGTGTGGGTCTCAGTGTGCAAGACCTAGCTGCAAGATATGGCATATCTGCAAGTTTGTTTTCCATGTTCTTCAGGGAATGGATTGTGTTTTTGCATGCACAACTGCAGGCAATGCATTATGTGCCAACACTGGAGGAAGTGCAGAGCAACATGCCGAAAGCTTTTAAGTCACACTATGGTGACACAAGATTTATTCTTGACTGCACAGAGATCTTTATTCAAAAGCCATCTCATGCCAAGGCACAAGCCCAAACATGGTCAAACTACAAGCACCACAACACAGTGAAAGCTTTAGTATCGATAACTCCAGATGGCTACGTGAACTATGTGTCAACTTTATTTTCAGGAAACTCCTCCGACAGGTTCATTGTTGAGGAGAGTGGGTTCCTGGACCTTGTGGAGCGTGGTGATGGTGTTATGGCAGACAGGGGCTTCAACATTGATGACTTGCTAATACCACTGGGGGTGAAGCTTAACATCCCGTCCTTCAAGGGACACCGAAGTCAGCTTTCAGCTGTTGAAGTAGAGGATAGCAGAAGGATAGCATCTGTTCGCATACACATTGAGCGCGTGATTGGCAGGATTAAGAACTTTCATATCTTGGATGGTGTGTTGCCATTAACCCTGAAGCCTTTGCTGAATGACATTTTTGGAACATGTTGCTACCTTGTAAACTACCAGACTCCAGTGGTGAATGTGGGACGATAAATTTGTAAAATGAAATAATGTTAATATATGTGGACAGACTGCTTTATCCGTTTTCCTCATCCAGAGGTCTTAGTGAAGTATAGATTTGGACTGTTCGTATTGTGGAATGCCCCGCCAAGCTAAACGGACCACAAGAATTTTGAAGAAACAACACAGACAGTTCATAAATGATAAGGACTCAAACGAATTTCTTTAAACATGGATTATGTGGCTGACTCCAGTAGTGAATGTTGGAAGATAAATTTGTAAAATAAAGTGTGTTAATGTTTTTAATGTTCTGTATTCATGTTCAACTAGTTTATATATATATATATATAGTGATTTACAAAGAGGTCTTTTGTTTGTTTGAGTTTGTTCAGTTTCACTGTCACAGGTCTATATTCTTCATGTATCAGCCCATCCCTAACTATTTTATTCAAAATTTGAAAGTCTGAGCTCGAGTTACTGTTTTAGTATATTGCAGGGAAATACAAGTGCTGCAATAGTAAAAAACTTATATAATTTCCATTGTTAGGTTATTGCATATATCACAATGTTTGTTTCTTCTTTTACCACATAAATTAGCAAAAAACATAAATAAATAAAATCATAGTGAATTTTGCTTTTCTTGTAGAGCCAAATTTTTCCAATGTCAATATACAGGGCAGTGGGATTTTCCAAAGTTATGTGCACTGACCCAGATCCTTTGTTCTACTAAAAACCTGGCTCAGACAAAGAGCATTGTTTTAAGACAGTAACAATGGCTTGGCATTTACAAGCTTGTTTTTCTCGGGTATGTGCTGGTCTGTGATGAAAGAGTAGACAAGAATGGCATTGATATAAAAAAAAAATTATTCAAAGATTCTGCATGTGAACATGCATGTATGCTGTGGCCAGCTGTGTTGAAAAACAACAGGCAAAAAAAGAATCGTATGCCCATGCAACATAGTCTTTTTAGAAACATTTATGTTGGAATGTTATTTGGGAGGATTTTCTTTTCTCTTTCCACACCAAACTGATATTACTTTTGTGATTTCTTTATAGGCCTTTTGGGGGCAAAAATGCACAAATTCACAGTGAATTTTGCTTTTTTTTTTTTTTTCCTTGTGGAACCAAATTTCCAAATGTTCATAAACAGGGCAGTGGGATTTTCCATAGTTATGTGCACTGACCCAAATCCTTTGTTCTATTAAAAATAAAACCTGGCTCAGACAAAGAGCATTGTTTTGTCAGACAAAGGGCTTTGTTTTAAAACAGTACCAATGGCTGTGCATTAACAAGCTTGTTTTTCTCTGGTATGTGATGAAAGAGCAGACAAGAATGGCATTCATTTTAACAGATATTCAAAGACTCTCCATATGAACATGCATGTATGCTGTGGCCATCTGTGTTCATGAAACATGCACAAAACCCATCCTATGCCTGTGCAACATAGTCCTTTCAGACACATTTATGTTGAAATGTTATTTTGGAGGATTTTCTGGTCTCTTTCCATACCAAACTGTATCAACTTTTGTGATTTTTTATAGTCCTTTGGGGGAAAAATAAAGAATTTCAGGACATGAAATGTCAAACTCTAAATTTACAAAGACCTTTGAATCTAAATGTCATAGATTACATATGCAGGGTGTGATTGAGCCTGAAATATTCCTTGCAAGTCTGAATAAAATAAAAATGCCTTCATTTTGCCCCCTCCACCTTTTTTCTGTTTAATCACAACCCAGAATACATACTGGTTTTGAGAGGGTCTCAAAAATATATTGCCTAAACATACCTGTCAAGAGGTTATGTGCATAAAAAGGCACTAGGTAAACTTTTCGAAATGAAATCTCATCAGCATGTCTGTAAAAACCAAAAAAAGTTCACATGATGTTGACAGGTATGCTTATACATCTGTAGATAAAGCTTGTTGAACAAGAAAGCTTGACAACAAAATTATTGTGTACATTCGACACACTACAATTTTTAATATACACAAGCTTATTAATAAAAACTAACAATTAAATAATATAGAAAGTCTTTATTGATACATAAAAGGAATGTAAAAGGAATATATGAGGTGTACAGTAAATATCACAATAAAATGTTGCATGTTTCCCCCTGTGTATATATACAGTCAGTATGTTGAATATTGCCCCCCCCCCCCAATAAAAAAAAAAAAGACACACAAAGCCTGGATGGAATGGTACCACAGATTGCACAGTTCACAAATTATTATATTATAATCAGACCCATATTTTGACTGACTGTGTAAATTATATATCACAATAAAACATCCCATGTATCTCACATTTTATATCATACTGTTAAGAAAAAAAAAAAAAAAAACACCCCAAAACCTGGATGGAATAGTAAAAACACATTTATTGTACAGTTCACAGCTTCACATCTTAGTAATCACACACTTATTTCCACTGGCTGTATAAAGTGAGAAATCAATATCACAATCCAGTATTCTGTGTATCTCCTATTTTATATATCATAATGTCCCCCCCCCCCTCGTAAAAAAAAATCACACACACAAACACCAAATCCTGAATGAAATAGCAAACAGATTGCACAGTTGGCAAATTCATATCTTGTAATCCGACATACATTTCTATTCACTATATAAATTAAATAATACTACAAATCATCCCACATATCTCACAATTTATATATCATACTAATGTTGAGAAAAAACAAAAACCTGGATGGAATGGTTAACACAGACTGCACAGTTCACAACTTCACATCTTGTAATCAGACACAATTTGGAGGCACTGTATAAAGTCAATATCACAATAAAACATCACATATATCTCGCATTATATATATTACACTATAAATGCTGTGGGAAAAAAATCCCACAACAATCTGGACGTAATAGTTCACACAGACTACACACTTCACATCTTGTAATCAGACACATATTTTGATTCACTGTATAAAGTAAATATCACAAAAAGTCAATTTTGCCATATTAAAGTTTATGCGAAAACAAATGGATGGAATATTTACCACAAATTGCACAGTTCACAATGTCACATCTTGTAGCGATGGCGCGATCGACACATATTTTTGATTCATTTTTGTATGAAAGATTAACGTTTCATACTCTGCCAAACATCCCTGCTGATAAGTTCGGGCAAAATATAACTCATGTAGAAGCTTGTAAGCTTGATACACAGTTTCTCCCAGTGTCCATCATCCCTATAAATTCGCTCAATGTGCAGTCCATCAGT
Organism: Hermodice carunculata; assembly: GCA_964020975.1. NCBI lineage: Eukaryota > Metazoa > Annelida > Polychaeta > Eunicida > Amphinomidae > Hermodice > Hermodice carunculata. Next base: position 31,396,687 of record OZ026618.1, read on the forward strand.
GCTATGTCCTGTATAAATGACAAAGTCACACCAGTCATACTTAGTGACTGCAAGCTGACCCTGGACTTGATCATAATAAGCATGTGTTTTTTTAAGATTCATGATCCCATGTTTACAATCACAGTACTTTAGGCTGTTGTCGTTGACCAAGTCAGTCATACTAATACCAGACACGGATGATGGGCACTTGATTTCCAGTAGACCTGTGCCATCCTGTGTGTGAACAATCCCATCTGGACTAGCAGCAAGAAACGGAGTCTCAGTGCACACAACTAGTCCTGAGAGGTCAACTGTATGACCTGTTGCTTTTTCATATTCATCCCGTGCAATGGGCTCCATGTCGTGACCATACTGAAAGGAGTTCACATAGTTTGTATTGTAGTATCCCAGGCAAGTTTTCAATACAGCATTAGGAAACACATTTCCCTTGTATGCATTTATTACACCAAAGTTGGAAGATGTAATCCTGAAGCTCCGTTCTTGTTTCCACATATGATTAGTCTGTCCTCTTGTTTCACGTTCAATTTGCTCCCTATTAGACACACTGTAGTCACATATATCTGAGAACAGATCATCAACAGAACAACTTAGAGTCTTCTTCTCCAGTATATCAGGTACAAACTGACTTGATGGTGATTTGTCATTATTCGGTTCGACTTCACATAATTCTTTAACAATGGACAAAGATAGATCCTCACATGGTGATGGTTCAATCTTCAGTTTTGCACTTGGAAGTGACTTGTTGTACCTAGTGTACGGGGCATCGTACACATATTTTGCATATGTATTTGCAAAATCTCTGCGCCTCTCTTCAGACCATGGCTGAATCAAAACTTTCTTTGCATTTTTTTGATTTTCTTTTACTTCTGGTATCTTCCCAAATGCTGGTGAAACGATTTTAACCTCTCCAAGGGGGACACTCTCATGTTTTCCAGCCTGGCTTGGTAGAACCCATTGAGAAAGTTGGCTGGTACAGCTGGTGACATCAGCAACATTTTTCACCTTCATGCCCTGGAGATGGCTGATATACAGAAGCATGGCTCCAACATGACAACAGGATTCCGCTTTGCTAAAAAAAAAGAAAAAGTATAAATAAATACCACTATAAACTGTTTTTATCTCTGCTAACAAAAAACACAGACATAAGTTACACAAACATACAAAAAAAATTATGTTAAAATCAAATTCATGAGTGATACAAACCAAATGAACAAACAAACATGGCATCAGGACAGTATTATTGTCCAGTTACAAAACAAAGTTTACATAATGTGACCAGTTAACATCAACACTGAAAAGAAGTAAACTGCAAAATCTAGTTCTTGATTGAACAATAATAATATTGCTTCAGTTGAACACCCTCTTTGTTTTCACACAGTGCTGCATAGATCACTCTACAATACATGACTTCAATTTACTATAATAATTGTTCGTGAAAACAACAAACAAGGTTTTTTTGGTTTTACAGTAGTTAAAATCCACACAACCCCATAATGTCATGAAATATATGTTATAACATATAAAAACACCTGTGTGACACCATTCGTATAGATCTCCATTACCACGTTAAACAGACTTGGCCTTAAGTTCAGGGAAAACCACAAACTTCGGAAGTTAGAGGAGTGTGGCCTCGTATTAGAAATTGAATATTTGTAACTGAAATTGTAATTTGAAAACATTACTTACCCTGCTGTACATGTACAGTGGCAACAGTACACTGTTGCATCTTGTTTTACGGAGACATGGGTTTTATAAAGTGTCCCGCCTTTCATGGTTGCCTTCACGGTGGCCTTGGCCAGCCACAGATCGTCTTGTTGTCCTGTGTACATATCACGGACATGGCCGGAGAGAACGATACTGTTGGCCTTCATCAGGTTATTCCTGTCACCTCTGGGCTGCAAATCATTTGTTTGAATGTCGTCGCAGAAATAATTCTTTATAATGTCGTTGGTTAACTGGGGAAACCCGTGGATGGACGTACCCCATTTGATATCTGCTGCACCAAACTGCACACAAACATGAGCGGGGCTTCTACCATTTTTCAGCAGTTCACTCGCAGCCAAAATTCGCCCAACAAGGATCGCTTTTGTCCCAGAAACTTTTTTCCCAAGCGTCCTCAATATCTGTTTCAGCGTTGCACAGTCCTTTCTCTCCAATTCTTCCTTCGTATAATCTAAATTCTCCCTCCCAACTTCTGCTCCGCCTTCTCTTGCATTCGCTTCCATTTCAAAACCAGTGCTCAATGGCGACCGGAACACCCCGATGACAGGCAGAGCCACCACTGGTGACAAAATGTACTAAACGCCCGTAACGCCCTCTAACGTACTGAAAAGGTCTATTGCTCAGCTGGTTGACACATAAATTGAAATTTTATTTTTATGCACAGGAATCCAGTATATTCATGCTTAAATGGAAGAAGAAATTCGAGGAATATACTTAGATTCCAGTTAGTTTCCAAATCACAATGGTGTGCGTATGTCTGTGGAGGGGGTTGGGGTGAGGTGGGGCAAGACGGTTTGGCTATTCTCCAAAAGAAGGAAAGGGGTGTGAAGGGGAAGTTTTGAACCCGCTTACCAATACTGTATGAGCATGAATTTTTGCGAGCACAATCTGTCCCGAATCAATTAAAAGTAAATGGATTTTAATTTTTCAGATCACCTATATTGCTTACGAAAGACCAAACATACAAAAAAGAACAAAGCAAAACAACAACAAAATCAATACAAAACAGAAATGAACGAAAACAGAAAATCAAAAAACGAAACAAAACAAAACAAAACAAAAAAAAAACATACACAAAATAATCCCTCCAAAACAAACTCGAAAATAACAAATTAGTGAAATAAGTTTCTCCGTTATTTTTTAAATCCCGGAACTATACCATCTGCAAAAGTATGTAATTAAAATTAATGTTTTATTTAGAATTATGTATTTCAACCAACAATTAAACTTAATAACAGTAGATCTTTAAATATTGAGATCTCCTCCATACAGAGACTATTTCTAAAAAGACCGCAGTTTTAAAATCTCTTTTTTGTATCTTAAACTAAATTCTATTATCATTTTTAAATTCTATCTCCTGTTAAGACCATATGTATCAGTCTCATATGGTCTTAATATAGGGATATTCCATGGGTAAATGTCTTGCAGCGTTCCTAACTTTTTACCACTATGGGTTAATATTCAGTTCAAGGATATATGTATAGGTTAACATTCAGCTCAAGGGCGCATGTGCGGATTAACATTCAGCTCAACGACGCATGTGTGGATTAACAGTTAGCTCAAGGATGCATGTGTGGCTAAACATTCAGGTCTAGGACACATAATAGACCAGATCCAGCACAACTGAGGCATGTATATATTTACTATACTTTTTCACCTGAGAGCTATGAATACAGTCTACAAAAAAAGCTTTACTGCATGTTGAACTGCTGGTGAATTCTACCATTGATTGTCTGTTGTCCCTTCAGCAGATAAAGCGCCTATAGCCATAAACTGCTTCTTATTCCAGCCTACAAGCTTCTTGATTTTTTACATATATCTATTTTTGTGTGCATTAATTGCTTAATTAATTTTTTCAGGGGATGGATTTTACGGGGTATAGATTTGTGTATGTTTTGCGCCCTCCTCCTCCTTTGATTTTTTCTTTATCTTACTTTCATTTTTTTTCTTTTTGTTTGTTTTGTTTTTGTTCGTGTTTGATTCTTGGTTTTGTGTCGTCTGCTTCTTTCATCGAGGGAAGTGGAAGAAAGTCTTGACCTGTGAAGGAAACTAAGCCACAGTTAATTAGTAAATGTCTGAACAGGTAATCTTTGGAAAATGAAATCTGAAATAAGTTCCCCATATCGGATAATTTCAATGAAAACGCATATATTTACAGCATAAACTAGGCAATGCTACTGTGAAATTAACTAAAACATACATAATTCAGTGTATTATGCGTATGCGTGGCTTTGTGTTTCGGGAATTAAAGTACGTTTGCTGTCTGGTATAGAATGTTTGTATGTATTTCAAATTAACCTGCTTCCCACTTGCCTCTCAAGTATGATATGTTTGAGAAAGGAGAGCAGACCTACCCTCCTTGGTTTGAGCGATGACTCGAGTCTGCTACTTTTGACTGCTAAATCTACTCTGTTCAACAGGCAAGTAAAGAAGGCTGCGTCCAAAAGATGGTCGTCTTTTTACAGTGTAGAAGAATCTGCATGACTTAATGCTCTTCTTTATAATAGCACATTTGGCTTAAACAGGAGCAGTTTGAGATCCGTGAAGGTCAAGAGCTTTCCTTGGTGCGGGTTGAGCTCATTGCCTCCAAGACGCGCCAAAGAACCCATGGACTCAATTTTGTTAATCAAGAAAGGATAAAATCTGTAACAGGCCTGACGTTTATATGCTTTTGCCAACTGCAACCAAAGTCGAACTACTTAAGACGAACTGTTCTCATTTATGATAAGGGTGCTAGATTCATATTACTTGTGAAAAGTCCTTTCATTCAGGTATCAACATGCCAAATGTTCCAGAGAATATGATGGTCTTGGTCAACACTCCAACAGCATTTCCTCGGATTGCTTTGGACGCATTATGTCCAAAGTTCGTGGAGAAAAGCTGTTGACTCAGTCCAAAATGTGGCACTGAAAGAGTTAAAAAATATGCTAGTAGCCATTGGTGCTCCGTCTTTTACAGATTTTCCTAAGTCTCGTCTTCAGCATGATTACTTTGGGTTACTTGGCGCTGAAATGAGATGTCTTTTTCCTTCTCACTAATTACAATTTCCGCAGAGCACGACCACCGAAAGTATAGAACACCTATAATTACTATCCATATCGTCAAATACACAACAAAAGTGGAAGGGGTGGTATTTGGATATTTTAATATGTTGCTTTTTGTTAATTTTCTCCCTACTGCCCGAAGAATATTATAGCAAATTATGTTTATCTTAAATCTCCCAGATCAATATATACATATTTTTTCACAGACTAACAATATTGCATTGTCTTGAGTGTGTGTTTGTGTGTGAGTGCGTGCGTGCGTGCGTGTGTCTGTGTGTGTCTGTGTGTCTGTGTGTCTGTGTGTGTGTCTGTGTGTGTGACCGAGTATGTCCTAAATGTCCCTCTTGCTGGCATGCTTTTAGATTTGTCAAAAATATCAACCCACAATATTGCCATTCAGTGGTCAGTTGCATGCAGCATTGTGCAACAATCTCTCCGATGTTGCGTGAGATCGGTCATTTTCATTTAAGGATGTTTATAACATGATTTGACCAACCATGCTTATTTGATTATAACTTCAAGGGCCTATTATAAATATGTCAACGTTGGTGGCGAATAAATGTTCTCTAATCGGATCAATGTTGTGTCTGCGGCTGCATGTTTATTTTCGGGGAACCCAAGGTATGCCTTGATCTGAGCGTCATGGAAATAATAGTCTATAAACCTGTCTGCAGAGTATATTGATGCGTACCTTCACAGCTGTATGTGTCTTCTCCCATATCCCTCACAGCATCCTAGACTGCCAAATAAACAGGTACGACTCTCATGATGAATGAAGTTGCATGTTGACGTCCATGATGCTCTCTTTCAGAAAGATCTTTGAAGACCCACCCTCCCGCTTTGATGCGCAAGTAGTTGATATTGATTTACTTTTGAGTTGATTCATTTACGGATTTGTGGGTTTCGGTGCTTGTAGGACAGACAACTGAACTAGTTTTGGTGGCTTTTACACCTATTGCTTTGTACATTTGTTCTGTCGGGCAACATGTCAGAATGAACATGTTATATGAGCAGCAAACTTTTGGAAAAAATGAATAGCAGATAACACAAGTGCTGAAAGTGAAAAGCCATTTGTATGACAATCCGCACATGACAACGATTAGCTCCTCGAATGCACTTGTCGAGTTACATGACCATTCTTGAGAGCCCCCCCCCCCCATAATGTATTTTACAAATATGCCTGTTCCAAGGATGACAACAGTTACTGCTACAGTGCAGCAGTGCAGTAACCAAGTTTTCTCGGGGGGAGGGGGGGATTTGGACCTTTAATTTAGGTGATGTTGAACTTCGCGGCATTGGCGCGCGATGTGTGTGTGTATGGGGGGGACTTCCCCCCCCCCCCCTCCTGAGAAATATTTCGCCAACAATACCTCAAAAATTATAGTCCCTGTGTTCTGGGCAAGTTTGCGAGTAAATTTAAAAGAAACGCTCAGAGACACAAATTTTAATATTCAAGCATTTTAGGCCACAGTACTTTATAGAGATTGAAATGTGCTTGGAGCACTATAACCACTTTGAAAAACGTGAGTCTTGCTAATTTAGCAATTTTGGTGTGTATTTCTTTGGCCCCGGTGTAAAAAAAAAAAAAAAAGAAAGAAAGAAAGAAAGAAAGAAAGAAAGAAATTCATATATAATAGCCGTTTTGGTACAGCTTTACACCCATACACCTATACACCTATATCGGCAGATGTAGTTTATTAGTGTGGGATTATACGGAGCCTTTACGTGACAGAAGACAATCGGTCCTGTGTTATACCTCATGAGAATTTCACCGACCGACACTTGCCCATTAAATAAGTTATTAGAGCATCATTCATGTTCTTTCTTTGGCTCTTGTTTCAAAAAACAAATGGATATGATAATAAATGTGTGGTAAGTGTAAACTTAAATATTTAGCGCTGAGCAAAATGCAGCATGTGAATGGCACGACGTCCAATAAGAATCTTTGCAATAAAACATATACCATGTATACTGTCCAATTCAAGTGTGCATAACCACTTTGCATTAATGACTCGAAATTCTGGAGAAAAAAAAAGCGGTCACAATGAGTGTATGTATGGATGTATGCAAGAAGGATTAATATAGGGCACCGCCCTGTTCCCTAATTGCGTCAATAAAATATGTTTAAACCAATGAGTGTTGGCTTATGTGAAAGCTTGGCCTCACGAAGCCACCTTTCACTCCGATCTTGAAAACGCCGCCAAGACCACCAGATTCTAAAACACTAAGCACAATTTAAGCTCTGTCTTTGTGCTTTCCCTGGATCTTATGTTAAAAAATAAATTGGTGCACATACATGAGGTAAAGTCGGGTAACTTAAGCACACCTTTGTTTCTGATACACATAGGTCATTATTCAAATTGGTTCGTCAGTGTTAGGTGCTATACGTAAGCTAACATAAATGAAATCGGATATGGATCACAGCTATTCTGATATATGACGAAATGAGACAATTTGCTCATGTTTTGGGACTGCACGAGGGCCATTACAAAAGTAATGAAGCCAGGATTGCGTCCTTGTTACAAGTAATGCAAATCATGCTAATACACAGTGTCAATTCCATCTACATATATATAATCAGCTGTTGTTAAACTCACGAGCTTACTTACCTGTTTATGGTACTGGTCAGTGTAAAACATACTTTTGATGGCAGTCGAAATTTGATATCATCAGGTAAAAATCATGATTTTTGTTCAAATGTTTACTATGGTACAACTTTTCAAAAACGCAAGATATAATCTCACAATTAGCTCATCATTATAGAAGAGTCCGGCCCTTATACTTCGCAGCTGTCGAGTCATATTTAGGCACCATAAAGTGGAAAGGAGATGCGTTTGCATGTGGCTTCCTCAGACAGGTAAAAAGAAGCCGTAAAGCGAGTTATGACTGTTATTGAATTCATTATCATGGATTATCAATGGAATATAATCCATCGAAGTCAACTTAAGAATGTGCCAAGAATGAATTATAAAATTTTCTCTTCAATGTTAAGTAAAGGAATTACGAGCATTTCCATGCACCAGTCCTACTACGCTAAACGACAGACCAGAATACAACTGGCCAAACGAGTGACATTGACTTTGGACCCCATGTCTCACCAAAAGGTAAGAGAAAAACAAATGAGCGAATTGCTGAAGTCTCAGGCCCGTAAACATTTTAAAAAGGTAAAAAATGGTTTAGTACGGGAAACGTATAAAAGAACCAACAGGCTGAACATTTGGAATGTCAGAACCAACATGTCTGAACATTTGGTATGTCATTTGCATAGAATTTGTTATGTCCCAATAACACCTATGATCACGATATGAGAAATTCTTATCTAAAAGATAGTGAATTATGATGGTCCCGTCAGGGGTTGGTGTATCTTATGAAAGGGTCGAAAACATTTGATTTTTTTTTTTCAGATAGACATAAAACCATATCAATCCGAATTTACCAAAGAAACGTATAAAAAGATCAAAATTAATATTTTGGTCCTGTCCATAGCCTCTGTTTCTTAAAGAACGTTCTATATCCAGCACTTTAAAGTTTTACATGTTGCGTCTAAAACTGGTGATATCCTTACCAATCACACCTATAACTAATAGGCAAATCTGGTATCAAATGTTATAGAGGCAATATTGGACCTTATTCCTAATACATATACGCTTAAACTGGTATATGCTATGTTTTCCATGAAAATGTATATGATAATTATTATGACGATGATGATGATGATGATAATAATAATAATGATAATAATAATAATGATGATAATGATAATGATGATGATAATAATAATAATATTAATAATAATAATAATAATAATAATAATAATAATAATAATAATAATAATAATAATAATAATAATAATAATAATAATAATAATAATAATAATAATAATAATAATAATAATAATAATAATAATAATAATAAAGCCCGGGACCGAATTGAACACATAAAAATACATTAATACAATACAAATGAAAATGAAATAAAAAATTCAATATATAAGTATATAAGATTGCACTGAAATGTAGGATCATGTACGTGTTTACTCATAAAATATGCTGTGTGCATCTCTAACGATGATTTCATACAAAACTAGAAAAGAAGACTTGCTTCAAAGCAAACCTGTCAGTGTGCCTTCAAAATGAGAACAGTTTGAAATGCTACAATTTGCCATTGTTCAACATAATCTAAATTTTGTGTATTAGGCTGATTTGCATAAATTAGAATACTACAACTTTGGTTCTTGGTTCATTGAATGTAGCCATGTCACAAACTTATAAAGTGAAGTTTGAATAACACTACTATCTATAAAAGTTTAACTTTGGTTCTTGGTTCATTGAATGTAGCCATGTCACAAACTTATAAAGTGAAGTTTGAATAACACTACTATCTATAATAGTTTTGAAGCTATTCAGCTTTTTACTTTTGTGTATTTGCCTAATTTTCATAAATTAAAAGCCTACAACTTTGGTTTATGGTTCATTGGATGGGGGCTATGTCACATACCTACAAATTGAAGTTGGAATGACACCTCTATGTACAACAGTTTTGAAGCTATTCAAGATTTAAATTTTGTGTATTCATCTTATTTGCATAAATTGAAATTGTACAATTTTGGATCATGGTTCATTGGATGCCACTATGTCATAAATTCATAAATTGAACTCGGAATGGCACCTCTACCTTTCATAGTTTTGAAGCCATACAAGATTTAAATTTTGCATATTTCACCTAATTTGCATAAATTAAAATCCTACAACTTTGGTTCAAGGTTCATTGGATGTGGCTTTGCCACAAACATATAAATTGAAGTTGGAATGGTCTCTCTATCCATAATAGTTTTAATAGCTAAAGAAAAATGTGCTTAAAACAGTGAGAATGTGTTCATCGGCCCACGGTTTGATAAAATTATCATGAGATACGAGATGGTGAAGAGAGTCGACTACTACGCTCTCCTGTCAGGTAAGGTGGGATGACGAAGCATGGAGGCAGTTAGAGAAGGCTACTTCCAGAGGGGACTAACCAAAATCAATTATCCTGCCAACAATAGCATGAATAGTGTCGCGGTCTATGTATCCATGCACCGTGTACTCAGTAAGTGAGTGGGCATGAATACTCAGGAGAGGAGTTCACTTTAAAATTACGCTGAAAAAGAGGTAATGTTCTGGAGCGGACATTATGCTCAACACGGGGGCCATCACAAGCCTTTTAGTGAAAGAGTGATGAGACCTCGAGCTTTCCAATGCTAAGATAGCGTTTGACCGGAGCCCTCTGAGATGACTTTGGATTCTTCATTAGTGTTGAGCTAATATCAAGACTGACTCTAGAAACTAAAAAAGAAAAAAAATCTTGTGCGTATAACAGAGAGAATGTGTTCATCGGCCCACGAGTTTGATAAAATTATCACGAGATATGAAGAGAGTCAAGTGCTCCGTCCTCCTGTCAAGTATGATAGGAACATGACACCGAGACAGAATCAAGATCATATAAGAACTGGAGAACATGTTGTTTTCCAAAGATGTGATATCACATTTGACTGTAGGCCCAGTTAAACCAGACCGACATTGCCCAGCACATAATAACTTTGTCCATATTTTTTATTCTGTGTTCAACATGATGCAAACACGATTTTCTGGCAGTAAATTGTACCTCAAGATCATTTACACAATCTGATACTTTAACTGCGTCTGGACCTAACGTAAACTTTGGAACAGTGTTAATCATTGATGTGCCCATTATATAGCACGTTTGGAGTTTTGACGATTAAAATTAAATCACCATTACTTAGAATAGTTATAGCATATATCCGTGGATCTTTGCAAACCAGTAATTGCAGAAGTAAACTAGAAAAGAAGATTTCCTTTAAAGCAAATCTGTCTGTGTGCCTTCAAAGTTGTAGATACAGCTAGAAAAAAAATTGAAAGTCCAAATGACTTTGACCTTTCGAGATTACATGTAAATTACAAACATGTGCAGTGTTGCAATATCTACGATTTGAGCCTGAAGCAAATCTGTCGTTGTGCCTTCAAAAGTTGTAAATATGGCTAGATGAAAATTTCAAAGTCCAAATGACCTTGACCTTCAGAGATTACGTGTAAATTACAAAAATGGGCAGTGTTACAATATCTACAATTTGAGCCCAACATGATCAAAATCGGATAAAAATGCACCGAGTTATGGCTAGAATAAAGTTTCAAATGGCAAAATGGCCTTGACCTTTGAACTTAAGAGGTCACAGACTAAACAATGTACCGTCGCCTGCATATTCGAACACACAATAGATGTTATTGTCGAAGCGATAGCCTGCCTGCTCCGAAGTTACTCCATCAATGAACATATTGAACAAATGTGGGGAGATGACACGACTTTGGCGTACACCTCTTGTTATGGGAAAGGAATAGCTAACATCGCTATTCCATCAGACAATATTAATATTATCCCAGTTTTTAAACCAGCCATATATCAAGAACCAGTGAGTATCGGGCAGAATTTGTGAAAGTTTAAAGAGTAAACTATCGTGCCATATGCTGTCAAAGCATTTTACGGCATTGAGAACGCATACATACATATACAGGAGAACCTTTCCTGTTAAAATATGTAACTATGTCATGGAAAATGCACTTCTGCAGTAGCCACTGTGGCCCCTTCTGAAGCCAAATTGATCATCACTTTATTTTCAGGAATCATGTGAAAAAAATTCTAGCAGTAATATTTTGGACCTTTGGTACAATGGGGGGGGGGGTACGCCCCCCCCCCCCTCCTTAGCTACGGCCCTGACTCTTGTCTTTACAACTGCTAACTTTGGCACAGAGTGTTGTTTTTTCGTCACATATTGCCGGCTGGGCGGACTAACTTCCATATACTCTACAGTCTACAAACAAACAAGGAGTTCTGTCTGTTTATAAGGTAACTCGAAAGACTGTTACCAAAACAAAACAAAGTAATGATGATAGTAATCTTATTCTTGTTCTCCATTGATCGTTATTACTGTCATTATCATCGTCATTATAATTACTTTTGCTATAACACATCTTATAGTATAAATCATATACAATACTAGTTTATAGTAATATATCGTATCATATCTTTTTCATCTTATATGCTCTCATTTTATCTTATCAGATCTTCCCTATCTTTTGCAATCACGAATCAGTGTTGCAAAATGCGGTTCAACAAGTAGAATATAAACGTCCATGCATTTTCCTTGTGGTCAGGGACACAAGCACTTATAGTAAAGGTAAATTTCTCCTTTTTGTGAAATGAAAATATTTGGCAAAAGTATGGTAGAATGCATGATCGGATACCCAATACGCTAAAAGTAAAAAAAATAATTTAAACTAACGCAACAAATTTTAAATACGGTCTCACAGCAGACGTACAAACAAAATGCCATTGTATTGCTTTGTCATGGTACAGCCAATGAAGTTCAAAGTTCGCACATATGGGTCCTGGTCTACTATATTAAAACGCCATAATGTATCTATGTTTAATCTGCATTATTACTGGCAAGAACAAACTGTACCTAATGGCCATAATCTCCGCAAACGTGCGAAAGAGATGTTATTCACAACCTATAAGTCACCACGCATGAATGATATCCATTCAACAGGTCCACGGAGAAAAATACGGTCGTTGAAAGCATGTAAGCAGGATTATTGCCTTGCGCCATATACTTGCCGCTGCTGCATATACTTGGGCTTTGATGAGACTTGTGCATGTCACTGTCTCAGAATCAAAACTGTTCTCCTTGTTTCACCCAAGTTACCAGTCGATTTAAGAACCTGTCTCCATTATGACAGGGATGTTGACAATGGAATCCATTTTTGATTGATTGCCCAGCTCTCTCTGAAGAACACGAGATGTTGTTTCAAATATGCAGCATGAATATTCCAAAGTTCTGTAACTTTCACATCAATCATGCCACAGTAGTGTCACCATCACAGCAGTGCTCAGGTGCGTGTACACACAGCAGACATATGACCCAGGTGCCTGTCTGCTACCCGTTACAACTGGTTGTGGTGCTTTAGCAGTTTAATATGTATCATTCATGATGTAGGGTCTAGTCTATGTATTTTAGTTTTGAACTGTCTGTTGATTACAACATTAATATTGCTCATATCAGGGACGTGCTGGTCTCAATAGCACGTCCTTGCTCATACATGTAGGTCTTGCTTTGCCGTGTACACTTTCATATTGTTGGTAATACCTCAGGAATCTCTAACGTTGGTGATTCCTCTAAGGTAAATACTGCATTGTCTGACATGTGACCTTGTTCCTGATGACGATCTTGCAGTCTACTTTTAAAGATGTCTGATTCAGGTAGACTGGTATTTTAGGAATGTCTTTACCTTTTTCTTTGTCGGCAAAGAGTGGATGTAAGGAAATAAGTTTTAAGTGCTCAGTTATCCATGAGCAATAGGAGGTATTCATATTGAACTATGTTAAGTGCAGACCTGCTCTGGTCCCCTCAGTTGCTAGGCAACAGAACTATGCCTCCGCCATGATCACGGCACTTGTTCAAGATATGTTACTTAACCATCCAGAATTAACATTTTTCCTAACAAACAAATTAAACTTTCTAAATATGTTAGGCATCTTGTATGTTTTCAAGCTTAGTGAATGACTTTTCTTAAGCTTTTTGCTTTCTCACGTTGCTCCTTTTACTACAGAAGCTCATTTGGCCCTGCTTAACACAAGAATGTGCCCTCCTTCCTGTCAAGTTCCTTGCTGCAGTCTAGGTGGCAGCTCAGGATCACAGTTAAAATGCATACCTCCTATTGTGATTTAACAATCACGTGTAGCACTTTGGTATGCAGGTTTCAAAAACTCCTGGCACTGACTTACCTGCAAAGAAGACCAAGTCCCGTGTTATCTCTACCACGTTTGACATATTACGGAGCTCTGCTTCAGAGGTGCTGAGGCCGTCAGCCGGCCGTTTCGATTTATTTGGGCTGTGATGAATTGCCACCTTGAATGTCTATTTGCACTGTATGTATCGTCCAGTTGGACCGCTCGCCCACAATTATTGAGAATAACTTACATTATATTCTGTTGGGCTCGTTGCGCCCATGGACAAATTTTCACCTCGATAGTATGTCCATGATGCACCCTTATCGTCAAGTCGCGTAATAATCCTGGTGTATTGTTAATATCTCAAAGTACAGTAACGGAGGAAGAAAACTAGGAAGAAAACTAGTTTTCTTCCATGGTATAATGTATGGCGCACTTTGTCTGGTGTCAGTAAGTTGCTGACTTCAGGTATTTCTCTGTGTTTAAATGTGAACTGAACTTTATTGACATACCGATACGATAGGCTCGTGTAATCAACATAACATACAACAATCTGTTTCATGACATGAGCGTTATCTGAAACATTATGTTCTAAAGCAAATGTGTTCTTCGTGCTCTTATATATATACATATACATATATATATATATATATATATATATATATATATATATATATATGTATATATACATATATATATATATATATATATATATGTATCATTTATCACCTGATTATGTCTGTGCCAACACAGACATATTGTTTTTCTACAAATTCTTTCTTTCTTTACAGGCAAATTTAGGGCCATTTGAAAATTTAAATCTTGAATATCTTCAAAACTTCAACAGGTACAGGTAACCAATCCAACTTCAATTAATACGTTTGTAACATTGCACATTTTTGTAAGTTACATGTGGCCTCTAAAGATCAAAGGTCAAGGTCAAGGTCATTTGGACCTTTGAATTTTTCATCCAGTCATAACTCAGTCAATTTTTATCCAATTTTGATTATGTTGAACTCTAATCGTAGCTATTTAAACAATGCATATTTTTGTAATTTACATGTGACCTCTAAGGTGAAAGATATAGGTCATTTGGACCTTTGAAATTTTTATCTAGCCATAACTCGGTCAATTTTCATCCAATTTTGATCATGTTGGGCTCAAATTGTAGCAATTGTAACACTGCACGTGTTTGTATTTACATGTGACCTGTAAAGGTCAAAGGTCAATGTCATTTGAACCTTTGAAAGTTTCTTCTGGTCATAACTCAGCCAATTTCCATCCAATTCTAATCGTTGGGCTCAACTTGTAGGTATCGCAACATTGCACATTTTCGTAAGAACCTGCAACCTTTAAGGAGCAAAGGTAAAGGTCATCTGGCAGTTAGAAGTTTTATCTTGCCACAACTTGGTCAATTTTCATATGATTTGGTTCATGTTGGGCTGAAATTGTGGCTATTGTAACACTGTACATTTTTGCAATTTACATGTGACCTTCGAAGGTCAAGGTCATTTTGACTTTGAAATTTTCATCTAGCCATAAGCTTAATGAATGCGAAGTACCAAAGGACAAAAGTTGTAACATTTATTATTGACAACTTTTGAAGGCACACAGACAGATTTGCTTTGAAGCAAAGCTTCTTTTCTAGTTTGTATTTGTGTGTACATTGCGTGACTATTGTGTGACGAACGAGTCCACAAAGACTGCCCTTTTCAGTCAATAACCATCACCATAAATAGCTTTGTATTTTGCGCACAATTCTTGGTGAAGTATCATGAAAACGTTTTCATTGCACATCTTGAGATGCAAATATTCCAGATTTGTAAATAAATGTTTCAAGCAGTGTTTTCATATTACCATTCGACCACTACCCCGTTTCACAGAAATTTCATAAAATTGGACCCGTTTAGTTGACTGCGAATTTTGTTGCACTTGACCTGCTTGCCCGCTGGCCACTGACGAAACATCTCAGAACTAAACTTCACGTTCGTTGGAATTGATTTGATTGATTTCTTTATTATTTTACCAGGGTCACTGGCTCAGTATGGCAATACTGGTCTTCCGCCAGGCCCTGGATGATACATGGTAAAACAATTTGAATAACATGATATAATATGATGATAGAAAAAAAACAATAATTATTGTGCAGGAGACTCTATGTTGTTATACATATGAAGGGTCTAAGTTGGTTGTAGGGTAACAGTTGATTGTGATGCAACGTTCTGCTCCCAGTTTCCTCGCAGCATGGACCTACTATCAGATAGTAGGTCCATGCTCGAAGCAAGAACCTTCTGCTCCCAGTTTACTCGCAGCATGGACCTACCATCAGATAGTAGGTCCATGCTCGCAGCACCTTGCGCCCACAGTCGCTGTGTTCTCACAAGCAAAGAATGACAGCAGCTCACGGGCGTTTCAAATACCCGCACAATGCACTGTCGATTGCAGAGAAGCGGTCTTTGTAGAGTTATTCTTCATACAATGGTTGTATAGTGTACATACTGATACAAGTCGGTTGATGAAAGTGGAAGAACACTTGTGAACACGCAACTCGGACGCCTGTTGCAGATCATTACAAACACATAAGGCTTGTCAGAAGCTTACCGACATCACGCATTTTGAGCCGGACATTGTGGAGCATGGACCCTTCTCGCATGAAGGGCCGACCCGACCGAGCCCAACGGAATATTGGGGAAGCTATTCTAAATGATTGTGCAGGGACAATCTAACTGGGCAACACCTAATATTCATGCTGACCGACCATCGATGCCCAAGACAAGAGCTCTGAAACAGTTGCCCGTCCGTCAGCAAGTCATTTTAGAACAAACAGAGCAAAGTACATGTACCACATTACAAAGTGTTGCCGTTCTCCGTGGCAGTTCCATTTCTGGGCATACCCTTCATTAAACCATGGAGCTATAATAGATAATCTATTATAGCTCCATGATTAAACACATCTTCATGCTTGATAACAAAACAGAGAAATTATATATGTTTTAAGAATTATAAGTAAAAAAAAAAAATCACAAAATTCTAATATAGCCACTTAAAACAAAAGCTTAAAGACATGATCCCATGTGCTACTGGGGGGGGGGGCTCCTATTACTTATAATATTACTGTCATTACTGTGGCTCTCCGTTTATGCGCCGCGGTCCTATGTGACACAGGTGGCCTAGGAAAAGGTAAAGGAAAGAAAGGAAAATAGATGAGATTGAGGAAACTATATTTATCCTAATAGGCTCATGCTGCCATGTTTACCAGGACCAGAGCCGAGGCAGAGAGTCCATCACACACTCTCTCACAGCTGTGGTGGGCCCCTGGTCCTGGATGTATCCCCCAACACTCATCGCTTGTGGTCTCCACCCCCCACCCCCATAAAAAGAAAAACCTTCCGTCATACACCCTATCCCCGCCTCTAAGGCTCAGGCATTTCCCATGGGGGACCCCATGGGAGCCCTTATAAGGGCTACCACCATTCCCTCTCCTCTCTGCACTCTGAAATTCTAATTCACCCTGTTGCTATCAAGCCCTAACAATTCATTTCTTTTCCCCCAGCACCCTACAAGGTAGTCCTGTACACCTTTAGTGCCTTTCCTGCCTCCCAGAAAGCCACCCTTCAAACCTAAAACCCATGCTACAAGTTCCTCTTCCTCTAAACACTGAACCTCTTCTAGACCCTTATTATAGTCTTCCCTATGCCACTTTCCGAAAAATTCTTCTCTTATCTCTCTTTTACTAGAGAGGTATAAAGTCGCTTATGGTACTACTGCGACTTCGCAGCACCACAGCAGTCAGATTTTACATCAGATTATATTTCCCATGTACACATTTCGAGATGGTTTTGGTTTAGAAATCGTTACAAGACATAGTGTGTATGTGACCCTGACGCAAAAATGTCGCTCCGTTTGACTCGGTTGTTTGGCCATACTGTGAATAGCTATTATGTAATACCACTATTCAACAGACCGTGGTCGTCATAACAGGAGAAATTGCGTTTTTAAATGGTTCCCCGGGCGAGGATGATGTACCCATGTTTCTTCCGATGAATTATTGTGAGTTCGGAAAAATCGAGGTTTATCTCCATGGCGCGTTCCGGGTGCAGATGTACACATATACAGGAACTCTTCGAAATGGGCAAAATGACTTACCTTTTGGGTCAGACTCCGGGCAGAAAAAGTGCCTACACGCCCGAGCACGCAGTTTCAAAGTTTGGCAACAGCGTAAGAACCCTAATACACTGACGTCACTAATTGTATCAAAATTCAATAGAGATCAATATGTGTGCCTGTCATGTGGGACTGACGAAAAACACATAAGCCATATAACTGTGGCCACTTGCCTGGGAAGCAGCTCAATAGAGCGTATAGCTGACGGACACAGACGCAGTGCGATGCCAATGACGTTTTCTGTTGTTGTTTTTTTTTCAGTTACGACCATCAGATGTTGACGATATGTATTTATGCTGGCTTGGGGGTATGTGACCGGAGAAATATTTGTGAAGAAAGAAACAAAAAAAGGAACGAAAGAAAGAAAGAAAGAAAGAAAGAAAGAAAGAAAGAAAAGGTGTATTGCCAATATTTCCCATGTGCCCATACAGAGTTTCTCTTGTCTAAAAAGTCTAGCACGTTTTGTCTTCGAATTTGGTCGTCTGTTGTGTCCAAAATCATTTTATAACCTGGTTCTGATCAGCAGCAGTTATAACAGTGTCGTATCCATTACTGATAAAATTACGGTTGGTTGATGCAATCCTCATTAAATATGCATGCAGAATATATTTTTCTTGAATGTCACTGACTTGTAACTCCCCCTTCCCCTTTCCTTTCATTTCAGCATTTCTTTGCTCATCATTTGCTCTTGATATTTAGCTTCAGGGAACATGAAATGATCAACCTCGATATTGATTCCTACCTTTGGGGAACATGAAAGCAAGAGACGTTTCCGAGATGAAATTCGAAAAAAAAAGTCGACAGAAGAAACGCTCGATTACTTTATGATCAAGAAAAATACCTGCGATTTGAAAACTTGGCATAGGCACATGCTGACTTAAAAACGCAGGTCATGCACCGTTTAGCTTTTTCGATACGTTCGTAAGTTGTGGAGTCACTTTTGGAGTAACGATATAGATTTTCTGTCGTCTGTCTCAGTGATTCAGGCTTTGGCATCACCTTTGAAATGTCATCACAGGAAAGATGAATTTTGCTTCACCAGCCTCGTCCGCTTGGTTGAGCTGTCATTTCATTTGATATTGTATTAAGCCACTCTTTGAATTTGCTGGACCACCCTGAATAAATAAATGATTTATTGGAATACCATGCCTTCACACCTGAAACACAGTGCATCGTGGCAGGTTAATCCCGTGGGGGTGTCCAGATAAAATATTTATTCTAGAAGCAAGATATTTCATTCAGATTAAAAAACAAAAAAATTACTAAAACAAAAACAAAAAAAACAAAAAACAAAAACCAAACAACAACAACAACAACAACAACAACAACAACAACAACAACAACAACAACAACAACAAAAATGAAAAAAACAAGAAAACAAGAACAAAACAAACAAAAATCAAAAAAAAACAAACACACAGACACACAAAAACAAAAACAAAAACAAAAACAAAACCGTGCAGTGTAAAAAAAAAAAAATTACTGTCGATTTTAACAACCGCTTCCATTCGACAATGCCTTGTATCGTTTTGGACATTCGATAGTAGTTCGTGTCACCGTTCCAAAGGATTGTTCGAGAGCAACCCATATGTGATACATGTATAAGCATAAAAGTATTGCCATGTGTAGTAAGCTATGACTGGACTATGTTGCATTGTATAGAAAATACCAAAATATAAAAGTCACAAGGCCGTGCACTGGTGGCAGTGCCTTTGGCGTGACTCGGGCACTTCAACTGGGCTGGAAACTCTTATGGGTGAGATGAAGTGGTTTAATGCTTGCTGTTTGAGACGGTGACTTTATTGTCTCTTGAAAACACATGTACATACCTTAATTGATCGATATGAATATTTATACCAACATATAATTACTGATGCAATGTTTGGACTTTACCGTTAGTTACATGTCACTGGCGGCTGGGCTGGGAAACGCATAATTATTATTATAAACATATTATTTTCTCTGGATTGCCTAATAGTACACAAAGACTAATCTGGAGGCTCTCCAGTACATAAAAGGACGCACAGGAATATATACAATACACACTGGACGGGAACAGAAGACTAAATCCACGGCTTGCACAATACAATTGATGGCAGACAATGGAGACTTATAATTAGATCATGTGCTAAATTAGTAGATAAAACGCCTAGATTCTGATAAGAATGTCTGAACAGCCTCAAAGATGAATACATTATCAGTGTCTGGCAAGTCCTCACTGCCTTTCAAGAGAATATTTAGTAAAATGTCACTAGAGCACTGAACTATTAAAGTCGGATTTACACCTGGAGCGAGTAAGTGACACACAGTGTTCAGTGGACGGACCCTTTGCACAGTGAACTTGGGGCAGAACAAAAGGTAATGTTTCGTATCTTCAGTAGTATGAGAGCATGCACACGTTGAGGCTGGAAGGATATTGACATGATGTAGATGGGCATTTAAAACAGAGAAGTTAAGACGTAGCTGCGTGTGGCATACGTTTAGGAAACGACTTCCATATTTAAAGTATGTAGGCTTTTTGTCAACACTTAAGAGTAATAGATTTAATTTAGATTTAAACTGCGGCAGGGAATTGGTGAGACGAGCATAATGACCGGTGACTTGGATTTGTTGCTCTGATGCATTTGATGGATATTAATAAAAGAATATATGTGCAGGACATCATGCTGGTGTGCAGATGTATGTATGTATGTATGTATGTATGTATGTATGTGTGTGTGTGTGTATGTATGTATGTATGTATGTATGTATGTATGTATGTATGTATGTATGTATGTATGTATGTATGTAGGTAGGTAGGTAGGTAGGTATATCTACTTATTTATATACCGGATGCCCGGATCGGATGGCCCTCATTGACAGAGGCCAAGCGGGAATCCATGCACATTAAAGTGAGTGAAGTATAACATCATTAAAGAAAATTGCAGCTAACTGCGTATGACCGGACCTGCCTAGGACCTCGCTCATATCACCATGCGAAAAAGGCTACCGGTATTCTTAAGTGATTTGTACTGTGGTTTGTGTGGAAGAGACGGTAACTCTTTACCGTGAAATTTTTAAAATGCATTTTCATTTTCCTTGCATTGTAAAATACAAAAACGTATTAGAGATATTCTATAAGACATGTGGGCTATGCAACTGTCCAGCTCCGTTTTTGAAATTCGTGTCATTCAAATCTATCTCACATGTCAGTCTTTGAATCGAACTTATTTTCGGGAAAAAGTAGGGTAAATTTGAAACAATGCCGCTATCATGTTTGAACTAACGTTCTAATACACTCTGATATGTTACAACAAAATTACATCACAGACAAGAAAAATTTTCTACAGACAATTAAAATAAATTGCCTACCAACCTAGATGTCATAATGAGCTCAGTAATTTTTTCAAATGTTGCCATTAATTTGTGTTTTATGCAAGTGATTATTTTTTGTTTTGTTTTGTTAAAGAATATAACTGCTCTTTTATCGCAATATCGAACCGACGAAGCTACAGTTGGCAACTGTGCTGCCTATAGTAGTCCATGGATTGAAAACTGTCAATGCACAGATGATAAAAGTATTGAACATTATCGAATGATTTGAAATGTGAATAAAACTTTAACCTTGTAAGCTGATTGTTATAGTCAGACAGACTTAGAAAGAAGGTGTGGAAATTTGTATGGGGCGACAAATATCAAAATGTCTTTTTTCAAGTGTATTCAAATTCTGATAATCTTGCACAGAATTAATCTGGACTTACATGACTTTAAAACGTGTTAGGGATATTTTATATCTCTGTTTTAAGTCATGAGAACCAGAACCTGAAGTTAACAGGGATATTCTATATCTCTGTTTTTAAGTCATGAGAACCAGAACCTGAAGTTAACTCTCTCTCTCTCTCTCTCTCTCTCTCTCTCTCTCTCTTATGTATATATATATGTATGTATGTATGCATATGTGTGTGTGTGTGTGTGTGTGTGTGTGTGTGTGTGTAAAATATCCCTGTTGTAGTATTGAAGTCCTTTTATATGACCGAGACCTATAAAAGTCAAGCAAGCTATAGGGAAACTGATAACATTTCGCAAATGTAGAGTGATGAAACCAATGATTAAAAAGCACACAAAAAAAACAAACAAACAAACAAACAAACAAACAAACAAACAAACAAACAACAAACAAAACAAATATAAAAAAAAACAAAAACAAAAAAACAAACAAATCAAACCCGAGAAAACACACACACACACACACACACACACACACACACACACACACACACATCAAACCACCAAAACAAACGATATTGGCGCTAGAACTTTTATTCATCAAAAATAATATCAGTCAAAAGCAGCAGTGTCATTGCCATTTGAATGTGCCATGGTTGCAGTTGAGACCACACACAAGATCACTGGACCTAATACGACCAACTTCGAACAAGAAAGAAGACTTGTCACAATAGAACATATCAGCATTATTTGTCTACAATGGATGCATTTCACACGGATCATATTTCTGTGTCGTGGATGGCAATTTATGTAACTGGTGTACGTTTATCACTCATGAGACATGAAATAACTAATGTTTTTATGATTTTCTTTATGTTTCTTGTTGTGTTCACCCGTTTTATATAGACTCGTTCACGTCATTGATGTTCATTGTTGCTTAAATCGTGAACATAGGTCCATGCTAAAATATCACATGCTCTGCGGGAGAACTTTGGCAACATATGCACGTACTGGTAATGGGAATGATAGCTTAAAAATAACTGTTTCGTCTTGTGCTATTCACATTTTAACCTCCCCTCATGGTCATACAGGCAAAATTTTATTTATACCCAGCCTTTAAAACAGGAAACGCCAGCGGTGGGCTAATAAAACGCAGTTATGCAATCATGATTAAAACGCTGAACAACAAGGTTTGCAGGGTACTCCAACTTGCGGTGTCCGAAGCTCACAGAATTTCGGTAATCTTTTCACCAGTAAAATATTGAATACATTCTGTAAAATTAAAGCATGAAACAAACATAAACTGTACTGCTGGGAGTGCAAGGAACTGTCGTCCGTTTTTAGCTAAGTTAACTTGTCAGTCAGTTGAGCTTATTGAATGGTCACTCGCCCGTCAGTACGTTTGTCCGTCCTTTCAAACTTCGACTCCTCACATCTCAAACTTGATGGGGATATACCTACAGTGAGTCGCTACTGAGTTTGGTTAAATGATTAGGCTCCTGTGATTTTTTGGATAAAAAAAAATTGGGGGGGGGGGTTAAATCTTAAAACCTCGGAAACCACTTGGCCAATTACTTTCACGCAGTATAAGAACACTTCTTGATACCCCTAGACTTTAATTAGTTCACAAGGTATAGCCCTGCTATTTAGTTTCCGTGTTTTCTCTATTTTCGACTTTTCCAAAACCGTCAAGCAGGGCATGCTGAAATTTTGTGGAAATGTATCCCGTCGAAGGGTCATATAAAGTTGTTCACATGTTGGCGTTGCTCCGGCCCCATGATTTTTAACGAATTTTATTTAATTTGGGAATTATCGATTACAGCATACATTCGTAGTGTTTATGCAAGTCAATAGAGATTGCAATGGTCATTGACGTTTTTAACATTTCTGAAACCGTCATCCAGATTCGCTTTAAACTCAGGTGAGATGTACTCTCATTATGTCTGGGTGCAAACCCAGACATTTTGTTTTTTCAAGAAAATTTCTTTCTTTCTTTCTTTCTTTCTTTCTTTCTTTCTTTCTTTCTTTCTTTCTTTCTTTCTTTCTTTCTTTCTTTCTTTCTTTCTTTCTTTCTTTCTTTCTTTCTTTCTTTCTTACTACCAAATTTGCGCGGGGTTTTTCTTGGACACTTTTACTCCGAAAACCACCAAATTTACCATGGTGACTGACCTATACAAGTGAAATTGTGCATATAATTTAGAATGGTCATGATGTTTAAAATTATACAATTTAGGGGCATTAAAATTTTTAAAGCGACATATCTTCCAGACTATTGCAGATATACACAAAGTTTCAATGTGCATGGATAGGTTTGTGACACCTGCCAATATAATGGACAGTAAGTGAAAGTTGTAGAATTTTAAATTTGCTATAAAGACCAATGTTTTATGACTCATGTACCAGGTGACGCTGTGAACTTTTTCTGATTTTTTTTTTCTGACTTTTTATGTTTTTGGTATTTTTGACTTTCCCTGCAGAACGGTCACTCAGATTAGGCTGAGCTTGGTTGATATGTTTCTTGTAGAAGGTCAAACAAATTTGTTCACCAGATGGTAATGCTGTGGATTCCTGATTTTTAACGATTTTTTTCAATTCTGGTACTTAACGGTAAATGCACCTTTCCTATTGATTACTATGTAAGTCAATGGGCATTCTAATCCTAATTCACATTTCCACTTCTTCTCCAAAACCGTCGTCCAGATTGACTTCATCTTGGTGGCAAGTACCTTGGGTAGGTCTCTACCAGATTTGTTCAAATGGCCACGCTCCATTGATATTTGGATTTCTTTTGTTCTTGTTTATGGACAAATCTTAAACAAAAATCTTCTCTGAAACAGCTCATCTAATTACTTTGATATCACACAGCAACGCTTCTAGTTCTTAATTTGTTCATCCCGAGTGGTGCTGCATTTTTTTTTCTGATTTTTTGTGTGTTTTTGCTATTTTGTGACTTGTTTTCCAGAACCGTCACTCAGATTAAGCTGAAACTTTTTTTATTTTTCTTATAGAAGGGTCAAATAAAGTTGTTCACTAGGTGGCAATGCTATGGATTCCTGAGGTTAAACGATTTTTTTCAGTTCTGGTACTAATCAGTAAATGCACCTTTCCTATAGGCAAATATGTGAGCCCTATAGACTAATATGAGAGCCAATGGGCATTCTAATGCTGATTCACATTTTGCGACTTTTCCTCCGAAACCTTCAACCAGATTGACTTCAAATTTGGTGGCAATGTACCTTGGGTGGGTCTCTACCAGATTTGTTCAAATGGTCATGCTCCATTGATTTTTGGATTTTTATGAATTTCTTTGGTTTTTTTTGGAGGGGGGGGGGGGCAAATCTTAATTGGCAACGGTATATGCACTTGTCAGTTGAGCACAGGACTGTCTCAGTCCTCTTGTTTAAACATTCTAATATGACATTTGATGAAATGTTTCATACCACTTAAAGCTACAGACAAGTACCTTAAGTCTAATGGCAAATTTAAGTTATTTCATTAAAAATTCTGTTACCATGGCAACCAATTGTTGACACTGACCACAAGAAATTGCATTATCATGAAGTGCCTTTTTAGTAGATATGTTGATTTAGAGTGGCAACTTGAATGTACAGAATGTTATCATGATTATGGTTAAAGATGCTTTTTTCCTAATGATTACTCCAAAACTGAATTTCTGTTACCAAGCATACCAAGAAAAACATATTGCCCAGGAAATAGATGGTACACTCTACATAACCCTAAACTTCAGGTCCTTATCTTTCATTTGATACCAACTTCAGCTGGGTTTTTTAAAGTATGTGTAAAAATCTATTGCTAATATTACCACATGTATCATTTCCCCAGTGCACAGCACTGGCCATAATGAATCAAAGTAGGCAGATTTTGAATGATATGTATATATAAGAGAACGTTACTAGGCAACTTTCATCAATCTTATTTGACTCAATTGACCTCAAGCTTAATTGTGAAAGACTTTCTTCGCATTTTAACATGATGTTTGATGAAAATTGTGCATAGTATATGTAAAGCAAAAAACAGGTTTTCATTGTTCCCATGCAAATTCAGGTTTTTTAATTAGCTTTCTGTTGCCATGGCAACCAACTGTTAACATTCTGTTTCCTCAACTTGGTTTCGTATGAAGTTCATTTATACCAGGTATGTTGGTGTAAAGCTATGAAGGGATAACTTGTTTGTTTATAAAGTAATGGGTAAAAATGTGTTTTCCTTGATTACTTCAACTCTAAATTTCGTTACCATGGTAACCAATAAAAACATAATTCCCCGTAAAATTCATAGTACACTCTGTTTAATCAGGTGTTTCTCGCTTCATTTCTTGAAAACTTAATTTCTTTGCCATAGTAACCAATATAAATACAATATTGACCTCGAAATTGATAATATACCTGACCTATCTTTAAACTTCGAGTTCTTATCTTTTGATTGATACCAAATTCAGCTGAGTATTTTGCCGGTTGAACGGTTTCAATTTTTTGGTGGACTCGACACTATACTACATTGAAAAATTTGAAAGTTGAATATCTCCAAAACTATTAAGATAGAGATGCCATTCTAACTTGAATACATGGGTTTGTGACAAAGCCGTATCCAATGAACCATGAACCAAAGTTGTAGAGTTCTAATTTATGAAAATTAGGTGAATACGCAAAATTTAAATCTCGAACAGCTTCAAAACTATTATACATAGAGGTGCCGTTCCACTTCAATTTGTAAGTTTGTGACAGTCGCGTCTAATGAACCATGAACTAAAGTATTAAGATGTTAATTCATGCAAATAAGGTGAATACAAAAATAAATAAATCTTGAATACCTTCAAAACTATTATAGATCGAGGTGCCAGTTCATCTTTACCTTATAGGTTTGTGACATAGATGCATGCATGGGATTTTATTAAAGCAAATAAGGCGAATACACAAAATCTTCATCTTGAATAGCTTCCAAACTATTATAGATAGTTGTGTCATTCAAACTTCTGTTAACAAGTTTGTGACATGGCCACATCCAATGAACCAAGAACCAAAGGTGTAGCATGCATTTTCATTTATGCAAATTAGGCTAATACACAAAATTGAGATTATGTTGAACAATGGCAAAGTGTAGCGTTTCAGACTGTTCTCATTTTGAAGGCACCAAGACAGGTTTGACTTGAAGCAATTTTTGATCTAGTTTGTTGCTTCTGGCGAATTTTCTGTCCTCCGGATACATACGTAAAGACATAAGAAAAATGCATGTGATTTCATTCTATTGTGTCGTCGGCAAATGTAGTCTTTGTGCAATGTTTAATTTTTTTTTTTCGGGCAGGGACGTAAATGTTCCCTCAATCCTGGATGACCAATTTTAATTGAGTACAATGAAATACAGCAAGAACGGATCAGGATTTGTTGGAGGAAAGAAGGTGGTCTGTAGTAGGAAACTGTATGTTCGGGGTCGCCGAGGTCCTTTGGCAGGTCTAAGGCAGTGCCGCGGTGGAGGTCACGGGGGGCGGTCAAGGGGGCGGTAATTGTCCTCCGATTGTTTACCCTTTTTTTTTTTTTTGAAACTATATTTATATACCATTTCATTTTTTTTTCATACAGAGATATGTCACTTGTAAATAATGCAAACTATAAATATTTGGAATGATGTCTGTTAAGTTTGTTTGTCCTTCAAGACGCAGACACAGATATTCTGTTTCTCCAATAATTCTTTATAGAACGTTTTTGTCTGCGAAAAGACACTGTTGATTGTTATAACCCGTGTTTATAAATAAGAGTAATAACTAATGGGTCTATAAAATATAACTAAAATTGAAACAGGTAGAAAAGATTTCATCAACTTCCACGCTGGCTGTGTGTCGTACCAAGGAGAACTGTAAGTGCAAGTTGAAATGATATAATCTCTCCATAACGATTTTTAATGTATTCATACGTTTCAAAATTTGAAATGGTCCTTATTAGCATGATTTAAAATGTTGCAAATATTGTTCAATATTCGTCAAATGTGCGAAGACCAGCAACATGCAGGCAGGAGTTTGAATAGCACAACTATCAAAGATTTGAATATCCTCAGGAATTTAAATTTGGAATGTTCATGATTCCGAAATTCACGACTCTTTGTTAAACATTAGTTGGATAAAAGATGGATCACTGGTTATCCATCTGTTAGACCATATGAACATGCAGGTGGAATAATATTCGAGATTAGCTCCATCAAGTCAGCATAATAAATAAAACAAACAATTTGGGTAAAAATCCACAATGTGATGATATAGGCAGACAAACATAAATAAATGAATGATAAAATTCACAAAGTGTGAACATAGAAAGACAGAGGAATAGATATACAGTCAGAAAGAAATATTTCAGAACTAAGAACGTATTTTACTCGTCAAATAAGTGAAATATGGATATACTTGAAACAATGTCAGAACATAAAACAATAGAAGCAAGGGGCAAAAAAAATGGAAGCATTTATTTGGTTGAATATAATTTTAGGACAAAAACAATTTTGGTAATCTTAATGAAATTTCGCTGGATACATTGGTATAAGGGATTGTCTCCGATTCGTTTTGCCTTTGTTATCGTTTACCTTTTACATAAGATTTTGTTATGTAAAATTAGTATATTTCCATGAGGAGGTGGGCATCGTGTTTGTGTTTTAGAATTTTAACGTCTCACAGAATTGAACACTTGTATTATTTCCGACGGCAGGTTTCAGTGATCATGCATATCTGTGTTGGACAAAACGGACCGGTATAACGGATTGTCTCCGATTCGCTTTGCCTTTGTTATCGTTATCTTTGGTCCTTAATTGCAGCAAATTTTTATTGTGCAAGCTCAGGGACCACTCTGACCATTAGTCAATTAGCCAAATGCTAGTGTTTCTTGGATTTGGCAAATGGAATGTGTAAATGGCTAAAATATTTTAAAATGGACTATTAAAGGGCCGCAACAAAATTGCAATTTCTGGCTACAAATTTTTGAAGTCTAGATCTGTCTCTATAAGCTGCCTTGGCCAGATAGTGAAGAAGTGCACCACCATGCTTAACATAAATAGTTCACCTCATTCAGATCTGCGTTCACTCTTTATGCCCCCACCGAGAGAGAGAGAGAGAGAGAGAGAGAGAGAGAGAGAGAGAGAGAGAGAGAGAGAGAGAGAGAGAGAGAGAGAGAGAGAGAGAGAGAGAGCATATAGATTTGCCTTTGTTCGCCCGTCATTATTGTCAGATTTGTGTCACGCGTATCGAAAAAAAAAAAAAAAAAAAAAAAATGAGGTACCACCATGAAACTTTGTGGGGGCAATTTATCAATATATAAAAGTATGCACCTGGGGTCTTGTTTGTCTCTTGGATTAATTATTCTGTGTTAATTATTCATTAATCAACTTGGGACAAATGTTATTCGACGTTCAATTTGTCAGATTTGTGTCGCATGTATATCCTATAAAGTATTTTGAGGTACACCTATGAAACTTGGTAGGGACATTAATGAATGTATGAAGATGTGCACCTGAGACTTTGTTTGTCTCTTGGGTTAATTATCCTCTAGCTAATAATTAATCATTAATTAGTAAAAATGTTGGTTCGACTTTGGACTTGTCAGATTTGTGTCGCGCTATCGCAAGAAGTTTTTTGTTTTTATATATACGGCTATGAAACCTAACAGGATAACTTATCAATATATGAAGATGTGCACCTGGGATTTTGTTTGTCCCTTGGGTTAATTAACCTCTGTTCATTTATTATTAATTAACATAGTGAAAATGTCTACTCAGTGAAAATGTTGGCTCATGTCAAACTTGTGTCATGTGTATTTCACAAAGTGTTTGACGTACAGCTATGAAACTTGATAGCAACATTAATCACTATGTGCAGATGTACCCCTTGTGCTTTATTTGTCTCTTGGATTAATTATCTGCTGTTGGTAATCATTAATTAATAAAAATGACAATTCCAGGAAAATGAATATTGGTTCTTGTCAAACTTGTGCCATGTGTACATCATGAAGTATATAGTTCAGGAAAGCCAGGAAATTTGATTGGTATATCCATCAATATATGAAAAGTTATGTCTGTATAATTATTATCAATATGAAGATGTCACAATTTGTTTGATGTCTTACACCAATTACACGCTACTCTTTCCAATGCTGATGGGGCAATGACAGGTGGGGGCATCCCTTTGGACATTTTTTTAGTTTTTCTCTGATAAACTGCAGCAACATTATTGGGAGAAGTTTTTCATGATTTTATTTCAGTTTTTTTTCTACTTTAAAAGCGGTCTTTTTCGACCCGTTCTAACTTTGTACCCGTTGGGAAGAAGAATCAAATGGCGGCAAAAAAGATCCAGTATACTTTTTATCATAAGGAAACAGTTTGGATGCAGTCATTTCATCATAGTATTCTTTCTGCACTTTTTTTCACTCAATCGTACTATGGCAAATATTCAGAATAAAAAACAAACAAAAATATTATCGGAAAATGAATTATTATTTTGGCAAGTTTGGATAAATATCAACGATTTAGCATTTACGGAACCTGTAGAAAAAACCCGCAAGTACTGCTATTTGAAATTGGGAGATCTTTTTCTTAGCGACCCGTCCTTGTCCTGCTGATGACAATGTAGGCAGCACCATACAGGTATTTACCTATTTAAAATATACTGGCATTTGTGGGGCATTTCGAAGTATTTAACAGCACAAAACAGCTCAGAAGGAGAAGTAATTTCAGTTTATTGATTCCGTTCCTTCCTCAATATCAAAGAACTCGAAAAAATATTTTCGTTCACTAAAGCCAATGATATACTGTTCATTTACTTGTTCTCTTGTTTGCAAATGTCAGAAACCGATTGCAGTTAAGTTACCTTTACGTCTCTTTTTCAGGACACGCCCTCTGACCTTCCCATGGCCTCATGCTGGACCCACCACTAGGGTGAGTCACAGGTGCGCTGCTCCGTTGTTTGAGCGGGCGCAGTGTCACGTGGGATGGGCGGAACCACGTGATAGAAAATGAAAACATGGCACAGCGAAGTGACACGGGGGAGATACACTCATCATTTAATATTGTCTCAGTCACGTTGCATGCTCAGACACAAAATACTCAAAAGAAATGTAAGCGGTCAATGGCAATGGAGAAGTACGGAGATAAATGCGGTGTTTCTTCAGAGGTTACCAACTGATAGACAATTTATCTTTCGCCGCCCTTGGAACACGATGCTGCTGCTGCTGCTGAGGTCGCGTGCCGAGGTGATCAGCGAGTCAAGATATTGAAACGCGTGAAAATGCCGTTCTTCTTGGATTTACGCACAGTTGTTGAGGATAAATAAAATATATTCGGTTGTTTTACAAAATGTTGGCTTCACGAGGGTTTTGCATCGACTGGTAACTCAAGTCGGCTACATCAGGGCGGCAGACACATTTTAACTTGCCGGGGATACGAAGCAGAGCATGCCGGCGAGGAAAGGGCTGCTCGCCCCGCAGAACACGTTTCTGGATACCATTGCAACTCGCTTCGATGGAACACGTAAGTCCATTTAATTTTCCCATGTTTCCTAAATATGACAGTGCGTATGTTATTTATTAATGATTTCAGCGCAGGGTGATCCGCAAGCCAACTGACACAAACGGTAAACAACGAATTCCCATAATGTGGTTGCCTGGTTTGGCAGGCAAACGCCACGGGATACCTGAACGTTCTGATGTGTCGTGAGACTGAGAGTTACACGAGGTTGCCCCGGCCCGAGCCCCAGGTTCCCCACTCTCACCTCTCAGCGCCAAAAACGAGATAATAATGTGTTCGTACAAACAAAGTAGTGACGAGTTTCAGATGGCAGTCGTACCTAAATGATATGCGCTTGCCTGTACTGTAGTTGCGTCTATTCCATGCATAATTGGAAATGACAAAGATTTAGCGATAAATTCTCCGCGGGTGCCCCGTCTGCAGAATGCCGCAGAGAACTCCTGTTTCCCAAGTGTTCGCATCAGGTGCGTGTCGTCAGTGTCGAAGTGGCTTCATCACTGTATTGAATATGCCGGAAATAAAGAGATCTATGTTGTTGGTTCTCGGGTAACACAAGTCATCGTTTTCACATCAGCAAACAGCTGGCTGGGACATGCAGTGTCTTTTAAGTTATCATTTCTGTATTGACTCGCGAATGTATACATGAGCAGGGTCGCGTTTTAGTGAGTTGTTCTACCGCAATGTGTCTTTTCAAGAACACGTATTAAATCGATGAATAAATAGTCAACAAGTCAACTGTTAATCAAACACCATCAATATCTAAAATGTCGAGTTTGTTTATGGTTTGAAAGAAAACATTATTGTAAAGTGTTAAAAACCTGAATATTTTGAAATGAAACCGAAATAACTGTGACCTGCTGTTGCACGAAAAATAACGCAATTACGCGATTCAAGAGTGTTAAAATGTGTAGAACAGGCATGTATCTTGAAACGACACCAATATTACTAATATTAGCTTAATTTGATACTGTGAATTCCTTTAATTTTGCTGCACTCTTATTCGCGCTTATTTCACTGATAGCACAAAACTGTGGAAATAAAAACAGCGAAATACTATTTTAACATTGTTGGAATAGGAATTATGGCCAAAACAGTGAACTTAGTGAAATTAAAACTACAGTGAAATATCAAAAGTTAAAAACAAAAAACAAAAAAACACACACACAAAAAAACCCATGAAAATTTATGCAAGCGAAAAGAAAGCAATTGACAGACTAGAATTTGGTGTGGTAAAATGAAAATGGGGATATGGGTCCACACATCAGGAGAAGAGTAACCACATTGAAAGTGTTTTCATCAGGAAAAAAGTTTGGTTTTTACCAAAGAGAGATGACAGCGTTGTACAAAGTATTATTTCAAGAAATAGTGATAGCTTATAACACAGGAGAATGTGCACTTTATTCAAATGAAAGTAAAATGCAAGTTAAGCCAAAGTTCCACCTAGCCAGTCAAGCATAGACTGTCATGCAAGGTCCTGGTGGCTTCTTTGGGAATTACTGAGAATAAGTGAAGTTGGAGGAAGTTGCAGGTGTTTGCTTGTGAAGTGACCGTCTGTCTTTTACAAAGCCTGAAAAAGTCAGCTGTGCAGGCAGTAAATTTATATAATATATATGTATAAGATATATGTTTATGTGAATACACACACAGCACAATGCTGAGTGCTTGCAGGTGTGACACAACAGGTGACATTGCCAGCAGTTTACAAGGTGTATTCCATCCCATTTTTCCAAAAGTAACAGATGCACATAGAAGAATTTCAGATCATCAGATGCGACATGAACACAAACATTCCAGTGGACTAGTCTGTTTTATCATGTAGATTACAAGTTCTGAAAACATTTTATATAGATTTTTGCTGACTGAGCATCTATAGACCCATTAGTTATTAACATTTACTCATTTATTTTGAGCTTTTCATGTGTACATCTTGTTTTTGTGTGGTTTTGTTATTCAAA
The DNA here is from genome assembly GCA_964020975.1 of Hermodice carunculata. NCBI lineage: Eukaryota > Metazoa > Annelida > Polychaeta > Eunicida > Amphinomidae > Hermodice > Hermodice carunculata. The sequence continues at coordinate 31,429,571 of OZ026618.1, forward strand.
GGTGCAGATCTGTTTACAATTGGCTCTCCTGCCATTGATTATTAATGCCAGGGGCTGGATAAATACATGGCCATGTCAATGTATCCAGGTATTAAGATACTTTTTTTTATGATACATAGAATTGATGCTGAAAGTGAATCAGTTTAAATATGCATTATTGGAAGATTTGGGAATATATATGCAAAACTGAATTGAATTTTTCAAAGCTCATATTCAGTTTTTGAATCTGTATGTTCATTTCTAGCTCTGCTGACTTGTCAGTTATCAGAGCGTATAAAATTTGATTATAAATATATGCCGTCTCCATCTGTTTGTCCTTAGACAAAATGACTTCTAAAAAACATGACTTGTCAAAAACTCTTGAATGGAATATGTTGATTTTTACACATGGATGCTCCCAATGTAGGTCTCTACCAAGCCTGCAGAGGAGATTTGTGCAATTATTTTCTATTTTTTTTTAAATTTTGTTAAATTTTAAGTTTTTTTCTGGAAAAAATTCATGTTGAGAACTGTGCAGCCAATTGCTTTGCTTTTACATACAGGGTCACTTGGGGTCACATATATCGCCACCAGGTGGCACTGTGAGTTGTTTCTATTTTTTCATGAAATGTTTGTTTGTTAAAACTATTTTTCACTTGTTTGAAATTTTGTTATATACTCTTACTCAGTATGAAGAAAGTTTGCAAAAATGATGAGGAATATATATATATATATATATTATATATATATATATATATATATATATATATATATATATATATATATATATATATATATGTATATATATATATATATATGTGTGTATATGTATATGTATATGTGTGTGTGTTAATTTTTGAAAAAGTCATGGGATATGAAACTTTGGGACTGGTCATATGTTGGTAAGTGCTGAGCTACTCTATATGTCTAGCAATACTGTGCGTGAATTGCATTATTATTAACAGTTAATGTAGAATGCTGTGATTTTACACTGTAAATGTTGCCCATGTGGGACTTTGTGAAGGTGATAAAGGTGTGCAATAATTTTGCTGTTTTCATAAATTGATTTTATTTATTTATTTTTTTTAAATTAAAAAAATCAGGATTTTTTTTCTCCACATGAGCTGCTTGGCAAGTTGCCTTGATATTGCACAGAAGGTCACCTTGAGACACCTGGTTAATATTTTGGCCACCAGGTGGTGCTGTATTTTCCCTCCTTTTTTTCCCCCTTTTCTTTCCTTTTTTTTTTTTTTTTGATGTGGGTCAAAGCCACACATAAGACTTCTTCTCAAGAACAGCAGAACAGAATTGCTCCAAATTTAATCAGAATGTATATCTGACTAAAGATGAGGAAAGTGTGTGCAAATGATAGGAAAATTTATGTAAATTTTTGGTGAAGTTATGGGAAATCAAACTTTGTTATAATGCATCTGTAAGTGCTTCTGCTGTGCAAGTAATACAGTGCATGTATCAATGCAAAGTTGTGAAAAATGTGGCATTGAAATGCTTTGCTTTTACACATGATGTTCCACAGGTGGACCTTCACCAAATTTGCAAAGAAAGTGATGGTGCAATAATTATGTAATCTGTGACAAGAGATGCATATATTGTGAAGTAGAATTAAAGCTTGTTTTCAGACTCAGTGCTCAATTCTGACATATATATTGGCTTACATGTTGGTAATGGTGGTTCCTTTTCCCATGGTTACTATTAACATTAACAGTAAAGTACATACCTGTATGTTCCTTTTGGGGTTGTAAATTTTGACCTTAAATGACCTTGAAGGGTCAAAGTGATAAACTGGCACTTGGCAGTGGTGGATCATAGGCCCACAGTTACCTTTAAGCATAAACAGAAAGTGCCTGTGGGATTTCTATCAATATTGTAAATTTTAACCTTGAATGACCGTGAAAGGTCAAACTGATTTTTTCCAAGGAATGCCTTTTGGACATGAAATAATTTTCTGTTTACAGATCTACCTAAATCAGATGCAGATTGACTCTCTAATGAAGGCCACATCCATAAAGGGACCATTTCTATGTTAAAACCACCAATTTGGCCTTTTTTGTTTATCCTTAATTTCTACCTCCCATTAAGACCACTTTCTAATTCAGATGTTTTCATTCCGTTTTGTGGTCTCAATAGAGAGAGTCCCTTATCTGGTCCCCATAGTAATGTCTTCAAAATAGACCAATAAACAATATATATATATATATATATATACATGTATGAATATGTGTATAAATGGAACAGAAGTGTGAATAAATTTTGTTTCATGTAAGAAAGCTGAAGAATATTAAACTTACAAATTTTCACAGCCATAAACATGATGAAGTAGACGTGAATCAGGCAATGCCATTCTGTCGGATATAATATGCAATCAATATTTCAAAGCATACATATTACAAACTTGACATTTTCTTTGTAAATAAATATGATGCATCTGTATGCTGATTTGTCTGCTCAAAGTACAGGTTTACTTGATTTCCATAATGCCTATGTTGAATAGATGAGAACCCGGAGCACATGTTCGCTTGCAGCATCAATTTAAACCATCTGTGTATTTAACTTCGTGGCAAAATTAGAGTTGTAATTCTAGTGTCACCGGTTGGTGCAGTGTCACTACAGGAAATTGAGTGGGTATTGATTTAATAACAAGACAAGCGTTAAACAAATTCTCTCGTTCTTGTCAATAGGGGAAATGTCTAGATATGATCCCACATAGAGACCCGCAACCATTCACACTTTAGAAAGTCTAGATATACCTTTCACCAACATTCACAACATCACACAATGACATGTCATAGATTAATTAATGTGAGCAGGTGGGAGGGGATGTTTACAAACTCTGTTGGTCCACAGTGTTTTTGTTTATGGGTGTGAATCACTGACTGAGGGCAATACTGAGATTTTATATACCTTTTCCACATCCTGTTTATAAATTCAACTTTTGTTTTGTTTCTGTTGGCAGGGGTGTGTGGGAAGGGGGAGGGAGAGGGATTAAAAGGAGACTGCGGAAGCTTTACTTCCTTTATTTGCTGCTTGATGTACTTTAATCACATCAGCAAGTCTGTGGATCGATATTAGCCATTTCCTGGACAGAATAAGACTTGAGTCAACATCTTGCATGGGCACAGATTGGGTGCATGTCCTCATACCAGGTAAAGCTGTTGACCTGGAGCATAATGTCTTGACAATGATAGCTGTCATGCAATTCTTGTTTAGAACATACATATATTTCACATAAGTAAGAAATTAAGGAAAAACTATGAAGCATACAATACTTTACTTAATCAGGTATTTTTATGTGATTTCAGCTGAAAAGGCATAACCCTCTCCCCCTTACACTGGCCAAAAGCGGCTGCTTCAGCGTTTTCAACTAATTTGAACAATAATGAAAAACAATTTTGACTGAGAATTGTACAGGAGCCCAATTAAGATCACATGCCCCAGGTCAGCAACTTTCCTTGGCATGAGTTGGGCCCTTATAATTAGTGCCAACTCATGCCAAGGAAAATTGTTGACTCAGTGTCAATTCAAGGGGGAAAGGCTTTTAAACGAACATTTTATAATCACAAGTTGTGATTGTTGATATGTGTGTAGTCAGCCTGGTAAGTCAATATTCTGCAGGGTGTGGCTTATGTATCTTGTGGTCAGACCTGATCATTTGCTGTGGGTAGACTCCCTGGTCTTTTGTGAAGTGACTGTTGTGAAATTACTACATTTTGCGTTGTGCATTTTGCAGGGATCAAATTACATTGTGGACTTTCAAGTTTGTTTGTTTTTTTTTTGTTTCTATTTTGTCTATTCTAATTTTTTTTCAGGTACCTTGCCAAGGAGGTAGCAAATATATGCAATTTGTCAGGCCCTGAAACAGGCAGGAGATATTTGTTAAGAGTGTTATCATAGTGGTTACAAGGAAAATGACCTATCCCGTAAACTGATTCCTTTCTTGTGTGGTTGCATAAATTTTTACCGGAATGAAAATTCAGTCATAGTGTTGGAACTATTCTTCACACAAGCTTCACTTTCAACAGCCAAGTTTCATTTTGTGAAAATACTCGACTTGATTCTTTTAGTGGACGCATCAAGACAGACGTTGAGTAGGCACCCAGGGGGCATCTGTTAGGATTTGATCACACACTGTTGTGATCTTGGGATGGGTTATTGGTAGCTCTACCTCTGCTGGCTTGCAGGGCTAGAATTTCGGCAAGAATCCGAGAATCCATTCCTGTAAGGATTCTCCTAAACTTGTCTTTCTTTAAAAGGAAAACTAATTGACAAAAATCCAAATAGATTCTCACAAAATTTTGCGAAATTCTGGCCCTGGCTTGGTCAGGCAACATGACTTGTATGAAGGTAGAAACACCGAGGCAATGAATGTAAACTTCTCTCTAGGATTTAATATCCCTTAATGATGAACACAATTCCATGTGGACTTCACAGGTATACACATCAGACTGCTCTGTCTTACCGTAGCATTGGGCACTCACCCTAAACCAAAACTGAATGTTGCCTTGTGATACATGCAGCTTGAAGAGAAAACCTTGAAGCTTGAAGAGAAAGCATTTCCTTTTTTTTTTCTCTTCTTCTTTTTTTTTTCTGCCAAAACAATCAACAGTACTAATATATTGCATCAGCCAATGAACAGCGTTGTTACATTATGAATTAGCCAGTCAGGTATAAGTTGTGTCACAATACCAGTAGAGTTGACTATCATCAAGTTCCCACACCTTTTCCCTGTAATATCTGATGCATTGTTTTAACCGATAATTAGCTAGTACACCAGCACAAAGAGATGGTGGCATATAGCCTGGACTGAACCTCATTGCACTTTGCGCACATTGCATGCAAAGTGCCCCGAAGAAAGCTGTTGACTCAGTCTTAAATTAACGCTTCAAGGGTTAACAAATTATTGAGCTGATCTGTTTCTACACAGAATTAAAGACTTATTTCCATGGTCTGATGGCACAACCTATTGTCTAGTCAGATGGACAGGACCCTCAAGTTTTTGACACCTCTGACTTACAGTGAAAGCTTGATCACGCAGGTAAAGTGCCTCTTCGTAATTTTGGAAGAGAAGAAGGAGATAACTTTCATGAGGCAAATAAAGCAAAGTACAGAATATTTCAGAATGAGAAGTAAAAGACGAAATTTCTGATGCAATATTAAATTGAAACTTCTCTTTTTGAACAATGGAAAACAGACTTTTGACATATAAGCTTGTATATTTCAATGAATTGGCAAACTCAAAGTCATTTCTACCAGAAAAGTACAACTTTTACGCTGGGTCCTATGTTGAAACATGTGATGGACTGTGCTGCAAGTGGAACATATGGCAAAGGTGTAAATGTCCATGATGTGCTTTAAATCGGGAGATCCAGGAAAAAAGTGCATGAAAACAAAGAAAATGGGCCATTTTTCTTCAAAATCATCTCAATTTTTTTTTTCAACTTTTTAAGTCTTCAAAATGGGAGATTCCTGTCAAAATTGATAAAGTTGAGAAGTACATGTATGGAATGGACGTGTCGAATTGAGCTTCAGATTATTAATAAGGAACATGTGAAAGATATCCTTGTACGTGTATCCACGTGACTTGTGAGCCACGGTCTATCTAGACAACATCATTGTTTTAATGTTTAGCAAAATTTGTATTTGATACAGATTTTCAATCAGCTGTAACCCTTTGCATACCATGGTCACTAAGTTTTTAATCATGAGTGCAAGGGCTGTATTGTGCCTAATCCCAGGCAATGCAGTAACCACCGATTTTAGACCAGGCCTTTAGAATCTGGAAAGGCAGTGTGTTGTATGAAGATTTTGAACATTCAATCTTTATTTTAGATAATTCAGTTAGATTTATATACTCAGAAAATCATGATTTTGTGTGGAATGAGTTAAAAAAAAAGTGCCCATATGGCAGGAAGGGATCTGTTATTGAAAGGGAGGCAGAGTTTATTAGATCCAGGGTCGTGAACTCCATTTAGGTGTGTTCCTTTTATCACTAAATTCCATTTACTTCAAAAGATGTATTGTGTTCAAATTATTGCTGTATGTCCATACATGTTTTCTTTCTGCAGCCCTGATTACACACAAGCACCTCATCAATTTTTGTAAATCCTGTGGGATGTTCTGTGGCTCACTGTAGCTCATCCTTAACTCATTCCATACTATGGTCACAGGGCTTGGTCAGTGGTTCTGGCACTGCCTGGCAAGTCATGCTGCAGCATGACTTACCAGACAGTGCCAGAACCACTGACTTAAGACTATAGGAGTGTTGCTACTTGAATGAAAGCTCTTTTCATGAAGACTTTAAATATGCAATTGCCGTCTTAAATCTAGGTAAATATACAGAAAAATCAGGGACTTGTATGGAATGAGTTAAAACAATCCCCAGACCACATACAGTAATGATTGTGTGTAAATGTTTGCTGAGACTGCAGTATTTTTTGACTGACTCAAGCAGAGAACTGTCTTCTGGGACGTGGCTTTATTAGCTATAGCCTTGTACCTATTTATAACTCCTATGAAAGGCCACCTGTCTTGAGAGACCACATGGGGGGAAGGGGGAGAATGGGAGAGGGAGTCTCCAGGGTGATGAGTGGGTGTGTGAGAGAGGTTTCACTATATGTTTAGCAAAAGACATACTCTGTAAGGTACATTATACTAAGAAGGTGGTCTTTCAAGACAGGTGCATGTCCATATGAGTGCCCCTTGAGACAGAATCCACTGTATTTGCTTACCTTCTGTAGCATTTTTGGAGATGAAAATTGAAGGTTTGATGTCTCATAATGTTCTACAGCACTTGGTCCCCTTGTTGAAAGGCCCCCACGATGATAGGCCACCCCTCTTCTGAGACCACTTTATATTATGTCGCAGGTGTAACCTTTGCACTATACTTCCCTCTCATGAGGGGTCACCTCTCTTATGAGGCCACATTTCTGGTCATTTTGGGGTGGTCTCACAAGAGGGGGACCACTGTAGTTACAGAAAAACAGCCGTAAAGGTCTGGCATTCACATATGAGGGAATGGAATCTAATTTTGGATAAAACTTCTCGGATGCTTTATCCAAACTTGCAAGAACGGTGTAAATCCTGCTGCTTGTTCAGCATCTGGATCACCATAATCACATTGTTGCCACTCAGTATCATGATCACGATCAAGTTCTCTCTCTCTCTCTCTCTCTCTCTCTCTCTCTCTCTCTCTCTCTCTCTCTCTCTCTCTCTCTCTCTCTCTCTCTCTCTCTCTCTCTCTCTCTCTCTCTCTCTCTCTCTCTCTCTCTCTCTCTCTCTCTCTCTCTCTCTCTCTCTCTCTCTCTCTCTCTCTCTCTCTCTCTCTCTCTCTCTCTCTCTACCATTGAAATTGCCCGACTTTTCTCTGACACTATTATACATAGAAACTCCAAACTTGGCATGATTGTACCTCCGTACAAGGAGTTTGACCGTTTTATGCAGATCAATGAAGATGTTTAAAATTATGCAAATTAGGTGCTTTTGAAATTTTAAATCCTGAATATCTTCAAAAATATGATGGATAGCCATATCATTCCAACTTTTACTTGGGGGGGGCGTGGTTATTGACCATTGTGCATCTAATGAATTTTAATTATGCTAATTAGCAGCATTTGAAATTTTAAAACTTGAATATCTTCAAAACTATTATCTAGATTGAGATGTCATTTCAACTTCTACTTGGGGGTTGTTGACCATTGCGCATGTAATGAATTAAAAACAAAAGTTGTAGCAATTTAAATTATGCTGAATAGCACCACTAGAAATTTTAAATCATGAAACTTCAAAGCTATAATAGATAAAGATGACATTCTAACTTCTACTCCTGTGTTATGGAGTAGTTGTACATTGCCATACCAATATGCTTTGAAGGCACACACACTGATTTGCTATGTAAGTTTTTTTGCCTTCTGGATGTATACATTTCAAATCCTATTCTTTGCCTTTTTGGCTGTGATACTGACAAATCTATACGGATAACTTTGACCTAATTCGCAAAACTGTGCATAGATGACTTTGACCTAATTAAGAGAACTGTACATAGATGCATGACCTCTAGTAATTTGCTGAAGATCACATTACCATTTTATTGTAGATTTGATACCTCTAGATTTTTTGATACTCAGTTAACCCGTTTCTGCATCATGGAAGGTAGAACTCAAAATTGCTTTATTGACACAAGTGTTTTGAGTAATTGTGCATGTGTGAAATTCTTGATATATTTTGTAAAATATTTTAAAGATATAATAACTACTCTTGTGCTATTATGATCTCAATAAATGTATCTGCAAAAACATATATGTTGGTAATTTTTCATAACCATGATTTCTTTTAGCAAAGTTGATACAATAATAGGAACATGCCTGTTTTTCAATAAATGATAAAATTTGCAGAACACTTCATTTTCGTATGCATTCAAAAAGAAACAATCATTTCTTAGAAAATCACAGGTACCATTTGGCCCTCAAGGGATTATTGAGTAGAGTAGTTTGGGTTTGATTAAGATGAAAGAATTTGTTTTATATCCGTGTAAAAATGGCCACTTTGGTGCAGATACCTGGAGCTGAATGTATTAAAAGAAAAAATATGGTGATCGCAATGAACTTATGAAAACTTTGATAAACAGAAATTGTGGATGTCCACTTTATTTCACTAAATATCTACCCATCTCCAGGTGGACCCATTTGTTTAACCCTTTCCCCCTTGAATTAAGACTGAGTCAACAGCTTTCCTCGGCACAGGACAGTGCCCAACCCATGCCGAGGAAAGCTGTTGACCTGGGTCACGTTGTCTTGACAGGTCTCATCTTCAATTCTCAGTCAAATTGTTTTTCATTGCTGTTGAAATTAGTTGAAAATGCTGTAGCAGACGACATTTGACCACCAGCCGGTTTTGGCCGGCTTAAGGGGGAAAGGGTTAAGTGTCAATGCAGGAGTACCCAGTTTGGGGATGTCTGGCACAGTCCATTTTTCCCTGTGACCACTGGTAACACAAATATCAAGCCACATCAAAGACAGTCAACAGTTTTATCAACAAAATAGAATCATTACCACAGCAACCATGGGGCCCATTAATACATTGTTGATTAATTAATCTGGATGTCAACTCTTTGCTTCCCAATTTCCCTGTTTCCCTGTTGCAGAAAACTGGCCTGCAGGTGATGTGAAGGTCGTCCAGTTCAATTTGGCTGATAATGATTTAGTCTGTAACTGTGCAAGCCATGCACAAGTACAGAAGTTCATCCTTTGAGAGACCGCCCCTAGTGCCACCCAAAAGGCGGTCACATAAAGCAGGTGGTCCCTAAAAGGAGGTATACATAACATGAAAATTACTACAGAAAGACCTGACAACTGTGGTCTCTTAAAGGAGGTGGTCTCCCAAAGGAGTGGTCTTTCAAAGGAGGGACTACTGTACTCAGTATGTACCACACTGAGTCATTTTGTTGTAACTTATTTCAGGGTCTCCAAATTGTACAATGTACCATGTTCAATAGTCAGTATAATGATATTAATATAATGTATAATATATATGCCTTCAGGAGCATTCAAATGTAATTTTTGGACAGATACTGGCAGATGCTTTCTGATAAATTTGCCTTCATATCGGACCGATTAGATGCTTTTACATAAACCTGGCACATAAATATCTCAGGAAGGAAAACATCAACCTTAAACTTTGTGATGATTGATTTTATCGGACAGGTTGCCATTCAATGGAACTGCTCAGTTTATCATGTGATTTTGATGCCTTTTCCTTAGAGCAGACAAGCGTATAGCTATATATTCAGTGTACTTGATAAGTATCATATCATACAGGATTTTTAAGCACCCATCAGCCCTGTTAACTCATTCCATACTATGGTCACAGGCCTTGGTCAGTGGTTCTGGCACTGCCTGGCAAGTCTTGCTGCAGCTGCCCTTGCAGCAGCTGCAGCATGACTTGTCAGGCAGTGCTAGAACCACTGACTTAAGACTATAGGCATGTTGGTGCTTGAACAAAATCTTTTTTTCATGAAGAATTTAAATATGCAATTGTCATCTTAAATTTAGATAAATATACGGAAAATTCAGGGACTGGTATGGAATGAGTTAAGTGTGTATAAATTTTCATGCACAAAAGTTCTGAAATAGAGGAAAAATTATATGTATTTTATAACTTACCTGTTGTTGCTGCTAAATGATTTCAAATTTAGGTCCGCAATAAGAGCCCACTTCAATTCAATATACTTGAGTGTCCTAGGCACACAGAACGGTTAATATGGTGGTCTGTTACTTCCGTACCAGTGTCCGGCTTTTCCATTTTAACTCATTCCATACCAGTCCCTGATTTTTCTGTATATTTTCCAAGATTTAAGGCGCCAATTGCATATTTAAATTCTCATGAAAAGAGCTTTCGTTCAAGTACCAACATGCCTATAGTCTTAAGTCAGTGCCAGAACCACTGACCAAGGCCTGTGACCATAGTATGGAATGAGTTAACGTTGAGAGATGGTCCTATTTCTTGTGATGTTTTGACCTGTTGTGTACCAGTATGTGGTGGTTTCATGAGCAATCTTGTTTACATTGAAGTCGCCCGAATCAAGTAGGAAATCATCAATGAAGATTAGGAAGAAGAGGGGCCCTAAGACGGATCCCTGCAGGATTCCATGCTTAAGGTCCAGTAATAGTGATCCTGTTAATGATTTGCCGCTAGCTGAACGTTATGTGTTTGTGACCGAGATAGCACTTTAACTATTCTTAACACTCTGGTACATATGCATTTAAAGTTTAAGCTGTTGTAGCAGTTGTTCTTGGTCAGTGACTTCAAGTCTAGTACATGTATCGCTCTTCCAGAGCACTAACTAAATTGTCACTAGCTGGGGGCACAGGTCACATGTATACAGGCATTTCTTTTTATACTCTCACAGGAATGGAGGGCACAGTTACCAGATTCACAAGAACATGTTGCTAGGTACTCATAGAAACAAGACTAACTGTGTCTTTCCAACATCTTTGAACTTGGTAGAACACTTAATATGGATAATGTATATATATATATATATATATGTATGTGCGTATATTTGTATATATATATATACATGTATATATATATATACATACATATATACACACACACACACACACACACACACACATATATATATATATATATATATATATATATATATATATATATATATATATATATATATATATATATATATACACATACATATATGTCAAACTGGTTTCTATTGTTGAATAAGGGTGTGACTGGCAAGTTAGGGATAATGTACGAAAAAAACCTTTCCAAAATTCTGAGAAATCTTTGGGATGGGGGGGAGGGGGTCAAACGGAAAATCAGAATTTGCCCAATTTTCTGGAAAGCCATAAAATTGACACAGGTATTTTACGGTAGTGGTATTTTTTCTCAGTGCGACATCATAGCGAGTAAAAATATAAATGCGGATACATTATCTCTGACTGCACACGGCCCTGATGGCTTCTTTTCCAGGTATGCGTACACATGATTGACAAAATGTTGCAGTATTTTTTAAGTCGACGTCTTACTGCCACATAAAAATATTAAGTTTACTTAAATTGATAGCTAATGTACCTTATACGAGCCATATATTGTACTTTAACAGTTGAAAATTGGCACAACAATGTAAATATATGCATTTTTCTTTCACTACTTCAGATGTAATAGATATATCTTGAAAAGTCACATGGATCATCACTACCCATTGAATCTTGTAAAACACTTTCTCTAGGCCGCCCTTGTAGACATGTATATTGAAAGGTTGAAGGTGGACTTTCCAAGAAATTGGTGATTTTGGAAACGGGACGGGGGAGGGGGGGTTATCACATTTTATTGTGTTTTTGGAATCTTGGAAAGGTTATTTTTGTACATCATCCCATAGGCAGTTGGATGACACACATCAGGTTTGATGTTAGATTCACCCTTTTAGTGCCATGTTTTTGGGCTGAGTCAACAGCTTTCCTTGGCACACTTTGCGTGCCATGCGCCCTGAGGAAAGCTGGAGTCCTGGACCATTACAACATTCTCTGAAGCTATAGCCATGCTGGTATTTGAATGAAAGACCTCTTCACAGGGAATCTAAATTACAATTGAGATCAATTTGTCTTAAGTACTTCAACTTTAAAAGCTGCAGCTGGTATTGAAAGGGTTAAAAGATACTACAGCAAAGGGACCTGCTATGATGTGAAAAGAAACCACCTCTACACACTTCACATCAATACCACCAGGACCCTCAGTCTTTTTTGTTGTGAAATTAATACATCTGGAGCACCTATCTTTGGGATACAAATCTCTAGATGATTCAGTACAGACAGCAAGAGCAATAATATATATATATATATGTGGAGAGCATGCAGTATAACAGAATCTATTTTTAGTACATCTTGGCTATATTTAGATGCTGCTGATTATGAAGAAAGGGTAAAATCCCCATAAGGAAAAGCTGTCTGAAATTACCACCAGTAAGGGCATTGTCAGCACTTGAGTCGCTCTGAAATGACTGATTAAAGCAGATGTTTATTCAGCTTTGGGCGGTAAAAAAGTTCTGCCTGGATCACCACTGTTGCAGCTGGTGCCATTTTGAACAGGATAGATAGCTGTTTTAGCCGATTGGCCAATTGCTAAAATGTATCTTGAATATTGCGAAAGAGATGTGAAAATGACTGAAACATTTAAAAATGAATTATTGAATGTCCAAGACTGCACTTTGGTAAATTATACCTGTGTTTCCAATTTTGGCTAAAGATTTTTCAAGCCTAGATGCATCCCTGAGAGTAATGCGTAGGGCCAGAATTTCGGCAAGAATCCGAGAATCTATTCTCGTAAAGATTCTCCTAAACTTGTATTTCTTTAGAAAGAGAACTAATTGACAAAACTCCAAATAGATTCTCACAAAATTTTGCGAAATTCTGGCCCTGATGTGGGCCATCTGGATGTCCCACTCAATGATTTCTTGTTGTTGTTCATGATGATAATGGCAGAACATATAGTGCTCATCCTTCTGGGTGCCCATAAGAAAATGAGCATAACGATGTGTCAGCAAACACCGAACAGGAACTATCGACTTTTGACACAAGGTGTTTTGGCACATCCTGACTCTGCCAAAAAGTGGTCCACTTTTCATTTAATCGGATGACATCTTGCATGACATTCATGGGAATTAAATGGAATTCCTGTAAAAACCCGTTATTGTCATGGGGATGGGAAGTATTAGTAATCGTGATAAATGCTTTGTGTTACTAGACCTAATAGGTTGTACACATTGGAGAGGAAAACCGCACGGACAGAGTGATGCATGAGGCACTGAATGTTAATAGGATTTGGCCCATCTGTTGTGTAGGGTATGGACCATGTTGTCGTATCATATTGACACATACAATTTCCGGCCAGTACAATTTACATGCTATATATGCCGTATGTGTCATGATGCTGAATCATTTTCTTAATCAAGAAATGTCCTCGCCCTTTATACCCAATCTCTGTGCTGAACAGCAACGACTTGTAAATGATGCTGATTTCATAGAAATGTAAAAACGCCAGCTATGTACTGCTGGCTCTTTTGCGAGACGTGCCATCCAGAGAGACGGCACACACCTGCTTCAAGAGACCACATTTGTTAGGATAAGTAATTGGGCTTTTGGACTTGCCCAAAGAGATGGCGTTTGTTCAAAGCAAGGCATCACTGAACATATACAGTGGTACCTCTTTTGAGAGACCGCCCCTACGGCGGGTCAAAATGTGGTCTCTCAAAACAGGTGGTCTTTCATTAGAGGTACAACAACATGGAAAAGATAGCACAGTGTTCAGAGAGAGCGGTCTTAAAAAGATATGCGGTCTCTCATTAGAGGGGTCTCTCAAGAGAGGTACCACTGTATATGGGCAAGCTTCACTGGACTTGCACTAGGGATTTTATTTTGCTAGCCAACTTGGATAAAATCACTTTAATCTTTTTGTCAAACTTAGATCTCACTTACAAAAGTCAGCTCATCTTCAAACATTTAACATGTAATAGCTGACAGTTTGAGGATAAAACAGCAGGGACCACTCTGACCATTAGCCAATTAGCCAAATGCTAATGTTTCTTGAATTTGGCTAATGAAATGTGTACATGGCTAAAATATTTTAAAATGAATTATTGAAGGGCTACTACAAAATCATTGTCTATTATGCTAATATTTCCAATTTTGGCTACAAAATTTTGAAGACTAGATCTGTCCCTGAAACAGTAAAACAGATTTTGGAGCTACACAGTGTCAAAAATTTCTTCAGCCAGTTTGGGTAAAAAGTTGTGAATTCTTTTAGCCAAATTTCACAATCATTAGCCTATGGCTAATTGGCTGATCAATGCCATCCCGGCATCATAGGTCACAGGAATATAAGGTACATGTCCAGGCTATTGTATGCACCATGCAGTCATATACCGTACTCATTCCAATTGTAGCACAACCCCTAATAGAGTCACACACCCTACTTCTTATTCATGGGGGGGGGGGGGCGGTGTTATTAAAAATTCAGTATTTTTGAATATTTATTAAAATTAACCACTTCTGATGAAGAGGGTTCACTGTTGTTATTTTGTGCTTACTGGCTAAGTGTAATTGCTTATGGTATTGTAAATTAAGACATATCATTATCATAAAACTCTGCAAAAACCATGTCTGCTCCAGAAAATCTTTGCATTAGCATAGTGTGCTACTATTGAAATGAATACAGTATATAGTATGTGTTGCTGTTTGCTGGGATGACTGAGGCAACAGGGCTGAAGGCGAGCAAGTGATAGGCCAGTTTGAGCCCCCTGCCTCCTAATAATGAGAAGGCTATAGGTTCTGATATATACACTGGTACCTGTCTTGAGAGACCCCTCCAATAAGAGACCTCATATTTTTTTAAGACCGCTCTCTCAGAACATTGTGCTACCTTTTCCATATTATTATACCTCTACAGGGTTTCTGCCAGAGTGAAATTTTAGGGTACTCAAATATTCATATTCTCAAGAAAAAATTCTAATAATGAAGACTCTATGTGGTATCTATGGGTAATACAGTGGTACCTCTTTTGAGAGACCGACCGTACGGCGGGTCAAAATGCGGTCTCTCAAAACAGGTGGTCTTTCATTAGAGGTACAACAACATGGAAAAGATAGCACAGTGTTTTGATAGAGTGGTCTTTAAAAGATATACGGTCTCTCATTAGAGGGGTCTCTCAAAAGAGGTGCCACTGTATATGCTAAAATTGTTCTTTTCTGCTAAAATCTAAGGGTAAGCAAAAGTACCCTTCAGATGTATTAGGGTATGCTATTTTACCCTGTTTACCCTCTGGCAGAAACCAGCTGCTCTAATGAAAGACCACCTGTTTTGAGAGACCACTGTTTGACTTGCCATAGGGGTGGTCTTTCAAGACAGGGACCACTGTAGTAAGATACAATTCTAGGTTTTGGCTCCATTTAAAACCCATAGAGGTTACATTTGGATGTAGCAAAATGAGTAAGAAAGGCCTGAAAGTTGTGATATTTGAGCATTCAGCCCACAGTGATCAAGCTAAAAGGTTGTGATACATTGTACAGAGGGTACATTAGGTAAAGCAGTGCCATTTTGATTAATCAGCAAGATATCCTGTTTTGCACTTGGACCTTATTGTTTTGTCGTATAGATGGGAAGTCATATAAAATAATTAATATTCGATTTGAAAAAAAAATCAATCAATCAATCAATCAATCAATCAATCTCTGACTCCATTTAATCAGTGCCAGTTGGATTCATATATAACATGATAGGTCTCAGGCTCCATTTAATCAGTGCCAGTTGGATTCATATATAACATGATAGGTCTCAGGCTCCATTTAATCAGTGCCAGTTGGATTCATATATAACATGATAGGTCTCAGGCTCCATTTAATGAGTGCCAGTTGGATTCAGATATAACATAATAGGTCTCTGGCTCCATTTAGTTGGATTCATATATAACATGATAGGTCTCTGGATCCATTTAATCAGTGCCAGTTGGATTCATATATAACATGATTGGTCTCAGGCTCCATTTAATGAGTGCCAGTTGGATTCAGATATAACATAATAGGTCTCTGACTCCATTTAATCAGTGCTGGTTGGATTCATATATAGCATGATAGGTCTCTGACTCCTTTAAATCAGTGCCAGTTGGATTCATATATAACATGATAGGTCTCTGGCTCCATTTCTTCAGTGCCAGTTGGATTCATATATATAACATGATAGGTCTCGATCTGACTCCATTTAATGAGTGCCAGTTGGATTCACATATAACATGATAGGTCTATGACTCCATTTAATGAGTGCCAGTTGGATTCATATATAACATGATAGGTCTCTGGCTCCATTTAATGAGTGCCGGTTGGATTTTGATCAATATAGAATGATAGGTCTGTGGCTCCATTTTTATGTGTCATTTGGATTCTGATATAACATGACAGGTCTTTGGCTCCATTTAATGACAGCCCACAGTGCCAGATAGGGTCTGATATAACATGATAGGTCATTAACTTCTATTTTATGAGCTCCCCTACCTGGCAAAGACTGTTCTGTTGCATGTTCTTCATTAAATGCCTCTAGGTGATTCTCACCAGGGATTCTCCTCTCACACATTGTTTGAAATGTAAAGTTCAGTTGAAGGTATATGAAAGTAACTTGAGGGCTTAAGTGAGGTTGCACCATGTTATAGTTGAGGCAGATAAACATCAAATTGACCCACCATGCTCGAGGCAGGAGGCTATCCAATGTACATTACCACAGCATCAAGCCTTGCTACGATACTGATGGAGACAAAACACAGAGTGTTGAGTTAATTCCTTCTTGTAACGCCACCAATTGAATGGGGATCATTTACTGGGAGTAGCAACCAGCAACAGGGTCCAGTGGTTCTCGGTGCAATATGCATGATAACCTCATGTATACTTGATGGCATGCTGAATGACTATTTTGTTATTGCTGCTGGGTGTATTTGTGCCTCGGTGATTGCTGGGAAAGGCCTCTGTGCTGCTCATTGACAAGGGACAATGTAGTGGGACCCTATGCAGCATATATCACTGTGGCAGGCACTTTGTCTGCTGTGCTACTAATTCCCATGGTCTTTGCTTTTCAAGAGGACTCGATCGTGCTGAAACTGAATCGCAACTGAGGCAGAAAAACATGAGAGAGTCTATAGTGATACCTGTTTTAAAACAGCCCTGCAATGGTGGATCACCGGCTTGCAAAGACTGCCTCTTCCAAGATATTTTGCTCAGCTGGGCTGGCACCGGGAATATTACTGCTGTAGCCACTTTGGCTAAAACAACATCAAGCTGTTAGCCAAAAGCTGATTATCTTAGCCAAATCCATGAGTAAAATTCTACAGGTCTGTTTCTTAATGGCTTAGCAATTTTAATGATAAAAAAGTAACATACCATGTAAATGTGCATGCATGCATGGATCAAAAGTCAGAAGAAACTCTGCAGTGTACTTATATCTAATTTGGCTTTACCTTACACAATTTTTGAGCCAAATTACAGCTTTTGAGCCACCGGCTATTTGGCTAATGGGCTATCCCAGCGCAGTACATTTCATGTCATGTTTAAGTACCTCCTATGAGAGGCCACCTGTCATGAGAGACCACAGTTTGGATCCATGGGGGCAGGTCTTATAAGACAGGTTTTACATACTTAAATCAGCCGTCTGGCTTCATGTATGTTGGATATTCAGAACTATTTATAATCATAAAAATTGAAGATATATACTGTATTTCATTGCTTTAACAGTAAATATTCAAATCATTCATTAACTGTTTCAGTTTTGTACTGATCACATTATAACTGCATTAAGCTGATGCAAAGATAGGGGCCAGGTGATAAAGACAAAACTATTTCTTTGTGGACTTTTTGTGTTGTACATTTGTATATGACGATGTTCCTTTGTATGAGTCGCATACTGGGTGGGATTTCTAGTTTGAGATCTTTCTGTACATGTAGAAGCCAGGGTCACTGGGCAGTGTTACTGAATTTCTGTTGTTGGTGATAACTTGAAAACTCTCTACAGCCATATATATATATATATATATATATATGAGTTTTACTCAAGGTTTGTAATGAGGACAAGGTCGTCAGTATAGATTGGTGACCTTGACCTATTTTCCTAGGTTACAAGAAAATTTTACTATTCTTTTTCTGAATGATGACTTCACACATTTTTCAGCTGGCACTTCCAATTAAAATTTGTATATGTGTACGTGTGATCATCCTATTGTTAAGGCTTGTATATTATAGGAGTGGTGTTTACTTGTTAGCCAAGGTCCGATTGGGCAACTCAAATGTATTTCTTTTCTACATGAGAGCTGACAATATGTTCTAACTTGCACTTTCATGTTCCACGGGATGATGGTTCTCTATAAGGGCATACACTTTCATTGTATATGGGTGACCTTGACCTTCGCAAGGTTACAGTGGGATTTAAGCAAAATTTCTTTCCAGACAATAATTGCAGAACCCATGCATCACAAATTTTATATTGTACAGTATGGTCCTTTATGTGGGCTAGGTTGGGATTGCATGTGGGTGACCTTGATCTATTTCCCAAGGTCACATGTATGGCAACTTTACTGAATAGAGCCCAGGATATAGGGATATAGCCTCTACAAACATGTGTCACTGAGGCAATGACTGAATGCATGGGGAACATGATGGGATGGGCAAGATGTTTGTTGGGTGCAAAATTTTCGAGGGTTTTTTTTTGGCAAGTGTGAATTGTTCTCTAGAATATCCAATGATGTCAGAAGTGTATCAGTATCATGTCTTTTCTCCCCCAAATAGCAATGTTCTTTTTAAAGTTCTCTTTAAATATTCTTCAGTGTCTGGTGCTCCAGTAAAATTTATATTTTTGAAATTTTTTTTCTTTTTATAGGCAAATCATAGAAATACTTCTAAATGCTACATGCATTTAGCTAAAACTTAACACGGGTCTATTCTTTTGCAACTTTGATTTTGTGAACAAGCTTATGTCAGCTGAGCATGGACTGTTCATGCAGCCCTCTCGTTTTTTAATTTTTTTGACATCACAGAAATGTGGACAAGTTCGGAGCTAAAATGACTTGTCTGTAAATTATACATTATGTTGTTTAACACAAGAGAATAAACCTTATTTTAAAATCTGTGAGTGAGTACTTGGTGAATACGTAAACTTTATGAAAAACATCGGATGTGAAACCTGTTGAAAAATTGAGTGACTGAAACAGTGACACTAATTTGTGTGTTCTGTGTTAATTGGATTCCAGCAACCAGTGGGTACTGTCTATAAATAACAGCCAGTCAGCTAAAAATAGCATGCCCACAGATAAGCAGTCTAAAAATACTTGGGATGGGCAGTGACACTAAGCCATGGAGACACTGGCTGCGCTGACATATTATATATATATATATGTATATATATATATATATATATATATGTATATGTATATATATGTATATATGTATGTATATATGTATGTATGTATATATATGTATGTATATATATATATATGTATGTGTATATATATATATATATATTTTATTTTTTTTGTATAGTAAAACCTGTCTGTATGTGGCAGATGAGACACAATTTGTACCTATGGAGACCTACTTGTGCCGGATCGAACTCAATTTGGAGGCAAAAAGAATGGTTTAATGGAGGCCAATTTTATAGAGATAAACTTTTGGAGAATTTCGATACAATCACAAACCAGAAACAAAAGATAACCTTTTGGGGTAAGCAGAGAATATTCACTATAGACAGTGGTCGTAATAGCCAGAAGTGACTGTTGTCTGTCGGGAGTCAAAACATCTAAACACCAGAGTATATTAGATATATCTGCACCACAACACCAAGGTCCTGTATACACTTTCTGAAATGGCACAGATGTTTCACACTCCAATGCGTGTTGTGCAGTGTGGATACAACTATATACTCTCCTGTGCCCTATATATTAAGCTACATTTGTACCCATATTTTCAGATCTGTTGACAGATTCAATACATGTACATCTCGTTGTTTGTTGGGCATTGGACCTCACATTAATCCATATGTGTGTATTATTTTGAAATGTGCCGACAGACTCCATGTATGTATGTATGTATGTATGTATGTATGTATGTATGTATGTATGTATGTATGTGTATGTTTTTATGTATGTATGTATGTATGTATGTATGTTTTGCTGTTTTGCTGTCATGTTCGTTTGTTTGAACAGTATTCCAATATGAAGTCAGTGCTCAGTAGACTCATAAATTCATGTCTATCAGATTACGATTACTGCACTGAACCAATCTAGTAATCTGGGTTCACCCTTGTCTTATTGCTGTCCCTGGCCCAAATTGTTAACTGGCAGGTGCAGCATGATGTGTACTGGAAATGAACATGCAATTTTATTTTCACATTTTTAAAGTTTAATGCATTAATTTTCAGGCATTTTTAAAACTAAGGTGCTAATTTCACTATTTTTGTCATAGTTCTTATTAAATCTACATTTAAAAAAATACTTAGTACTATTGCACTCTGCTTTTTATTTTTGCAGTTTAGTGCAACTAGTGAAATAAGTGAAAAAAGCAAAATTTACTGAATTTTTATGCAGTATATATACATATGGGTATATATATTGTTCATATATGCATAGTCTGTATATATACATCTACATGTATCTGCATGTGTACAGAAACACACATACAGACAGATAAATGTATCCTTCCAACAAAATGTATACATATACATTTTTATTATATAACTTTGTAACAAAATACCATCATAACTTTCTATAGACTGAAAAAGCGTTCAAAATTTAACTAGTCTGATTCTGTGTGAGCATTTCCCATGGCGTAAATTGTGTATATCAGAATTATTTCAAGAGGTCACCATGATATAGAGTTTCAATCCCTGAAATCAAATGACAAAACTTCTTGTGTAAACTATTCATAAACAGCAGATAAACCCACATTAACCTTCCTATTGACAAAACCACTTGTGCAGTTTTTATATTTTGCTTTATTGTAAAATGCTCTTAATTTTGCTGTAAATTTATTTTCACTTATTCTACTGATCAATGGCATGCAACCATGAAAATAAATTATTATAATCCTGGAACCAGGTGGTTGTGCCATTCATTACTCATGTATATTCCATGAAAATAAAAACACAGTGAAATTATTTCTGAATACATACATGTATAGGTATACATGTAATAGGAAATAAGTCCACAATTGTAAAATTAAAACTTGGGTTGAAACTGCATTAGCCTAAAGACTCGGGAAAATTTATGTGTGAAAATATAAAAGATATGTCTTGTTAAGTAGTCTGTAGCTCCACCCTGTAAACACTGTATCTCATTTGTGTATTGAAGATGCATAACAGTGGTACCTAAGCATTGTACGTGGCCACTGCCCTAAGAAACCACCGCCTGTTTGTGGCCACATTTCTGGGGCTACAGGGTCGGTAAGGGGTTTCCCGTACTGGCGTACTGGGGCTTTTTATTTACCATACTGGAAGCCCTCTTGTTTTACGTTCTTCGGACTATCCAAAGTTTCGAAAGATTTTTATTTTCCATACTGCGTACTCTAGAAAAATAATTACCTGTACCAGCGTACCGACCCCCCCCCCCCCCCTTAGCCCCCTTTGGGCTACAGGAGTCAATTCCTTGGTAGATTTACCTTTGGTGAAAGACCACCTGTTGCATAAGACAATTTTTCTTGGATAAATGGGAGGTCATATACAGCATACTACTGATATATTGGAATAAATTACCACCCTATCCGCCCCCCCGGTGTGTATTTATCTAGGTGATATGGATACAGATTATAGCATTTTCCTCCCAGATACAATTAAATACCTCTGATGTTTAAATGAAATTATTTCTTCCTGTTGTCACCATGTTGAGGTTTTTTTTTTCTCCCTGACACTGATAAGACTCTGCAGTAATTTCTAACCCACACTGCATACATTTTTTTTGTGAATTTGTGTGTTTTCCCACCCCCAATACCTTGATGATCTACATGTTATAAAATAATTTTGTCCTCCCCCCCCCCCTAGAAACTTCACAAAGTTTCATAATAAGTGTTAACCCTGCAGCTGAGAAACATGAAGCCTTGAGTGTTGATCAGCAGACTAGGTGGAAGAATAGGCACCTGCTGATGGACATTACATCATGGGACGTTCCTGCTCACCTTGACTGATCACAGCCACAAGCGACATTGGTTTCCCCTGGGACCAGCGGTGCTCCTAGCAGCTGCCCGCAAGCTACCTGCTTTGAATCCATGGACAGTTCACACTTTGTGGAAGGGGGGTAAGGGGGGTGTTTCAGTATGCTGGTACAGGTAATTAATTTTCTAGAGTACGCAGTACGGAAAATGAAAATCTTTCAGAATTTTGGATAGTACGGAGTAAGTAAAATAAGAGGGCTTCCAGTACGCCAGTACGGGAAACCCCTTACCCCCTCTCTTTGTGTTTTACTTTGCAGTTTTAACCCTTTGGCTGACTGTTGTAGTCATCGTGTGTCTCCATGCGGTTGACTGGCTTTAAGAGAATTTACATTATACATAGAAGTACTGGGCCGTGAGTAAGCCATAAATTTTGAAGTTGATTGTCATCACTTTTGAAAGTTTCAAATCAAAGAGCTTGAATTGGTTGTTTTAATTTGATAGTCAATACACAAAGAATCTTACATGGCTGAGAGTGAGTTACTATTTTTCTCTCGCAAGGGATCGTTGTTGGTGCGCAAAAGCACAAGTGACCGCAGGTCGGGAGTGATTTTCCACATGAAGAAAAATAGTAACTCACTCTCAGCCATGGAGCCATTTATTCTCTGTTTAATTGTGTATTCATTGCAAAAATATGCCCTAGGCCTAGTTTCAATGCCAGTCTGGGGTGCGGTGTTTGTTTACGTTCGTCACATTTATTCCACGTCATGCGTGATGTATAATCGCACACTGCTCGTGGCCATTTGATTTTGCCTAAATGTCAATGCATCGCGTCACTGATGCAGGCGCGTCACAATTTACTGGTAACAGTGTTTAGGTCACGTGATCTGCAGTGAGTTACTACTTTTGAAATTCACTCAAGAAAATGATAATTCACTCTCAAACATAGAATAAGGGTGATTCTCCATCACTTTCCCTTTGCAAAGCATAAGAATATCATTGCCAGGTGTAGCTGATATTTGAGGGATATAACTGTGACATGTATAATGCATACATATTATGCAGTATGTAGACTAGATGGCATAGTAGAACACAACAACAACAATGGCCCCAGATCAATGGATACAGGTGGGAGAGTGTCATTTTGCCAGAGCACTTTGGGGGAGACAGGAGACATTGATATAACCAGTGGTAAAAGAATGATTTACACGATTGTGATTGATGGGGTGATTTTCTGAATCGATCAAGATTTTGTCGTCAGATAATATCTTATTTGCTGAATACTCAACACAGCACCCCAGAAAATTTTATCATTCTTTCTATTTTATGTCTGTTTCTCTCTGTTTTTTCTGTTTCTCTTTCTTTTTTGAATCTCTCTCCCTCCCCCTCTCTCTTTCTCTCTCTCTCTCCCTTTCTCTCTCCCAGGATCTAAAACAAAACTACATGTAGGTTTTTCTGCTGTGATAAACTAATCCAGAAACATTATTATTATGTTACTATGTATAAAGAAGTTCGGCGAGCAGTCTATCATCTCCCGCACATGAAATGGAGAGAAGATGTGGCAACAGTGATTGACCTCCTATCTATCTGTCTGTCTGACTTGCCATCCACCTGTCTGTTGTGCTATCATTTCTGATACATTTCCATTACCATGTACCACGAAAAGTACAGCCAGCCACCTGAAACTGCTAATGTTCTGGTAAACCTGGATGGTGTGTGCTTGCAATGTACAGGTAAACCTGGATGGTGTGTGCTTTTGCAAGGCACAGATAAACCTGGATGGTGTGTGCTTGCAATGTACAGGTAAACCTGGATCGTGTGTGATGGCAATGTACTGGTAAACCTGGGTGGTGTAGACTTGCAATGTACAGGTAAACCTGGATGGTGTGTGCTTGCAATGTACAGGTAAACCTGGATGGTGTGTGCTTGCAATGTACAGGTAAACCTGGATGGTGTGTGCTTGCAATGTACAGGTAAACCTGGATGGTATGTGCTTGTAATGTACAGGTAAACCTGGATGGTGTGGGCTGACAATGTACTGGTAAACCTGGATGGTATGTGCTTGTAATTTACAGGTAAACCTGGATGGCGTGTGCTTGCAATGTACAGGTAAACCTGGATGGTGTGTGCTGGCAATGTACAGGTAAACCTGGATGGTGTGGACTTGCAATGTACAGGTCAACCTGGATGGTGTATGCTTGTAATGTACAGGTAAACCTGGATCGTGTGTGCTGGCAATGTAATGGTAAACCTGGATGGTGTGGACTTGCAATGTACAGGTAAACCTGGATCATGTGTGCTGGCAGTGTACATGCAAGTAAACCTGGATGGTGTGTGCTTGTAATGTACAGGTAAACCTGGATGGTGTGTGCTTGTAATGTACAGGTAAACCTGGATGGTGTGTGCTTGCAATGTACAGGTGAACCTGGATGGTGTGTGCTTGCAATATACCGGTAAACCTGCGTGGATGGTGTGTGTTTGCAGTATACAGGTAGATATATATATAAACTTGGAGGGTGTGTGCTTATGTGATAGTTTCCATGGCAAAATATTCCTCCTTTCTTGCTTGATCAGCAATGTTCCTGAAACACCCTTACACTTTTGGGTGTTTTTTCTGAGAGAGTGTAGGTATTAACAATTTCAAACTTTCCTGGATGACAGATCTTACATGATAGGTCTGCACTAGACTCTTCTTTAAATTATAATGATATTCCAAGTTTGAAGGGTGAGCTAGTCTTGGTATAATTTCTTACTGACATATATACCTCTGATCCAGAGAAAATATTTGAACCCCAACTGTTTTGAGATTGTGCCATGTCTTTGAAGCAGTCTATTTCTTTTTAATTTCCAAGTTTTGCTTTATTATTTATTCATTTGTTATTTATTTATATATTTATTTATTTATTTATATATTTATTTATTTATTTATTTATTTATTTATTTATTTATTTATTTATATTTATTTATTTATTTTATTTTATTTGTTTGTTTATTTGTTTGCTTGTTTATTTTATTTTATTTATCTATTTATTTATTTATTTATTTATTTATTTATTTATTTATTTATTTAAGTTAATTAATGTAGTTATTTCATTATGTTTTATTGTATTTTTGCTCAGTCTACGCTTGGCTAAATTTATATTCTGTACTTATATAGGCCAAGGTTTCGTGTACTGCAATATTCATTTCAGGTAATGTGGAGTGTAACCTTGTGGGGCTCCGAAAATGGCTTAAGAGTAAAAAGGTGCAGATGTGCAGACACCAATAAATATATATATGAGCAGCTGGATGCATTTATTCCTCGATAAAACATTCAGAGCAAAAACATACTATCGACTATGTCTGGTTTTGATACTAGGCAGACCGATAATGTTTGATGGGTCTGGATGAAACCGGAGCTGCGTTGCCTGTAGGTTGTATGTGTATGTTCTCTCTCCGACACATAGGAATAGCTGCTTGGTAAATAAGCAACTGTACATATAGGTAAAGTTGTAAGTGCAGCCGTCTTTCCAATCAATGCTTCCTGGTGGGTAAACAAGTGAAAGTGAAACCTGGATGTCATTGAAGGTCATCACCTCTGACATGCTAATGTGGTCTGACCGCACAGTTTTTAACTCTGATATGCATCGCAGTAATTTATTGTCTGTAGGCCTACGGTAAAATCTGCTACCGTACTGTCATCAGTGTCATTTGTAAAGTCATATGAGCCATCTCCTCGGAGGCTTGAAATGAAAATGGAGTGATCATGCCGTTAGATCTGGGAAGAGGGGATCTATGACAGGTTAGAACAAGTTGCCTTGACAGGTACATTGGGTATGACATACCTGTCTTGAGTGTGACAGGTACTGGATCTCGAGCATGATAGGTGGTCACAACAGGTATGACAGGTATCTGAGGCATGATGTGGGGTAAGATAGATACATCTAAAATATGCAATTAAGTGATCATTTGTACCTGTATATTTATATAACACCAGCATGACAAATGGTTATTTACCGAGTGTGTATGATAAACGACCCATTAGCAGATCAGGTTTTTAGTACTGTACTGTCCACAAGATGTCACCACATGTGTGAGCCAATGCAAGTGGAACTTGAATAGGAGGACAGCCCAGGGGCCTGCACGTCTGAGCTATGAAAATGGGCCCACTTGCTTTTATGTGTATAAATTTTGGCATTGTTATACCAGTGTACAATTGTTTTAGGTCTGAAGTGCATGATTTTTTAAAGCAAAACTATGGAGTCCCAAAACACATTCGAGGGAACAGAGCTCCACATATTGAAATGCTTAGAGGCAAATGAAGGGAAATCTTATTAGTCGTGGGGTTTAACATTTTTTAATTGCTGATTTAAAGTAAGCTGGACAACCAATTGATATGAAAATAAAAATGCAGTGAATATAAATCAATTTAGATCAGTAACACGGAGGTATAAACTGTGAAATTTATTTGAGGTCAGGTGGAGTGAATCATCTCATATTTGTTTCTGACTTTAATTGCAATAGCAAGGTTACTGAAGAATGGTATGGAATGGTCACACTTCCCCCATAAAATGGGAAAATGGGGGCAAGAGTGACACTTGCATACATGTCTACTTAAATGTCCAATAACAAGAAACAACAAACAAACAAACAAAAACAAAAAAACAAAACAAAACAAAAAAAAAAAAAAAAGAAAGAGACTGCTTGGGCAGGCCCTATAGATATGTACACTATCAAAGTGGTCATTCAATAGTTATGAATCTTTAATCAGAATTATTTTTTGACCCCTCAGGTGTGGAATTCAATGCGGCAGGCGGTGTGTCCCTAGGTTTCAATGACACCTTGGGCCATGATACAAAGTAAATAAATAAGACTAGGCAAGGCCAGTGGCAGTCAAAACTGATACAAAGTAACTTTGTGTGACCAGCTTTGTGTCATCCTGAACTTTATGCCTGTTAAACAGGTAAAGTTCTGTCCATTTTTGTACCCAACTCATTTTGAAAAAAAAAGGTGCTAATTTTACAGGCAATGCTAAAGTCAGTAAAAAGAGAGTGGCGCTTTTATCTTTGCTCCGAAAGCATCATCTTTGGCGGTGCTTTATTTCTCAGAATATTGACCCAGACAGAGTATACAATTTAAGTGCATTAGCATCACATTCTGCTTGTCAAATTTTGGACTCGCTATTCAGGTCTGAAGTAATTTGAGTACAATACCAATCTGTTTGTATATACAAGCCTCTGATAGGCAAGTTGCTAATGATTTTGAAAATTTTGCAATTTTTTTTTCTTAACAAAATCAGCAATGCCTCCTCACCTTAATATAAATTTATTTTGCTCGTACATGTATGCGATCAACTCGGCTTCAATTGTCTGAGACGCGCTTCCAATCTAAAGTGAAATAAAACAAAGCCAGGCAATCTAAACAGGGATACAGTGCCTGTTATTAAGCCATAACGCCCAGATGGAACCAGCTTCAAACCCAATTGGGTGTCATGGTAACACAATAAGAGGGCCCTCCCCCCACACACACACACCATTTGAACGCCTCATTTCATTACCTTTCTTTTTCTCAATTTCTGTGAGAATAGCTCTCTGAACCCTTGAGGGAGGCCAGGCACCTCTGCTGCGGGTACTTGCAATGCACGAGTACTGTTCACAGATTTTTCCCCTGCCACCTTGAATGGCACAGCATTTGACGAAGAGGCTCGGGGAATAGGAAGCTGATCTCTGACAATGCCACATCACAGTCTGCACTGATATAATTGAGGAAACAGGCTGCGCTGAAATAGCGGCTGGCAGGGTCGTCAGTATACTGTCTATAACACAGTGCCAATAACCGTAGCCAGCTGTATTGTGCAAGGTGTACGTACAGTCACCTGACCGTGCAGCCATCCTAATACCGTATTGTCCCTTTTAGGCACCCAGCTTCCTTAGGAAATCTAATTGAAGGTCTTTTATGAGAGGTGATTATAGATTCTTTGTAACTTCACCTCTAATTTAAGATCAGCTGTTATATGTGACCAATTTGGCTAACAGAAGGGATGGTCTTAAATAACAGGTACCACTGTATACTT
The DNA here is from genome assembly GCA_964020975.1 of Hermodice carunculata. Lineage (NCBI taxonomy): Eukaryota > Metazoa > Annelida > Polychaeta > Eunicida > Amphinomidae > Hermodice > Hermodice carunculata. Next base: position 31,457,797 of record OZ026618.1, read on the forward strand.
ATTAGATCCTAATTAACCCTTATCCTCTTGAATTAAAACTGAGTCAACAGCTTTCCTTAGCATGGGTTGAACACGAAGTGCCCAACCCATGCCAAGGAAAGCTGTTGACCTGGGGCATGTGATCTTGATAGTCTCATCTCAGTCAAATTGTTTTTCATTACTTTTGAAATTAGTTCAAAAACACTGTTGAAAGTAGATGACATTTGACCACTAGCCAGTTTTGGCCGGTTTGAGGGGGCTGGGTTAAAGTAACTCATTGTGTATCATTGACACTGCTTCCTGTCATAAGGGACTACTCCTGTGAGAAACCACCTGCCTTGAAAGACCACTTTTTCAAGATCGTCACATGACACTTTTCATATTATTTACACCTCCCATGAAAGACCACCTGTTGTGAGAGACCACAATTCGATGATCCCTTCGGGATGGTCTTTCAGCAGAGGCTACACTGCATGCCAAAATTGACAGAGGCCTAAGTCAGCCAATCTCATATGACCTGTTACATCCCTCTCCAAAAGTCCTCACATCATTCGGAGCATGGCTTAGCAAGCAACAAGGATTCAAGTTTATTTGACCAAATTTGTACATGAACATGGTGTCAAAACGCAAAAGTCTTGCCAAAGTAACTTAAGTTTCAAGGCAATAGCTAGCTCAAACATTTTTGGTCAAGGAGACACACGTTAAGACGTTTGATAGGTCTCTAGCATGCAAATGCCACATAATGATAAACAGTATGCAAGGGATCATGAAACACATGTACAAAAATTAATCATAGATTGAGTAAAATAAATATTTTAACATTCAGTTTGAATTACGCACATGTATGTATGTTATATGTATCTAGCCATTTGGTATAGTACATGTACAAGAATCTTCACATTTTGCAACAAGATATTTTTTAAGTACTGTGAAAATCCAACACAATGCCACTGGCTTCAAACTGAAGGTGTGTTGGTAGTGGTATCAAATTGCATAGACATGTAGATATATACACAATCCTTGGCCATTTTATTTGAACTATACATGTATCAGATGTATGTAGTAGAAGAACCTTTGATCCCTTAATTTTGACTTATGGAAAAATCTGTCAGTCATGCCACATGTGGCTAGTATATAGTGGGAGGAAAAGTCAAGATCAGCGCTCTTCCTGTGGATGAATAGACGGGCCGATGCATGCTAACTGATCTTGCGGAAGTTATTCATGGTATTTAGTGTGCTCGTGTAGATGGAGCGAGGCCAGGTAGGTCATCATACACAGAGAGAGAAACCTGTGTGTCAGAGCGATCTTGTGAACACGTAAAGTGGAACCCGTCGGGATGGAGACCAGGCCGGCTCGTTTGATTTAACGAGCAATCATGAGAGAAAAGTGGTCATAAAGGTGAAAGGTTCATTGGTGAAAGATGTTACACAATTATATAAAAAACAAGCTCGGTTCATGATATTACAGAATTATATATAATGATGAACCATCCAAATGGGTATGATGAAAGAGAAGTACTCCGTACGTACATACTGTACAAGTATTGGCATAAACGGGTTGCAGTGTAATTGACATTTTGTAACTTTTTTTCGTGGAATGGAGACCAACATGATAAGCTATTATTCTTTCTATCATATCATATAGAGCTGACTGATGAGGCTTTGAATTATACATCATAGACAGTGTACAGAGCATTAGACTTGACCAGTTCAACCTCACCCGACCTTTCCATTGCAAAACAACTTTTGTCGTTCTTGCCGTACGTAGACAGAGATGGCCAACAGATGTTTCTCGTAGAATCATGCACAAGATCTTGGCAACCAACTTGAAAATCTTGCGTAAAATGTAAAAAATAATTTACACCCCAGGAATTTGCATGGAAACCCTACTGCAGTCCTCTCTGGGAGACAGACCACAGTGGTCCCCTGCTGATAAGCTCCTTCTCCCCCCCCCCCCCCCCCCCCGCCACTTCTCCCTGCAGCAAGTATGGTATTTCCATTTTATTTCCCCCCCTCTGACGAGGCCACCCCTCTTTTTAAGCCACATTTTTGGTGTACCTTGGGTGGCTTTTTAAAGAGGGGTGCCACTGTACATGTCTCTTAAATTGACTGGAATCGGTACCCACAGACAAAGAGTTTTAAAAGTGTTCTGTTAGAATTGAAAATAGGCCACAGAAGGAAAAGAATGTTGACACATTAAATTGATTTTCTGAGACTGCACTGCTCTGTCAATCTTGTTGATCGCTAATACATGTATTTGTATGATTATGAGGGAGTCATAACCATGATAACAAGTATTGGCAGACAAATTGATAAACCGTGTACCACATGCACTCCTCCAATTACTGATCAGGGGGTCGGGAGATTATTTTTGTCTGTAAATGTGCTGGGTGCAAGCTGCTGCAAAGTTCTCTGTACAGTATTACTGACACATGGACTTCAGACACTATTAAATACCGATTGGTTGTCCTCACCTTTCAGCATATTCCATGTCCACAAGGTCTAGGTCTTGTAATAAGCTACGCTTGTGACTGTGTCACAGAATCTTTGTTAAAGATAAAAAAAAAAAAAAAAAAATAGAGTTCCTCGTGAAAGCTTGGTTATGAAAGGGTTGCATGGTTGTCTGATGGGGCAAGCAATTGTTAATTTTAACTTGCCCAAGATTCATATTGCCTTGCCTCAGGCAATAATTTTTTGGACTCACTGTTTGGAATCCTGTGATGTATATGGTGTGATAGTTTTATTTTTAAAATAGTCAATTGTCATTCAGTCAGACAAACCAATTATCATATCCACTAAATTGGAGTCAGTGATTCCCAATACAAGCAGAAACACTTACTAGGATAATTGTACACATTGCAAATAATTTTGTATTCCTGCCAGGATTTTGAACAAAATTAATATATCCCAGGCACCAACTCTTCAGACTGAAAAATTGACAAGTCCTTGACCTTTCGGAGGAATTTTTAACGTGTATAAATCTTTGTTGATCTGGATGGTGTTTGAGAAGTTATAAATGTGCCTGTGTATACTGAAGCAGTAAAGTGGACCTACAAAGTGGAGAGTTAAGTCTTTAAGTGCCAAATTGTGGACTGAGTCAATAGCTTTTCACTACAATGGTCACAATGTTCATCAGGACAATTGTAGCAGTTCCAGGTACAAATTCCACTTAAAAACTTGAGCTGCTAGTGGAACAGACATGTATGCGGGTACAGGCTCTGAAACATGTTATGAGTATAGTTACCCACTGAAGCCCTTTTCTCTTATTTGGGCTTATACAGCCTATGTCAATATTCTGTAGAGGAACGTGCTCAATATGGACAATAGTACTTCCATGCATGCAGGTTAGACAGTGACAGGTTAGCTTATGGAGGGTAAAGAGTTCGGATTGCGGAATAGGGTAATGACTGCCAGGAAGACGAAGTGGTTCTGAAGAAAAAAGACAAAATTAATACACTTAAAAAGATATTCAAGTACAATGTGTAATGGTCCCCCTGTAATAGGGCCACCCTCTCTACAAAGGCCACTTCGTTATACCACAAAAGTGGGTTCTTCCATTGTATTGCCCCTCTCAAGAATAATCACCCCTCTAGTGTGGCCACTTCTTGGTTGCATTTGGGGTGGCCTTATAAGATACGGACCACTGCACTGCAAAACCCCATAACATTATGGAGATACAAAACCCCATACAGTAAAACCTCCCTGTACTGAACATCCTTGGGACCAGAAAAAAGTATTTAGTGTAGTGAGGTGTTCGGTATAAGAAGGTTTGATAACATTGAAAATATATATTTGGGACCGAAGAATGCTGTGCAGTATAGAGAGGTGTTTGGTATACAGATGTGTTCAGTAAGAGAGGTTTCACTGTAATTATTATGGGTTATTTGTACCACTATGGCCATAGTTCCAGGGAAAGACAGGGTGGTCCAGGTCAACAGCTTTCCTTGATGCATGCACCTTGGTGCAATCCAGATCAGCACGGACAGGAGAAAGTTGTTTCACTTGACATCTACAACCTTTGCACACAAAGCGATGCTCTAACAGAACTGCCGTCAGAATGAAATGCTGTGAAACTACATGTGAAGAAGCTCTCAAACTTGAAACAGAAAGTTAGGCAGTAAGTAGTGTGCGCTGCTTTTGCAAACATGGTCCAGATTCATTGACGTATCATGCTGACAGAAGCACAAACACAACGGTCCTACTCATCTTGGAAGGCCACACTTTGTACCCGGTGTGGGTTCACTCTTTTAAGGCAGGTGTCACTCTGAGACGTAAGGTCTGTAATCGATGCAGTCTGCTTTGTCCCTCTGTACATCTGTATGTTTGGGCCCCAGTGAAAAGGGTGGACAGAGGTGGTTTTTACATGATCATGTCTGGTTGCCAACCCAGACATCGTGTTTTTCCAAGAATTTGTTTGTTTGTTTGTTTGTTTGTTTCTTTTTTTCTTTCTTTCTTTCTTTCTTTCTTTCTTTTTGTCTTTCTTTCTCTCTCCCCACTCCCTTCCTTCCTTCCTTCCTTCCTTCCTTCCTTCCTTCCTTCCTTCCTTCCTTCCTTCCTTCCTTTACCACCAAATTTGTCTGGAGCTTTTGTCTGACACTATTTTCCAAAAACAACCCAACTTGCCATGGTGACTGACATAGCAGTGAAATTGTGCATCTGGTTTGGAATAGTCCTGCTGTTTAAAATTATGCCAATTAGGGGCAATTAAAATTTTAAAAGCTCCATATCTTCAAAACTATTGCAGATAGACACAAAATTTCAATGTGCATGTATACGTTTGTGATACCTGGCAATATAATGGACAGTAAATGAAAGTTTTAGAGTTTCAAATTATGCTAAGTAGGGCATTGAAAATTTTAAAAGTTGAATATCTCCAAAACTATCATAGATAGAGATGCCATTCCAACTTTAATTTGTAGGTTTGTGGCAAAGCTGCATGCAGTCAACCATGAACCAAAGTTGTATGATTTTAATTTATGCAAATTAGTTGAATATGCAAAATTTAAATCTTGAATAGCTTCCAAACTCTTGTAGATAGAAGTGCCACACCAACTTCAATTTATAGGTTTGTGACCTAAAGCCACATCCAATAAACCATGATCCAAAATTATATAATTTTAATTTATGCAAATAAGATGAATACACAAAATTTAAATCTTGAATAACTTCAAAACTATTATGCATAGAGGCATGCCATTCCAACTTCAATTTGTAGGTATATGACATAGCCTCATCCAATGAACCATAAACCAACATTGTGTGCTTTTAATCTGTAGATGCAAATTAGGCAAATACATAAAATTAAAATTTTGAATAGCTTCAAAACTGTTATAGATAGTAGTGTCATTCAAACTTCACTTTATAAGCTTGTGACATGGCCACATCCAATAAACCAAGAACCAAAGTTGTAGCATTTTAATTTATGCAAATTAGGCCAATACACAAAATTTAGATTATGTCAAACAATGGTGAATTGCAGCATTTCAAACTGTTCTCATTTTGAAGGCACCCAGACACATTTGCTGTGAAGCAAATCTTCTTTTATAGTTGTGTTTGATTTTTTTTTTTGGGGGGGGGAGGACTAACTTAAAGTGAATATTTAGTGAACTGTGAATAACAGTGTTGGTGAAACTTAACATGGCATCTAAATAAATCTTGATTTGTGAAAAAACATAATTTGCAACCCTATCCCCTTTGATACCCCTTTGTAACAAGAATATATCCATCATTTCTATTAGTCACCAGTTTATACACCAATCCTGCAACATCACCATAAAATGCTACCCGTGGTTGAACTCCAAAATACCTGGGTCAGATATGAATCAGGGTTCGAAATTAGCAGGTATCTAGGTGCCCTGAGCAACTTTATTTTCTTAGCTGGTTTCCCATGGGGCAAATTTCTATAATCAGCAGAACATATCATTTCCAACAAGAAAGGAAACATCAAATAGTTTCTAAAATCTTCTTTTTTTGTGCGGAATCACTATTTTCATAGTGGTGACAAGTATAGCTCGTGTTGATCTATATTTGCAACATTTTAAACATATAGATCAGTGTCTTTTAACAAGCTAACTACTAACTACAGTTCTCTTGTGGTGGGAAACTGGGCAACTTTCTGTGGGCTTGGGCAGCTTGTAAAAATGCTGTGGTTGCCCAGGGGAAACCTGAAAAAATAGTTATTTTTTACCCTTGTGAATGTTACTTTTTTGAAACGCAAGACTCTTCCTGAGTCTTATAAATGCTGAACTTTCTGTTCTATCCCTGTCTACACATTTAAGGACACCTGTGTACAACTTAAGGTAATGTCCAACTAATTTTGGATAATTTTGTTCATTTTGAGATTTTGGGACATTCCACTTGACATATATATTGTCTACTAGTTGTCCAAATTTGGCAGTTCTACTCCCAACATAGTGTGCAGAAACTAAGAGATACTTTTAATGCCAACATGGTAGTCAATGGACGGTGTCAACTTTGAATCTTGATTGTAACAGACAATAGGCATTTGCGCAAAATGTCCAGTTCGTGTGGATATATTCTGTAAAAGTACTTATCTGATTTTGATCAAATAAAAACTAATCTACTCTTAATACTTTAGAGCAAAAGGGTATCAGGGATTTTCCAAGTTATAAACATTTTAAAAAAAAAATTTGTGTCGAAAATGAATGAATAATATATAGGAGTTTTTTTTCTGTGTTTTTTTCCCCTCAGAAGTGAAGTCAATTTGCCAAGTTGGACATGACCCTAAGAGTTTGCAGAGAAAACACTTTGAAATTATTCTACTTAAAGGTTATCTGATGCCAAAGCTACATAGGATAGGACACATTTCTTTATTTGCCAGCAGAGTAGATAGTGATGTTTGAAGGTTGATTGAGAGCGAATAACCATTTATTTGTCACGCAGAGTGGCTACCAGAGATGCCTCATAACTGCCAGACTCCTGTAGGCCATGCACACTAGCCAGTGTGGCTGTTAGACCAGTAGATTGTTTCTGTGCCCCCTGGCAGATACACATTTCCTTACATTCCATAGCCATGCTACCCTTTGCTATCTGTGCAAGAGGTGAAAGCGTTTTTAAATGTCCCCTGATGAGTTCGCACCAGAATGAAATCAGTCGCGACCTGTGTCCTCTGGAAGTCGTCTACCACTGGTCTTACTTGGTGTTAATCTGATACAGTGGTACCTGTCTTGAGAGACCCCTCCCATGAGAGACCACATATCTTTTTAAGACCGCTCTTTCAGAACACTGTGCTGTCTCTTCCATGTTATTATACCTCTAAGGAAAGACCACCTGTTTTGAGAGACCACATTTTGACCTGCCCTAGGGGTGGTCTCTCAAGACAGGGACCACTATATATACATGTTGGTTTACTTTGATTTATAAGAAAAGTAGAGTGGTACCTGCCGTTTAAGACCATGCCATCTGTCAGCCAAAAGTGGTCACATATGGCAGGTGGTCTGAAATTTCAGCTTAAGTCACGAAGAATATTGAATGCTGTACCCACAGAAATGGGGTCACAAAGGACAGGCCCTCTCTCAGGCATTGGTCTTAAATTGCGGGTTCTGTTGTGCTCAAAGTCTTTAGAAAAATGTTGAGTTTTCGTTCAAGCCCAAAATGCCTGCTCAGCAGTCTGGAGGCATAACTGCTAAGGCAGAGACCTCTGACGAAAGCTTTTACTTTTGACCACCACTGAATGAGTACATTTTCCTAGGAAATAATCAGATGAAAGGTCAGCTACGTGGATTTGAAGGGGCGCTTTAAGCAAGAGTTTTGAAAGTGTCCATGTGGCTTTGGTCTGCTAGTATGTTGTACCTAGCCGATTCAGCAGATATAAAGTGGCCTTACCATAAGGGAGAAACCTTCATTGAACTAATTTGTGGCCTTATACGTGCAGAGGAGGGTGCAGTATCTAGAGAGATCCATGTCACCAGGGACCAGCCCTGCTGCAATGAAAAAAGTGTTTGTGTGGCCTCTAATCATCATCATCATCATCATCATGACAGGTACATTAACCCTTAAAGTGCCAATCATGGCTATTGTCATTTTCTCATTACCGTTAAACATATAATGGTTTAAAAATTCAAATTCTTCATGAAGATACCTTTCATTCAAATACCAGCAAGCCTAGTCTAAAGCAAAAAGTAGTCTTAGTCAACAGCTTTCCTCGGGACACTTTGCACCCATTGCGTGCAAAGTGTCCCAAGGAAAGATGTTGACTGAATCTTAAATCAGCACTTTAAGGGTTACCATGGGACATACAGGACATTTAAAGTAGATATTTTTGTCTTTTCTGATTTTATTTTTCATATTTCAAATTTTATGAATATGATTTGTTCCTTTCATAAATTAATTTGCTATTATGATTTAGAACAATACAGTTTTTCAGTGAATGGTACGGAATAGGACTTTGCTCTTAGAATATTGGACTTGATAGCTAGTGTTCAAATGGTACATGGGCTTACAGAATTAGGTTTGTTAAGTTTCTCTTTGTATTAAATATTGACAAAAATGTAAAAGAAATAGTTAACTCTTGGAAAGCCAGTCATTGCCTATGCCATGTTGACCATTATGGGTCCCTGAAGGCATATATGTCATCTCCGATACATCTTCAACATGGCATATATTTATTCAGTAGTAATGTGTTTGAAGTGACTGAACATTACCACATGTGATAGATTTCCACAGCATCAAATCCTAATATCTTGCCTACTTCACAAGTTATTTGTAATGTTAATGGTTATATTTATTGTACCGTACTGGACGCCGTAATCGTCGCAGCTGGAGGGTAAAATAATTTTTTCAAAGCCATACCCGCGACTATCATGCCGAACACAGTCTAAATTTCCCGGGGACTTAGCCTGGGAGGAACTTTCTTGAGGATGGAAAAGACCGGCGGCCATGTTTGTTTACGTTGCCGGTATACTTACATGGAAAATTGGTTGATTAAAAGTTGTGATCGTCGTCAAAAAGTCTCAATAATGCAATAAAATGTATGACTATAGGCTTACCCTTACTATAATCTGTGTATTCTTGTTCATAGTTTAATATGTAAAACGGACGTGTTTGGCAAAAACAATGCTTCTGATGGGTAATGGGGTGCGGGCAGAGCCTTAATTGAGCTGCTGAATGTACAGTGAATTTCCTTCAATACCTCTTGTAATCATAACAGAAAGCTTCAGAAGAACTTTCTGACTTTGAACTTTAACTTTCTCAGTGCCACAGTTTGGACTGAGTCAACAGCTCTCCTTGGAGCACTTTGATGTGCAATCAAGGAAAGCTATTGACCTGGACTATTCTGGCTGATACTTCGATTCAGGCATGCTGGAACTTGAACGAACACGTCTTTTTACGAGGAACGTGAATTTTCGCACCCTTATGATAATTTAGAGCAGTTCATTTTAGTTTCAGTTGGCACTGGAAGAGTTAATATGATGTGATAAGTTTTTTCACTGCAACAGCATCAGAAGAGCCAGATTTGCCCACTTTTATTGTGCCCAGTTGCTTCCTTACTGTCACAAATAACCCACTGTTGAGACCTGACAGGAAGATGTGGGAGAAATCATGATTCAGGCGATCTCTTTGCTCCAGAGCTTTGGTCCGTATATATATTCTTGACTAATCTTCGGCGTTAATTATTCAAAGTCATATGACGATCTGACTGCTTCACCATTTGCCAGCAGAAAGGATCATCTGAACAACATTTAGAACCGCCTTTGAAGCAGTGATGTTTGAATCAGTTAACTGTATTGCAGTCAAATTTAACCAATGGGGAATCTTTTTATTGATGTAAACTAAGTTTGGAAGTTTCCAATGGCACCAAACGTGCACAGTGTTTGCTGGAAGTGATCAAGTCTTGCGAAGGACAAAAACGAGTGCAATTTTATCACTGTTTTTGCAGTGTTTTATCAATTATCAGCCATAAAAGTGTTAAAAATACATCATGTAAGGTACACTTGCCATCAGTTTAATTAAATGTGATATTTTTATGTGACAGGAAGGCGTCAATAGACAAAATTCCCTGAGTTGTTAATTTGTCAAACAGAATACCCCAAGGTTGTTCGCCTGCCTGCGCCCAGATCACTCAGACGCGAATTGCGCAGGTGATCAGGCGCGCAGGCAGGCAAACAGCAAGGGGGATTTAGTTTAGACACATTAACGGCAAGGGTTATTTTGTATTTATCCCCTACACGCTATTAAGAAAGAAAAAAAGACAATTTATATCACTTCTACCATTTGATTTCACAACATTGCATTGGACTTTGCCACAGTCATGTCGCATGTATGAATATAAATTAAAACAGTGACGAAAAGCGGTCAACCATAGGCCTATTGACAAATTTTTTTTGAAGGGCCGTTGCTTCAGCCCAAAATCATTGCAAGCATTGCCCAAAGGAAGGGGGCAATGGCTACCTGCTATGCTAGCTGGGTAAAGCAATGAAGACAGTGTCTGGGGAGTGTTTTGGACAGATGTTAAAGGTCTCTGAAAAGAAGAATTTCCCTGCAGAACGGTGCACATGGCATGCTGTTGATTTCTGCTTGCTGTTGCATAATTGTTCATGGACTGCACATTTTTGTGCGTGCTCAGCTGTTGAAGGATGGTTGGCGGGACTCCCTTTGAGACTTCAGTGCTGATAAAAAAATTAGTTGACCTTTGACCCACAGTCATACCAAATATGGAATTGATTCCTGCCATATTTGGAAACCCATATATATCTGATTTTACAAATATGGTAAAAAGTAGTCCCACCCATGGGATATGGTCAACAATATCACATAGGCCATATTCAATGGGTTTTTTAATGTAATATGGTACAAAGTAGGGGATGAACTGAAAAATCCCACAAGATTTTGCAAGTCATATACATGTACATGTATGCCCAAGTTGTACCCTATTCCTGTGGTATAATGGCTTCCTCATAGTGCCAGCTATTTAGGAAAATTGCATTGATTGAAAATTAATTCGGCAGACAGAATGCATGTACAGTTGACAACAGGGTTTCATGCCAGAGGGTAAAAAGGGTAAAATAGCATACCCTAAAAAATTTCAAGGGTACTTTTGCTTACCCTAAGATTTTAGCAAAAAAGAACAATTTTAGCATGTAATACCCTGAAATACCCCATAAAGGCTTCATTATTAGAATTTTTACTTGAGAATATGAAAATCTGAGTGTCCTAAAATTTCACTCTGGCAGAAACCCTGAACAATTGATGTGGGTTTCAAAGAGTTAAAATACGAATAAATTTTTCTGTGATTCGGATGGTCATTCAAGACAGTGCCACTCTACCACATGCATCCATGTGTACTCTCAGAAGACTGTGCAGCATACTTTTAGGGAAATTTTCTAGTATTTCCCAATCAATGCAAACTTTGCATGCAGCTCAACGTATGAAAGCAGTTGGTGTGTACAGCATTTGTGGAAAATGAAACAAATTCAGCCCTTTTTTTATGTTTGTTGCGAGACTTTAATTGAAATAATGATCTCATTCAGAAATCAGATTTCTGTGTGCTAGAACGTCAATGGCAATTCACAAATGGGGCTAATATAAAAGGACTATCCGATGCAGCAAATGCCGTTCTTCCGAAACTCGTCTCAGAGTCATAATTAAAAGGCAACCTGTCTGACGAGGATGGAAGGTCATTGAAGGGTCACCCGTGATTGCAGTCCTGTTTCTTATGTTTAAATAATCCATGATTGGGTCATATAATTAGCACACGTATCACATCATCAGTTCAATACTTATTGTACTTTATGCTGCATCCTGTTGTGATGATGGCCGGCTGAAGATAGAGAAGTGACTTGAGAGTGATCACTTGTGTTTAAGTCCCTGGATGAAAAAAGTGAAAGTCGAAAAAAAGGCATTTTCTGGTGACAAGTGGAACAGCTTATGATCTCTTCCTCTCGTGTAGCCATCAGCCAAATAGCCAGTGACCAAATGATGTGATTTTGCAACTATGAGCCAAATTTAAATGGCTAAGAGTGTTTGGGAATTTACAGGCTTTTTGACAAACAGTACCAATGATTAGTGATGATACTGATTTAGCCAGCAGAGAGACGTGCAGTCAAGAATTCTCATGATTTTTGCTATAAAATTCTGTATTTGGCCAAATGTCTCAACCCTTTCCTCCTTACTGGCCAAAACCAGTGGGTAATCACATGTCATCTGCTCCAATGCTTTTGATTACTGTAGTTCTAGAAATTTTCGCGCTCGATTTAATTTCGCGCTGCCACCTAAAGCGCGAAATTAAAATGCGCGAAAATAAGTTGCATTGTATTTCACTACATTGTTTGGCATTGGATTGCGCGAAACTAAAATGCGCGAAAATTCTGTAATTTCAGAAAAAATGAGTTTGCGCGAAATTAAACACGCCTGAAAATTTCTAGAACTACAGAATTAACTCCCTGCGAGCAGTTTTTTGTGTATTAAAATATTTTCAGCTTTGCTTGAAAGTCCAACTGTCTGTCTGACTGTCCATCCAGAGCAGAATCTTTGCTAGCAAAATATACTCTACAAAAAGTTAATAAGCCCCCCCCCCCCAAAGGCTTAACTTTTTAGCGCTGCTGGCCAAACGTCGCAGAGCTTATGCGACCGCTTATGTCTGTCCGTCCGTTCATCTGTAAACTTTTGCTCGTTAGCATGATAATGTCCACAGTTTTCAAATTAGCTCAAAATAACTTTCAGGACTTGTAGGGTGTTTAAAGATCGAGGCCTCTTTCGATATTGGTGGTGCCACCTACATTATAATTATATTGTAATATAGGAGTCAAAATGTGAAAATCTTGTGAACACTCTAGCATCTTTTATTTGCGGCTGATCTTTACTAAATTTGGTTGGATTGTGGGGGAAGTCAAAATCTAAGTTGCTAATGATACTAGTGGCTCCACCCATAATTTGACAGAAATTGTGAGCCAAAATGTGTTTTAAGATGTAAAATTCCACATTTGGAAAAGTAATTACATTAGACTTGCCAAATTTATAGGGTATATACAGTGTGTCCCAAGGTAGAATTGTATATATTATCAGTGACCTTGACCTATTTTTGTGAGGTCACCATACCTGTAAAGTTGAAAGAGGTGATTTTGTAATGACAGTATGTAGCTTGGCCATCTATTGCAATGTCAGCACATCACCAGGCCTATGGGTCGATCTCTTGTATAACATAATCTGGATGACCTTGATCTTGTGTCCCAAGGTCATTGAGGACAAAGTTAAGGAGTCACTCATTGTTGTCTTGGCACATGCAACAGTATCCATCACAGGTATTGCACAAATAAGCTATGATTACATGTGGATCACAGTACCATCTTGTGGACACTTTATACACTAAATTTATGGAAGTTCATATGTTCAGAAGCCACTTGAGGACTCGCAACTTTGAAATGAACAGGTGCAATATAGCCATGATGCCAGCAGAGCATCAGGCCCATGGGCCTCTTGTTTTGTACAGCATATGTCATGCAAAGAACACATCAAATTCAATGAACCTCAATTATACCCTGACACTGTGTTTGGGCTGCATTACATTGTGGTGACCTTGACAGGAGTTTCAAGGTCACAGAATCCATGTGTGTGCAAAAGCTGGGGCATCCAGCTATTGCCTGTCAGCACTAACTGTTCTAGTTTCAACAGTAATGGAAAACGATTTAAATGAGAATCGTAGATTAGACCTATCAAGATCACATATAACCCACAACCATGAAGACCACTGACTCTGTCTCGATTGACCGGAAAACAGTTAAAGATGTAATTTAGCAAACTGGCTGTACGGTGGGGAAATTTCCGGAACAGCACTTGAATTTGCCAGTATTCCTGCTAATGTGATCCAAAGATCCAAAGTGCCCCGGAGATCCTTGGTTGATCTCCGTGTTCTCAGGCTGTCAGCCAGTGCATTTGGTGTTAATTAATAATCCTACAATCTCCTTCAGTGGCTCGATCCATTTGTGAGCTGTTGTGATTCCTGGCCATAGGCCCTGGCCATGCACGCAGGGATCATTTGTTGCACCCACTCAAACATTTAACTTAGCAGTCAATAATTTGCCTGAAATCACATGGTTTTTTTACTTTTGCTGAAGGTATTGAAGATCTATCATGCTGAATAAAAGTGACATAGTGCGTTAAGACATAGACAAAATCAAATGTACGCGAGAGATGTTTGATAAATATGTCACATGTGAAATTGTATAACTCTGATCACTGTGGTCACTTGTGATTTTGCCCACCAACAAGCATCCCCCAAGAGGGAAAGTAACTCACTCTCAGCCATGTAGGATTCTCTATTTATCACATACCGTACTCAGAAAGCCAGTCACTCACATGTTTCCATTTCTATTGTCAGTTACTTCTAAGACCTCTACCCATGAAGACTATGACTATAATGTGTTCCCATGAACTCTTTTTCTTTTACTCCAGCAAAAAACCTGGTTACATATGTCTTTAATGCATATACAGTAAAACCTGTCTATTGCGGACACCTGTGGTTCTGGCAAAAGTGTCCGCAATAGACAGGTGTCCACAATAGGCAGGGGCTGAACTTTTGGGACCTCAGAGTACATTGGTATCAAAGGAAATAAACTTGTACGGACTGTCATAAAATATGCACATGTAAACCCATGTTATTCCATTTAATCATTATAGGGAAAAAAACAAGAAAACTTAAAGTTAGATAACAATAATAAGAAAATAAGAAACAAACATACCACAGGGATATCCTATCCTTTCAGTACAGTATAACTGTATGTGCCATTGTTACAAATTGTGAATAACTTCACATGATTCTCAGTGGGTCCTTTGTTTTAGGCTTAATGATTGATTTATGGAGCTTAATTGTTTGATAGACAGAGAAAGTTTGAGCAACCTCACTCAACAGGAGCACCAGTGCTCAGAGACACCTGGAATGTTCGTTGAGACATTGCAGCCTGACTGTTTGGCTGAGTGAGCTTATTAAGTGTTACAGGCCACTGAACAATGGATTAATCAGTCTTTGATTCCAGCTTAACATGCACGGCATTTTTCACGCATTACAACTTGGAACATCACAACTTGCAAAAAATGCATTGATATATTGTGTCCACAATAGACAGGTTGTTTTTGCATTTGGTACCCCCAAAAGTGTCTGCAATACGCAATTGACAGGTGTCCACTGTAGACAGGTATCACCAATATGAAAATGACTTAAAAATATTCGGTTCTGGCCAAAACTGTCCGTATTAAGCAGGTGTCCACAGTAGACAGGTGTCCACAAGGACAGGTTTTACTGTACATGTACACATACAGTCTGTTACTCTGACATGTACAGATAAAGTCTGTTACTCTGAGATGTATCTTAAAAGTCTGACATGTATCTGTAAAGGCTGTTACTCTGACATGAACCCATAAAGTCTGTTACTCTGACATGTAACCAAAAAGGTCTGTTACTCTGACATGAACCCATGAAGTCTGTTACTCTGACATGAACCCATTCATAAAGTCTGTTACTCTGACATGAACCCATAAAGTCTGTTACTCTGACATGTATCGATAAAATCTGTAACTCTGACACGTATCCATAAAGTCTGTTATTCTGACATGTAGCCATAAAGTTTGACATGTACATGTAGCCATAAAGTCTGTTATTCTGACATGTATCCGTAAAGTCTGTTATTCTGACATGTAGCCATAAAGTTTGACATGTACATGTAGCCATAAAGTCTGTTATTCTGACATGTATCCATAAAGTCTGTAATTCTGACATGTAGCCATAAAGTTTGACATGTACATGTAGCCATAAAGTTTGACATGTACATGTAGCCATAAAGTCTGTTATTCTGACATGTATCCATAACGTGTGCTCTGACATGTATCCATAAGGTGTGCTCTGACTCTGTTACCATGCATGTAATAGAATGTGTCATTATTGTAGTCCACCAAACAGACTATCAGTTTGTTGCTAGCATTGCATATCAACTTTATTTTGTTGCTGTTTTATGTTCACACATACATGTATTACTAGTAGCACAACACCATAAAAAAGAAAAGAATAGATGAAAAGAGTATTTCATCACAAATATAATGTTGGTATTGTGTTGAAATCAATGTAGGTCTCAGTCAAATACACACAACGTAGTAACTATGAAAATCTGTGCCCTTGAAAATAAATAGACCTATTGACGTACATAAATGAAACATCGTTATATCCTAATGGAATTAAATGTGACATACCAGACTATGACCATAGATAGACTGCACGGATCTCTTTGGCTTAGCCCTTGAAATCCCCTGTCGATCAAAGCTAGAGTCAATATTTTCAGTTTGCATTGGTCAGGTATGACATGCAGCCTACACTAGGCATGACTCTTAACCCGAAATATCCTAGCCTGGTGGGTCTTAATTGTTTGTTTGTTTTTTTAAATAATGATAAAAATGAATAAAGCATACATTGAAGCTCACTACTTTTGGCCAGCTGGCAGCTGATTTTTGGGTTTTGATGGTTAAAGGATATACCAAGCTATGTGTCTGGACTCCATGCTCAATATTTAATTGCTGCTTCGCACGGTAATCCTCCTCGTCCGTTTGATTCGTTACGGTTTTTACCCAGAAACACCCACATTTTGCGGCCGTGGTCTGATACTGTCTGCGTTGTCGGGAAAAGTAGCTGTAATAAGCTGCATTTATCTTGTGGCCAGCTGCCTCAAGTTTAATAAGACGTCCTTAGTCCCAGTGTCGGCCATTTCCTTGTGCAATAACAAATGCAGTGACAGGTTTTTATCCTCAAATTTTTAGCAAAAATGGATACATATGAATATACCTGAAATCACGGAAAATACTTGAATTTTTGTTCACTTTATGATATATATGGTAGCAGTTTTGCGTCTTGCTCTAAATTTTTGCATTTATAAGGGTAATTTTCTTTGAATAATGTATAGAACCTTGAAATGTTCATTATCACTAGTAATTTTGCACTGGCCTATTTAGTTACAGTATTTAGCTGAGTACATAGTTGCTAACTGTGACCTCTCAAATATGATCTCATGAATTTAAATATTGGATCAAATGTTTCCCCAAACTGTGTTTGGTGTGACAGTACTGGTGGTAAGTTGAGCCAGTTTTAAGTGTTTAGCTAAATGGTAACACAGATCGACCAATCAGATTAGGCTTAGTACATGTAAGATCGTGCAGCATATTCAGACAGAGTACTGTACACACATTGGATGATATTTTGATGACATCATACATATAATTAAAATTATGAATATTTTTTTTAATAATAATCATAAAAAGGCGTCTTGTGGGACTGCACCATTACAATTTTGACATTCAACAAAGGAGTCTGTATTTGAAATTTTTGAACACTTAATATGTCATTTGTAAGCTGTAGCTTAAGGTACAAACATCGGCCATATGAAGGACTCCCCATAAATGCCTAAATAGCTGTGAAAAAAAATCTGCATGCTTCATTCATGGTAATTTTTAGACACGAGGTAAATTAAATATGGGTCTGTCCGTTAAAATAAACAGAGAAAATTGCTTTTTTTTGGAGATTTTTTAATGTCGAAATCAGACCCAAAGGTTATCATGTTACACATCTGGGTAAAAACAATTTTCAATTAGAGGCTCGGTACTTTAAGTCATTTATGATGTAGATGGTTACCTTGTGACACATGCACTTTAGCTCGTTGTGAACCAGTCACTGATTTTTTTTCCACGGTTAAAGTTGTGTATTCTTAATCAAAGAGCTTTAGCGCTTTCCCCTTTAAACCGGCCAAAACCTGCTGGTCGTCAAACGTTGTCTGCTTCAGTGTCTTTTACTGATTTCAACAATAATGAAAAACAATTTGACTGAGAACTGTGGATGAGGTTGACATGTAACAAGATGACATGCCCTAGGTCAACAGCTTTCTTTGGCATAGGTTGGGCACTAACCTGTCCAACCCATGCCAAGGAATTTTAAGCTGTTGACTTAGTCTTAATTCAAAGGGGAAAGGGCAATGAGCAAGGTCTAAATCAGTGGTTTTTGCATTGCCTGGCAAGTCACGCTCCAGCTGGTCTGGCATCACTTACGAGGCCATGCAAAAACCACTGAACAATGCCCCCACTGACAGATAACGTGGGTTAACACCTGTCAGCCCTGAACTTATGGGTGGT
Organism: Hermodice carunculata; assembly: GCA_964020975.1. Taxonomy (NCBI): domain Eukaryota; kingdom Metazoa; phylum Annelida; class Polychaeta; order Eunicida; family Amphinomidae; genus Hermodice; species Hermodice carunculata. The sequence continues at coordinate 31,475,896 of OZ026618.1, forward strand.
ACCGGTTGTGACAGGCTTTTCTTGCACAAGTACATGTATTATAATGAAACCACATTATAACAACAGTTACATCCAACAGGTTCACTAAACAACACATTTTTTAGGGGATCTAAGTCAAATTCCTTCTCTGTTTAACTCATGTATTTGATGTGTATATTGGATATCTGACGCATTTTTCAAGAACGGGCGGTGTCATTATAACGAGGATTCACTGTACTTTTAATTGAAGCCCTGTAATTTGTAAAATGCCACCCCTGGGGAAAGGTAGCGATTAATTGCCTGTAAACTTGTCAAGTTTTCTTTGTTCACTTATGTTTCAACTGAGGCAAGACATATTCCTGTGGGTATTTAGGGGTGAGCCTAATTACCAGGAACAGCTGAGCAATGCTCGAAATGGTTTCATGTCCTGTGGTTGTACTAACAGTGCGTGCTTTCAAAATGGGAGCTGATCTCTGTGCAATTTTCTTCTTCAGTGCTGGGCCCACGTATCATAAATCACACACACACACAAAAAATGTTGCCTGGGGTGTAAGCTGGGTTCCTTGTTTCAGGATGTTGTTTACTTTTATGCTTCCATTGTAGCAGAAAAATAGTCTGCGGAGCAATAGGATGCAAGTTACTGATTTCGTGGCAACTTTAAATTGGCAGCTTTAGACCGGGGGTGGGGGGTGGGTGGGGTTAATTAAAAGATTACCATGGGGCTATGGTGAGGGAAGTCGAGGGCTATAAATGTAGTGAGGCGGGGGGGGGGGGGGGCTATTGGTGAACATGTATACAGCAGAGACGCCACTGTTCAGGATTTTACCTGAATTCAGGTAATTTGCCTTTTTATAAACTGAAAAAAAAAAAATCACCTCAATTTTGTTAGAACAGCTCAAGTTTGATGAAAAAGAGAGGGGGTACATAGGTTTCAGGTAATTTTGACCACATTTCAGGTAAAATCTGTGTATTAAAGTGAGTGGCATCTCTGATGCAGGGGCAAATCTGGATTTTGAAAATCTTTAGCCAGAATTAGAAATAAAAGCTAAATTTCTGGAAAGTTATGCTCTTGTCCTGGCACTATTTATTCTCTTTCAGTGCCAGTCACCACTGAAGTCGATCCACTGAAGTCAGACTAGTCTGAATAATTTATTACAAGGATCCCAGATTCATATTCCTCATAAAAAGACCTTTCATTCAAGTACCAGTATGCCTATAGTTACAGAGAGCATATCCCAGAGTGGTCAACAGCTTTTCTTGGCGTGCATTGGGCGCATTGCTCCCAAGCCAACTCATTTTAGAACAATTTAGTTTGGGCAAATTTCTTTCGCCAAATTGAAGAAACAATAGCATTTGGCTAATGGTACCAGCGGCCCCTGTGTACATGTGTTTGGACTATTGGGAGGGAAGGGGTTGAAGCCATTGAAGCTGGGGAGGGGGGCTGATGTAGCTATATGAATGGGTCTATGGAGAGGGAGGGGGTTAAAGCTTGTTAGGCTATAGGAGGCTGTAACTCAATTGATCGGGACCTGGGCTATGGAAAAAAGATTTAGCGTTACAATTTGAACAAGCTACAGGTTTGATAGAGAATAAGCGAATTAGAAAGACTGGTAATTGAGTGCCTCTGTCGGCAAGGGAATCGCGGGACTTTTCGGGCAGATGAGTTAAAGCTGCATACATGTTGAAAGACTGCGGGAATCAATGGACCAATAGTGTACATTTATGTGCTGCCATGTCTACTTCACTGAGGCTGGGTGACCTGGTCCCTTGTTTCGCTGTTGGAATTACGATTGATAAATGTATACATCTACCCTCATTGGCGTCCCTGTTTTTATGGCACAAATCTGGTTAATGCAGGACCCTTTCTGCTGGTCAGTTGCCATGGTAACAAGAGTGGGGACTGGGTGTGGGCCTCGTCATCCTGGCTGTCCAAGAGACGCTCACAGGTGGACGGGGTGGGAGTTGGAGAAAGGGAGATGCTGTCACCATTAGCAGACACTTAACAGTGGCAAAAGGGGCTCTCGGTTTTCGTTGCAAATTTACGGAAATTAAATAATGTTTTATTGCATCTTCAGTTTTACAGTTCAAAGCAAACACTGCCTTCCTCCTCTTCTTTTCATGCAGAATCGCCTGTCATTCTCCTGTCAATATTACATGTGCTTTCCCCACTGCCAGTGAACTCCAGCATCCTTGTGTAGTGAACTAAAGTACCCCATCCTCCCTTGCACCCGCTGAAAGGAAGTAAGTGCACCTAGTCTGCATATATGCCCAGGACTGTGTGGATCTTGTTCGGAAATTGGCGAGTTGTGCAGACTTATCCCCAGTATCCACAGACTGACGGCACCTTGTGCTTCTCCTAAATTGCTTACTGTGCATTTTATGTCTTTGTCCATGGCTTCTACATGTATGTATACACACAGCCTTGCATCCATTTAGAGACTCGTGTTTATCTTTAGTGGCCTATGAAGTGAATGAGTCAATGCTAGGTACTCTGTGAGGTTCTTAACTCATTCCACCCTAATGACGCTTTTTTTCTCGCTACAGTGGTACCTGCTATTTAAGACCACCCTTAAAGTCAGACAAAAGTAGTCACATATGGCAGGTGGTCTTTCACTGCAGGTAAAGTTTACAAAGAAATTAAAGGCCATTGTCTTGAAATGGTGGTCTTAAAAACTAGTGCTGTCTTTCACGAGAGGTGGTCTTTAGAGCAGGTACGACTGTTATATCTAAATGTTGTCTACTAATTTGTATTTTGCTAATTTAGGGGTTATTTTTCAAAATTTTTGATGAAACTTGCGTGGAAGATCATTCCAAATTATATGTCCATGGTCAACAGCTTTCCTTGGCATGCCAAAGAAAGCTGTTGACTCGGTCTTCTATCAGGGTGGAATGAGTTAAGGGAGGTACACGGTCAGCAATAAAGTTCCCTATAATGCTGTACAGACAGAAAATATTGATGTGGAGGCATTGTGGCCATGAAGCCAGGGGTGGGGGGGAGGGGGTTAGGTGTGTGGGAGGAGGAATTCCCACCCATTGTTGGAAAATGTGACTCCCTTCTCCTTTACTTTGATAATTTTATAGTTTCAAATAAAGGTAATCAGAGAACGGATTATAGGACACTTTGAAAAAAATGTAGAAATTGGTATTTTTTTCTTGTTTCAAGTTACAGAAATGGGACAATCATGTAGACAGATACAAAATATGTAAAAATCTTGTAGAAATTGCAAGGATTGCTGTACGGAACACAGATGCTGCACACATATTTGTACAGATTTCGTACTTCAGGAATTTAATTAAAGTTTTAATTTTACCATTTTGGACAGTTCCTGTAAAACCTATGTTCATACTGCTTCATTGTAATTTTTATTTTCACAGTTTTGTGTCATCAATGAAATTTAAACTTAAAAGTACATTGAGATTAAGTGAATTGACAATAGAGTTGGGTCACGGGTGGAATACAGCAGGACCAGATTTGAATCATCTCAAAACACTGGTCTCATGATAGAGGTTTATTATACCTCCCCTCCCCCTTCCCCCCCCCCCCCCCCCCCCCCCCCCCGCAGGGGTGGGTATACTGGTTTCACAGTGTCCATCTGTTTGTCTGTCCGTCTGTTTTTCTGTCCATCTGTGGCAAAGCCTTGTACATTACTGTTGTTTATCACATGAGTTTGTGTCAAATATCTCAGGATTCACCAGCCACATCTAGGGCCAGTATTTTTCCGCTATCGTGGAAAACGGACGGAATTTACAGAATCTATGATCTCAAACGGAATTTATGATTTGGAACGGAAATCGGCAAATGCCACGGAAAATAAGCAGAATTTGTGAGCTTTGCCTCACAAATAATTCAAAATCACCACATATGTCATTGCATAAAGCAAAACACACGGACTTGGATCCAAATTTGACGAGTCGGCGGCGTTATCGATACCTTGTGGAGCAAAGTTAACGACAGGCCCGACACCTGCTCGCTATAGACCCAATTACTACCATATCTATATACTATTCATTTGCATGGCATATAGATATAACGCGCAACAGAGGGACAATGATAATAGCGCCGTCTGTAGGTGGAGGCTATCAATGTACAGAGTAAACAATATGGAGTCACTTTGCCGTTCGTCGATGGATCAACATTTTCCAGAGGCGATAAGATCAACTGTTTTTCCTTTTTTATTGACCAGTGCTAAAATCGAGCCCTAGAATTAGTGAAACGGAAATGAAACGGAATCTATAGTTTCCCTAAACGGAAAAATACTCATTTTCAAACGGAAAAATACAGGCCCTACACATCAAACTGCCAATGTGGTGGTCTCCATGCAGAGCTGAATGGATATCCGAGCTGCAGGCGTCCAGTCTTCTGTTCGACAACTGTTCTAGTTATCCCCTGCTCACAAAATGTGTCTGTGTGTGTGTGTGGGGGGGTATGGTAATGGGTTCCATTTGTGTCTCCAGCTGTCCTTCCATCTGTCTGTCCGAAACAGTTTTTGTCTTAGCCATATCTTTAAAAGCTAATCTGAACAGCAACCCCTCTCAACCCGCCGATTACCTTCGTTAATTCATTATCAAAGTTTGGTAAATCTGTAGCAGTGTTATTATGTCTTGATATCTTGGGAACTATTAGCACCAGCCGTTTGAAGTTTTCAGGGTTGGTAGATCTTACATGTGTGTGGACCGGACAGTACTCTTTTATGTGAAATATTACATATCTTCTTAAATCAAGGAAGTTCGTTAAGTCCACAACAATTTTGTCCAGACCCTATCTTAGGAATTGTGATAGATCTAATGTAGTACATGTAAGTCTCATCCCTGTCAGTTATTAGCTTGTTCAGCTGACTGACAAGTCAGCTGAGATTGTATGATGGGTCTTGATGCATCGTCCATCAATCATCTGTCCATCCATGTTCATTTTATGTTTTATGCGCACCGAGAAAAGCTATTGACATGGGATATTCTCTCTGGAACTATAGGTATACTGGTGCTTGAATGAAAGGTCTCTTTACGAGGAATATGAATCTGGGACTTTAATGACAATTCAGACTTGTCTTATTTAAGTTGGTCGACTTTAGACGTGATTGGCACTGAAAGAGTTGATTCAGTGCAATTAAGTTAATACTCCTCCAGCCACACCACTTGAAAAAATTGACATTTACAACTAATTCCATACTCATCTCTTTCTGCACGGTGCTTTCATTTTTTCCCAAAATTGTTTGCCTCAGAGGTAGACCTTAGGTATTGTTGGTCAACAGCTTTCTTCTAAGTGCCCATTATATCCTTTTACAAGCTGTTGACTCAGTGAGGTGAAAAAATGACCCCAAAAAGGCAGGTATTGTAAATTGCTTTGGTTTTTTTTTTGATTGTTTGAAATTTTTGTTTTTGCGTTTTGTTTGAATTACAAAATTTTTAAATCTTGGGTATTTTTTTTTTTAAATTGGTAAATTTCATAGGGCTTTGACCCTGCTGCTGCAGGACCAGTGTTTATATGGTCCAAAACGCAGGTTTAAAAAAAAACAATTCAGCAGTACTAGGGTTAAATTGGTGATGTCAGTCCCAGAATGCATAATTCTCAAGTACATTGAGGCAAAACAGAGCTCTGTATATTGAAAAGAATGCACTGGTTGAAAACAAAGCCTACATCTTTTGAGGTGAAAATGAAACAAAAACTCATAGTCTCATAATTTTACAGTATTTACAAAGTCATAGATTACCGTATCATCCCTTTTAAGCACTTGGGCTGCTTAGGAAATTTCATTGAAATTAGCTCCAATTTTAGACCTAAATTTGGAACAGTATAGCTGCATTTACTGGTAAATCCTCATTGGAATATACATAATTTTCCAATAGTTCAGAAGTTTTGTGCCAGAAAAATAGAATAGGTACTTATGGGGGCAGGGGCTTGTAAAAGGGATAATATGGTATTAACCCTTTCCCCCTTGAATTAACACTCGAGTCAACAACTTTCCTTGTCACGAGTTGGGCACGAATGCGCAACTCATGCCAAGGAAAGTTGTTGACCTGGGGCATGTGATCTTGATAGGGCTCATCTATTATTCTCAGTCAGAATTGTTTTTCTTCACTGTTGAAATATTATTAGTTGAAAACACTGAAGCAGACAGCATTTGACAACCAGCCAGTTTTGACTGGTGTAAGGGGGAAAGGTTTAAAGTAAACAATATGCAAAGTGTGAAACCTTAAAATAACTGCAAAAATGAGAAGAAAAAAATAGCAAAAATAAATTAATTTTTTGAAACTGTCGATCTCTGCTCCTTGCATATTGCTGTCAGTCTCAGAAAGGGATAATATTCCTCAAGAAAATAGCATGTCTTCAAATATGACCTGCATGTAACAAAGTCAATATTTTGACAGCGGAAGGTTCCAGGATCGTAAATCAATGCAGAAATGTACAGATGGTATCAATCCTGTAGTGAACTCACCCCATGCTAAGCATGTAGTCAAAGTCTTGGACACAGAGTCTGTCTATTTGTTTGTTGTGCCTGGGAAGCCATGCTTCTGTTGGTGGTAACCCCCTTGCCTTGGCAGCAGAGATGCTAAAACCACTGGCTTTAACCCTTTCCCCCTTATATTAAGACTGAGTCAACCGCTTTCTTCAGCATTGGTAAGTGCCCAACCCATGCCGAGGAAAGCTATTGACCTGGGTCATGTTGTCTTGACAGGTCTCATCTTCAATTCTGAGTCAAATTGTTTTTCATTGCTGTTGAAATCAGTTGAAAACGCTGAAGCAGACGACAGTTGACCATCAGCTGGTTTTGGCCGGTTTGAGGGGGAAAGGGTTAACCCTCTAATGCTCAAATCGCTCAAAAGCACCCAGATGGAAATTGACGTCTGCCTTAAAGTTTTTACGTACATTTCTCGTTTAATTGCCAGAGAGATTTTTGCTGAGATTTGTATGTAAGACCATTCATGATGGCATGCCCAAGGTCAATAGCTTTCCTTGGGGTGAAAGACTACGACTGTCGTACCTTGTCAGGTAATGCAAAAGCCAATTGATGACATGAGGAACTTTGCTTGTTGGTACAGTTGTCTCCCTCTTATAAGGCCACCCGAGTACAGCTAAAATGTGGCCTTTTATGAGGGGTGGTTTCTTTTGAGGGGGAAAATAAAGTAACAATCCCATACTTGCCACATGGAGAAGTGTGGCCTCTGTAGAGGGGGTTGCCTAGCTTTTTTTTGGGGGGGGGGGCATTGTAATTTGTCAGGCAATGCAAAAACCACCGACTATGTACACTATAAGCTTGTTGCTATATTTGATTGAAAAATCTTTGTGCACAAATTTTTTAATATATATGTCATCCTCATCAGAAACCCAAGTAACTGCTGGGAGAAATTTTTGGTAGTACATGAAAAGACTTATCAAAAGTGTGACTCTGTGGTGTAGATGAAGTAATGGCGGATTGATAGTTCCACCTATGGCGCCCTTGGCTTCTATTGTGGCCACATGGAGTGACTTGACATATCACAGGCAAGTTATCTGTGTTAATTTTTCATGCCATGTTTCCTATCACACCACCATAAGAAAGATTAAATAGAAGTTATTGACTGGAGATATATCATATAACAGAATCAACTTAGTTCACACTATGGCTGTAAAGGTTTCAGTCGGAGGATTTTGTATTGTCTTGCAAGTTGTGTCATTACATATACATGTACATATATATACCAGCCAGACAATGCAAAACTTATTACTTCATAGCCATACATGTACTCATTCTTTTTCTGGCAAATTTTAGCATGGAATCTTTCTCTAACCGCTGGTCTGATTGAGTCAGCACAGCCTTAATTTCCCCGATGCGTTGAGTGAGTACAGCTTTAATTTCCCTGATGCATTCTGGGAGTGTACGATTGGAGTGTGTCAATTAAGTCAGCTGTTGACTAATCACATTTATTGTTCCTAATAACACACACACAAAAAAAGAAATAAATAAATGAAAATTAAAAAGAAGCAAATGATATTTATGACACTGGAATGTTCAGGAACTGCTACTAGTTTTTAATGGGGAAAAATCTGCTTGTTTTTAGAGGGGGGGGGGAAGGGGGGAGTTACAGGCTGATATGTCAATGTTAGGACTCTCAGGGTTAAATCTCTGTTGATACAAATGGGAAAATTAAGACTGGCGCTGATTGAGTTGATCCAAGCATTGTTCTGAAGGCCTTGTGGATATTGTGGTGTTGTATGGATAAAACCCCGGCAGATGATGAATGAGACTATATGCCTGCAGGCAAGGCCTGTGTTATATGCTTTCATGGTAAGCTGGCAGCTTACATGCTCTCATCATATCTTATATCTGCTCATATTACTACATTTATAGCTATGACAGTTGTATCTGCTATTTTAAGGTCTGATTCACCCATCTGCCAGTTTAGTTGACATGGCTTTCGGTGACAGGCGGTCTTAACTTTGAGTTACATTTTGTGTGTAAAAATGGAGTAAACTATGTTGAAAGAGTGGCATGAGAACCATGTGGTCTTTATAGTAACTGTCAAAGTATACAGGTACAGTAAAACCTGTTTTGAGAGACCACCCCAGGGACAGGCCAAAAAGGGTCACATAAGGCAGGTGGTCTCTCAATAGAGGAGCAGTAATATGGAAAGGATGGCAAGAGACATGGTAAACATGGTCTGAAAAGGCAGGTGGTCCTTCCTCACAGTGGTCTCTCAAAACAGGTTTCACTGTACATGTACTTATATTGTGCAGGGTTTGTTCTGGAGGTATCGTTGTTGCTAAAAAAGAAAAGAAAACGCAAAAAGCTGGAAAGTTCAGAAAGAAAAATATTCAGTGGAAACTGGAACTCAGGATAAGTCTCCAGAATATTAATAAATGTATTGACAAAGCACTGGGAATACAAGTAGTTATACATTCACTGTTTTAGTGAGTGATGGCTTTATCCCATTTTTGATCAATCAATTTGTTCATGTCACATGTATAACATGCACTGACCCAACTAACTTGCTGCTGTGCTGTTTGCCACCTGCAAAATGAATTAACTCTTTCAGTGCCAAACACGTCTTAAGTCAATCTATTTGAGTCAAACTAGTCTGAATTATGATAAGGATCCCAGATTTGTATTCCTCGTAAAAAGATCTTTCATTCAAGTACCAGCATGCCTCTAGTTCCAGAGAGAATACCCCAGGTCAACAGCTTTTCTCGGTGAGCATTGGGCGCTCAAATAAAATATTCATTTAGGCGCAATGCGCCCAAAGTGTGCTGAGGAAGCTGTAGACTCAGTCCAAAATTTGGCACTTAAAGAGTTAATCCATGCATGAACAGCTCTGTTTTGTGGCTGACAGAGAACTCAATTTTACAGGAATATCGAGCAAATTCTACAGGGTATAGAGCATGATCTAGTGAGGAACATGCTGAATTTCCCAGCCAGTTACATTGCTCACATTGTATTCCACTGGTTTAATTTGTATATGATGTGGATGTACAGTGGAACCTGCTGTATGTGGCCACCCCTTCAGCGAAGAAAAACTCGCCACATACAGCAGGCGGCCTGTCACGACAGGTAAATTTTATAAAGAAATCGACTCCTATGTCTGAACCTATAGTGACCACAAAAAGTCATGGCAGTGGTTTCTTACAGCAGTTACCACTGTATTGGTAAATGTATATATTTTGTAGTATTGGGATTAAACGATTCAAAGCCAAGAAACTTATAATAAATCAAAACATGGGATAAAAATACATCTATATGTACATTATTAACATATGATGTATAGATATTAAGTGTATAGGTGCAAGGATAAAATTCACAGAGAGAATCTTGTTCAAGAAGTGAAAATTTTATGAGAACACTGTTTTGGTTGATTGAAATCTCTTTGGTGACCAGTGACTTCTTTGAAATTGCGTTATTTGTGACACAAACATATGAAAATATGGACCGTCTACCTGAGAGGACCATTTTGCCTGTCTGTATCAGCGTCATTGATTTGGAAGGTTGGGGTGAAGTGGGGTGAAGTAGGGTGGGTTAGATGAGGCGGAGAGGCAAGTAGCAAATAAAAAAATATGAAGAGACTCCAGACAGACAATTGGAGCTATTTAAGCATTTGTCATGCAATGTACATGTACAGTTTTAAATCTTAGCAAGAAGGTTGCATATATTTACGAGATTGGCAGTCATGATGGATTTGTAAAGCTGGTAAGTCGTGGACTCATTTGTAAGACGTTTTCCTTCTATCCTCGTTGGTGCAATGTATTTGCTATAAACATACATAGTCATGGTATTGATTACACAGAATCCAATTTTTCCTGTCCAATTGTGATAGAAATTCGACTAAACAAACAAACCCCGATGCGTGTCCATTGATCGCTGGTACATTAGCAAGGAGATGGAGGATTCAAGGAGGTTTGAGTCAATAGTTAGCCAGCAGACCAGTCATGCCGTACTCAGTGTCTTTTTGTCCTCACAAGGTGGCGTCTTTGTGGACTGAATGGCCAGTGCACAGAAGGACTTCATTTTTCACACTTTATCCCATGTGCATTTAAAACGTATACCGATCAGAATAACCAAGTATTTTGCACAGCTGTTTTCATCTTATCCGGGAAGAACCTAGCTCAGACCTCTCCTACAGGTGCCTTGCTAGTTTCAAATGCAACATCTTGAGCCGGGCTGGTGGTGATGTCGTTTGCCAGGCTACATCTAAGTCTGCATTTAATTCCTTAACTCTTCCAGTTCCACATTTTGGACTGAGTCAACAGCTGTCCTTGGTTGTACCCAAAGCATGCCGAGGAAAGCTGTTGACCTGGACTGTTGTTTTCTATGCCACTGCAGGCATGCTGGCACTTGAATGAAAGGTCTTTTTACAAGGAACCTGGATCAGGCACCCTTGTTATAATCTGAAGCAGTTCATTTTAATTGTAATTTGACTTTAGATGCGGTTGGCCATGAAAGAGGTCAGGATAGATTTTGTTACAAGTGTGAACTTAATTATTTTCAACTCAAATAAAATATTCGTTAAGGTGAAAATATTTATTAATTAAGCAGAACAACTGTCGGACGCATATAAAATAAAAGCAAAAAAATAATTAGTGTGCACTGGAAATGTATTCAGTAAATTGTAATCAAAGCTCAGTAAAATGTGGTTGTAAGATGGAGGGGCAACTTCCGAGACTGGCATGCGTTCACTTGCAATGATTGCAGCTGTGTCTGATGATTAGAGGCATGCATGCTCACCACATTGCTGTGTTTTGTGATTGCCTATAGCATTGGACAAAGTTATACTCCCAAATTTGCTGTGAAAGTAAACTAAACAAGCATTGAACACTTGCCATAGGCAATTTTGTAAATCAATTTCAGTACCTATAAGTCATTTTTATACCCTCGGCACATAAAGTGCCAGAGGGTATTGTTGTCTGCTGTGTCGTCTGTCTGTCCGTCCAACATGTGGACATTACCGCGTTAGCTCAAAAAACGTTCACCGTAGCTGCACCAAATTTTTGTCACAGAAGGACCCCATGATGAACTAGGTACCTATTAAAAACCAGCTTCCACTGGTTGTTTTTAAACTTTTAATGAAACTTTTAATGTACCGGTTTGCATTTGAAGGCTGTCTAAGTGGTGTCAACCCTGATGATGTTACCGCGATATTTCAAGAAGTATTGACCCTAGCTTTTCCAAATTTTTATCAGTTATGCACCTTATGATGGACCAAATTCCTACATAAAACCAGTTTCTTCTTTGTATTATTAAACTAACTGTTTATTGAACTCTTAAAAGTATTTATCTTCAAAGCTGTCTGAGTGGTGCACAAGGGGATGACCTTACCATAAAATCTCAACAAGAATCCAATGCAGCTTCACCATATTTTTTTTCAGAGATGCACATTATAGTTACTGTAGCTAGACCATGTTCCTGTTGGAAACCAGCTTCTTCTTATTATATTTAAGCTTGTTATAAAATTTTTGAAGCATTTATTTGATGGCTCTCTGAGTGAAGCATAGTACAGTGGTCTCTGTCACCTGAACTTGTCCCAAGAATACAGCCAAAAGTGCTCTTTCATTTCACCGACAACAATGTGGAAATTGTATGTTAAGTATTCTACTGCAAAGTCTCAAAAAAAAAAAAAAAAAAAAAAAAAAAAAAATTGCAGAATTGAGGAAAAAAAGGTTGTAGGCACCAAGAGTAATCCATTCTCTGAAGACTATTTTTGTGACATGGGCACCAAGAGTAATCCATTCTCTGACCACTATTTTTGTGACATGGGCATATTTAATTTTTGCCTTCTTTGTTTGGAATATACTTGAAATAAAGTCCCTGAAATAGGATAAAAATTTGACCATTTTTGGTTTTTGCCGTTACCCATTGTAGGGCATAATTTAGATTTTGTTTTCTTTGTTCTTGCATTATGCATCTTTTGTCCCCAAAGGACTTTAAATAACTAGTTGTCCCTGAAATGGATTTTCGAATGTTGGCTTCTCTGCTTCAGGGAAATAATCTTTCAAATGTCTACGGCCATTACCACTTGAAAATAATCTCTGAGGTATCTGTTAGCCATACATGCTAAAAGGAAACATTATAAATCTAAAATAATCTTTTTTAACCCTTTCCCCACCAAACCAGCCAAACCCGGCTGGAGGTCAAATGTCGTCTGCTTCAGTGTTTTCAGCTAATTTTCAACAGTAATGAAAAACAATTTTGACTAATAACTGTAGATGAACCCTATCAAGATCACATGCCCCAGGTCAACAACTTTTCTTGGCATGAGTTGGGCACTTAGTGCCCAACTCATGCCAAGGAAAGGTGTTGACTCAAGTATGAATTCAAGGGGGAAAGGGTTAACCTTTACTGCAATTTAAAAAAAAGTCTAGATGTGCGGTGAATCCTGTACCAGATATGAACACAGCATATTATCAGTGTTTTACAAGAAACGATGATGGTAAACAGAGAGCAATTGTGGTTGGATAATGGCTGTTATTGCATTGATGGAAAACACCGTAAAGACTGTCTGAAGCACAAGCTGATGGAAGCACTTACGGCCACAGGACGTTTTGGCTGAGAGAGCTGTCTTTGTTAAGGACCTATCAGCTGACAGTACTTAGGGAACCAGCCACAGCACAAAGCATTTAGCTCTACTTGGAAGAGAGATCCGCGCAATCCGTGCTTCGGCGAGGATTTGACGCAAGCTGCAGGGAAGTCATGTTTTGGGGACACTTGAAGGAGACCCTAAGGGCAAAGGGCAGAGAGATTTAAGGTGATTAAGAACGGGATGCAGAAAGGAACCTGGCCCGGCCAACACAGAACACCGAAGATTTAAAAGATACTGAAGCATGCAGGAAACATGAAAGACGCTGAACTCACCGACTTAGCATGCCCAGGTCTAGCAGGAAATAGAAAAAATCATGTATATATCTCTAACAGAGGAAGGGAGAGCCATTCTTTACAAACAGTATCCGTCCAAGGCCAGGCAAAGTAACCATGAAATTACACGTGCATGAATTTCTTTATACCTGTACGTGTACAACTTGCACGGAAATTTGTTGATGCAGCTCTGTACAAATTGCAAGGACAGCGGAGTCCCATTGAGATGAGGTCTGCAGACTTCCAAGCAAGCTGCACCCTCTTGCCTAGAGATGTATCCATTAGCCAAATAGCCAGTGTCTAATATGGTAAAAAAACTGCTAAAACAGTTTGGAACCTTTTGCAAAATTGGCTAATTATATTTTGACAGCTACCGAACTATTGAAACACACAATTGTGATTTCTAAACTTGGATTATTAAGGAAAAGAGAGACAGAAATTTGCAGAGTATCATTTTGACAGAAGGACAAACAGTTTTTGGCTAAAGACCTTTTAACCCTTTCCTGCTAAACATAGTTGCAGAGAGAATACCCTAGGTTAACAGCTTTTTGCAACGCGCCCAATGCGTGCCGAGGAAAGCTGTTGACTCAGTCCAAAATTTGGCGCTTAAAGAGTTAAAGGTCATCAGGGGTCATCATATTTTTTATCTTGGCCAAGGGGGATTTAGGGTCATTTGGACCATTATATTCTGAAGTGGCTACAGCAATGAAATACCTGGCACCAGCCTGAAGACTAACTTTAAAAGTCAACATGTGGTAAGCCACTGGTATGCACTCTATGTACATACCCTGTTATTTAGCCCTGTTAAGCCACCCTGCCCCCTTAAGTGCTCCCCGGCCTGCTTTTCAAGTCTCATGAAAAGTTGAAATGATGTCAGATATCCTATAATTTCCATTGTTTTTATGGTGCTACTATGAAAATAATTCCTTGTTATTGCTAGCCAATGTCAAGGGCAACATCTTCATGGCTTATATTTTTACTCTTCATGATTGCATGACCTACTATCACTCGGTGTATGAATGTATTGCCTACCATTACTTTGGGTATGATTGAAGCAAAACTGCATGACCTCTTTGTGTATGATTATAGGAGAAAAGACTATCACTTTCTGTATGATTGAATGAGTTATTCTCACCGTGTATTACTGCATAACCTACTGTCAGTGACATATCACTGTATGACTGAATGACTTACTGTCACTATAAGTATGACCCAGCTACTATCAGTGACATATCAGTTTGTGTATGATTAAATGATCCACTATCACTATATGCATGTAACGCCAAGACCAACGTGTATTATTGCTTTGCAGTCACCAGGGACAAACTACATTTTCAAATTTGAATTAGCCAAATCCCTTTTAACTAGTGCAAAATGACTTGTCACGTATTAAACGAATTGGCTACCCATTCTTCATTTTGACTATAATTTCATGATTTTGATTAGCAAATGGGCTATGCAAGTCCAGTTATTTTCTGCCTTGCAGTCAAGAACTGTGGTGAAATAAAACGGTGCTCCCTCTTTATAACACTGCTCATTACAAGGCTGTTTCTGATATAACATGGTGTGTACTATGGCTCCCACTGAAATAGTTTTTCCATTACTTCTGCGTTAAAAGTCCCTCTGTTATTTGGCGGTTTTGCTATATAACACGGTACACCTTGTGGACCCCAACACCAGCATTATAAAGAGGGAGCACTGTATTTGTGATGAACTACTATCAACAAATTAATATATATATATATATATATATATATATATATATATATATATATATATATATATATATATATATATATATATATATATATATATATAATATATATATATATATGTATATATATATATATATATATATATACATCTATTTTTTGCTTATTAAAATGTCACAGCTGTGTGTGCACTGGCTCAGGTCTCTAGTATCCTGGTGTTTTTGCAGAGGGGTTGACAGGGTGTTTCTGTTCTGCTGTTTGTAGATTATTGATGTGTCTGTAGAGCTTGTGATTTATTCGGACATCAAGTCCCATTTCAATCACAAACATAAGCTCTTGAAATCACATTTCATAAACATTAGGTCTTTTACTGTTTGTGGTCAATTTTTTGTCAATTCAAGGTGCACAGAAAATGAATTATCTCAATCACATTCATGAGCAATGCTGATTGGCACCTTGATTGCGTGCCATATTATATTAGGGCCACATGCAGTGATCTCCGACGTGTGTGTTTATTCTTGCAGCTTATGAAATGGAGAAATGAGGTTTGGTAATGCATCGATATAGAATGACACAGTTAATGGAATCAAGGGATGGGCTGACTGAATTATTAAGCCAAAAGGCTATACCTACCCCCGCCCCCAATAATTTCCAGTGTAAAATTTAGGAATTTCATTTTCAGCTCTGCTGACCTACATGTAAGGTTGGAGAGCTTATAGCATCACCCGTATCTCCTCATCTGTCACTCTGTCCGTCCCTCCCTCCATAACCTTTTGGGTTGTGAGTGCGATAACTTTAAAAGTTATCGCACTCACAACCTTTGAGTGTACAGACCAAGAGTCTGTGACGTGAAAGCATGTTGCTGCCACTGAATTTGTACTAATTAATTTGCCACTGTATGTATTAATTGGAACTAACATTAAAAATTTAGAATCATTTTGGTAGAAAAAATAAGAGTTTGGCTAAATACATGTTTAGTCACTTCAGCCAAATTAAACATGAATGATTCCTAGCAAATTGGTGCAATAATGGAAAGCTTATTCAAACTGTGAATGCATGGGAGGTGCTTCGAAAGAAATTGCCACAAAATGAGATGTGAATGTTGGGTCACGCAAGGACAGCTTTTGGCAGCCAAGACACGTCTTATTTCTCTCTTTTAATGATTGCTGGATTCAAGTCGCAATGAAGTCAAAAACATTTTTTATTAAGAAATGTTAGGGATGCAAATTGGGCATCTCGCTTGAACCTAGGAAAGACTTCAATAAATTTTAATTGATTCCACTTAATATATTGTAAAAACCATGCATAATAATGCAGCAATATGAGATAAAGGATTTCGTGCCCAGTACACAATTGGAAGTCCTCCTTTGACAGGTCTGCAAGTGGTCACGTACAACAGGTAATTTCTCCATGGAGGTCAAATAACAGGGCAAAGATAGTGCTAATCTGATAAATACCGTTTTAAAGGGCAGGCGGTCTCTTAACAGAGTGGTCTCTCAGAGGAGGTACAACTGTAACTACATAATCAAAACAAAATGAAAGCAACCTGTGAAATAATAAGCTAACATCCAGAATACTTTCAGGCACCGTCCTGTGGGGGGTGAGGAGAGGTCATCCGATCTGAATTTATCTATTGCAATATATATATACAATTTTTTCATTAAAAAGACCATTTGTCTTAAATGTCAGGCAATAGATATGACAGCATTGATATGTACATCAGGGAATGTTCATAATGTCCCACCCATGTTGTATAGATGTTTATATTTAGAGTGTTAAGATGACGGCAAATACCGCACATGTGGGATTTCATAGTTTCGATTTCATGATACAGTGAAACCTGTCTTGAAAGATCAATCTTGGGGATGACCAAATTGTGGTCTCTGTGAGACAGCTGATCTCCCGTAGAAGCCATAAATAACATTTAGCACTTAGTCTATGTAAAGGTCTTGAACAGGTGGTGTCTCGTTGGAGTGACCTCAAAACAGGGACTGACAGTGCATTCCCCCTGGTGGTGGAAAGAGGCCACAGTGTTGTCAAGGTACAGTGGTCCCCCTTTTATGTGGCCACCCTAAATTCAGTGTTCTCACAGGTGGCCTTTTAAGAGGTAATGGCCTTGGGGTTGGGGGTGGGAGTGGGGGCAATAGCATAGGAACGTCACACTTTGTGTATAGGAACGGTGGTCTTTAAAGAGAGGTGGCCTCTGCAGAGGGGCCTACAAAAGGAGGACCAGTGTATTGTTTCTTAGCAGAAATCCTCAGTTTCTATGATGTAATGGATTGAACTGACAGGGTTTCCGTGAGAGGGTAAAACAGGTAAAATAGTATACCCTAAAAATTTCAAGGGTACTTTTGCTTACCCTAAAATTTTGGTAAAAAAGTACAATTTTAGCATATATTATCCCAAAATACCCCATAAATCTTCATTGTCACAGGGGTAGAAATTACCTGATTTTTACCAGTAGCAAGGGTTTGCTACCAAGTTTAATTTTTGGTAGCAAATCTGAGAATTGAGTAGCAAATCATGAGGGTTTGGCGAGTGCCCATAGGGCACAAAGATCCCCTGGGGGGTGGGGTGCAGGGGCATGCCCCTCGGAAATTTTTTTATATAAAGCATGCAAATTGATGCATTATCGGGCACTTTTGACAGAAACTGGACAGCTAAATTTGTGATTTTGACCAGCAAAATTTTGGTAGCAAAGGTTTGCTACCGCACAGCAATATAGGTAGCAGATCATGAATGTTGGCGGTATCCACCAATGCTACTGATAATTTCAACCCTTGTGTCAGACGTTTCACTTTGAAATATGAGTATTGAGTACCATAAAATTTTGCTCTGGCAGAAACCCTGACTGAGAATGGTTTTATGCTTGGACTACTGAAAGATAAAAGTGAGAGGAGCACCTCAGATTATAGGCATGTTTCCTGTGAAAGAGGCTTGATGGCTAGCTCGATGGCAAGCTATTACTGTCTGCATGTATCCTGTGTCACACAAATGTGATGTAAAGGTTTTGTTGAAACCTGAGTAACTCAAACCTGTTTTGACTCATACTTAAAGGTTTGGTAGACTGAGTGGAAAGCTATATAATACTGCAACTCCTTCCAATGGACATGGTAGGCACATGTGTACAAAATTACAGTAAATTGAGTCTCCATTTTAGACAGGTCAGTATTCCGAACATGATCACATTATAAATACATGTGTAAGTATATAAAATATAACTGTGCCTTATTTATAATTTTATGATCTCAATGAGGTTGGGAGAGGTGCTTTTTGGATCATAGGTGCTTGTTAGAAGGAATACAGTAATTTATACGATTGGCTTAAGTCCCTTAATTCGCCACAAAGAGAGCTGTCGTCGCTATAGTTCAGACACTGCTGTGTAAGGTAGCTGCATGTTTGCACGAAAGAAATCAGTTCTATTTTCTGGGTAGAGATTGACAGAACATAAAGGGTTTAATTCAAGTAAAGACACGAATCTTTGGCACACAAAGGAGTTAATTTGAGTGAAGACCAGGGTCTTCAGGATATAAAGGAGCTAATTTGTGGGAAGACAACTTCATGACATAGAAAAGTTAATCTACATGAAGACAAGCATCTTTCAGTTACGCTTCTGTTTGATATTCCTCACATGTGCACAGTATTTTCTACAGACTGGCTTAATGCAGCAACAAAGCACTTGCATGAAGGCTGTGTACAATGTATTCAGCATACATCACCGAAACTTAATTGTGTTCAGTTGAGTTTGTCTGCGTTGATGGCAAGGCAAGCCTACACATTCCTTTATAAGCATATTTTTCTTTCACGAAACTTTGTCTTGCATTTTACTTTGGTGCAGGACTTTACATATATTAGACTGAAGAATATACTCTGCTTTCTTGGAAAATCAGAAAATCTCAGAAGCAGCAGGTGCTATCTGTATGTATAGTGGGGGTGGGGTGGGGAGCTTTTTTTCTTCTCTGTTTTTGATTTTTGAAAATTGTGCTGGCCCGTGAAATTTTCCTGGCAATAACTGAACATCAGAAGTCCAGCTGGGCTTGGGGGTGGGTGTTGGCAAGCTGTGCTGGACGATTTTAAAGTGCTTAAATTTGAGTACTGAAATGACAATTGTTGACCCAGACTACATGTATGTACTTCTTCTAGAACTACTAGTCCAGCTGGGTATCGAACCTGGGACCTCTTGCACCAGAGGCAGCATTTTGCTGCTGCTGCATTCATCTTGATAAGCATACAGTGTGCTATAAAAAAATTTCACCCACAAAAGCTAAAAAAAAAAGTTGATCCTACGTGTAATAATAAATTATACCACTCATTTTGAAAACTATGGGATATTTAAGGGGTTCTTTCTTTGAAAAAAAATGGTTGGGTGTGTGTGTGTGCTCATTAGGATGAATACAGTATGCTAAAATTCTGAATATTGAGCACAAGGGCTCAATACTGCTTATGGCTCTCATCATGCTGTGAAAGCTAGACTATTGGTATCAAAGCTAGACTATAGGTATCAAAGCTAGGCTATAGGTATCAAAGTAGACTATAGGTATCAAAGCTAGACTATAGGTATCAAAGTAGACTATAGGTATCAAAGCTAGGCTATAGGTATCAAAGTAGACTATAGGTATCAAAGTAGACTGTAGGTATCAAAGCTAGGCGATAGGTATCAAAGACTATAGGTATCAAAGCTAGGCTATAGGTATCAAAGACTATAGGTATCAAAGCTAGGCTATAGGTATCAAAGCTAGACTATAGGTATCAAAGCTAGGCTATAAATATCAAAGCTAGACTATAGGTATCAAAGCTAGGCTATAGGTATCAAAGCTAGACTATAGGTATCAAAGCTAGACTATAGGTATCAAAGCTAGACTATAGGTATCAAAGCTAGGCTATAGGTATCAAAGTAGACTATAGGTATCAAAGCTAGGCTATAGGTATCAAAGTAGACTATAGGTATCAAAGCTAGGCTATAGATATCAAAGCTAGACTACAGGTATCAAAGCTAGGCTATTGGTATCAAAGCTAGACTATGGGTATCAAGCTAGGCTATAGGTATCAAAGCTAGACTATAGGTATCAAAGTTAAGCTATTGATATCAAAGTAGACTATAGGTATCAAAGCTAGGCTATAGGTATCAAAGTAGACTATAGGTATCAAAGCTAGACTATAGGTATCAAAGTAGACTATAGGTATCAAAGCTAGACTATAGGTATCAAAGTAGACTATATGTATCAAAGCTAGACTATAGGTATCAAAGCTAGGCTATATGTATCAAAGTAGACTATAGGTATCAAAGCTAGGCTATAGGTATCAAAGTAGACTATAGGTATCAAAGCTAGGCTATAGATATCAAAGCTAGACTACAGGTATCAAAGCTAGGCTATAGGTATCAAAGCTAGACTATAGGTATCAAGCTAGGCTATAGGTATCAAAGCTAAACTATAGGTATCAAAGTTAGGCTATAGATATCAAAGTAGACTATAGGTATCAAAGCTAGGCTATAGGTATCAAAGCTGGGCTATAGGTATCAAAGTAGACTATAGGTATCAAAGCTAGACTATAGGTATCAAAGTAGACTATAGGTATCAAAGCTAGGCTATAGGTATCAAAGTAGACTATATGTATCAAAGCCAGGCTAAAGGTATCAAAGCTAGGCTATAGGTATCAAAGCTAGGCTATAGGTATCAAAGCTGGACTATAAGCATCAGCTAGTATTTTAATGAGAGGCCTAAATTGCATGAGAAATTTGAAGGTGAAATCATAACAACTCAGGTAAGTTTGAGTATTGGGGCAACCAGGACTCAAAGGGTCAGTAGATTTCACAACTAAAGAGAGATTTTATCACAGTATTTAACAAACCATTAGGTTCGTACATGCTGTTTTGCCCACAATTATGGCAAATTTTATTGATGCGAGCATTCATGTGAAGGGATAAATTAAAGACCTGGGGCACCTTAATTACATGTAATGTTTGGATGTACAGGGCTGAGAGTTGTATCCAAGAGGGGGGATTAGGGTTGGGCCCAGTATGACAGCTGATACAGGAAATAATTTTGACTCAATACAGTGTGCAGAAAATTAGAATGTTCCAAAATAATGACCAGCTGGTGCAAAGTATAGAAAGTACGATGGCTTCCAGTACATTGGAGGGAAAATAAAACCCCCCAGCATGCCAGTATGGAAATACCCTTTACTCCCCCCCCCCCCCAAATGTGACAGGTTTGAAAACAGTTTCATATCAGATATATGCATTTATAATGTATTTGGAACAAAAAAAGTGTGGCAAGGTTGTGGAGAATACACTCGTTGCAGTTGGTTGCATTTAAAGGGAAAATTAAGGCAGTGTTACTGTCAGCAGGTGGCGCATTATGTATTTATACGTACATGGAGCAAACAAGTGCATCCAATTTCTTGTGGGCCCAGGAAGTGGGAAACGCCTCATCCCTTGGTGTTTTTCGTTCATAAAAATTAATCGATTCATGATTATAAATTGAACAAGTTCATTTCAATTTTTGTAATGCTGGTTTACTCTTTGCTGATTTGTCATTTGCTGTTTAAACTTCTGATGTTGTAAGCAAATAATCACATATTTATTTACTGTCTCAGAGAGTCTTTTCTGACTGGGTTACATGAGAAAGGTCAAAGGTGTTGAGGTAAGATATATATGCTAATATATGATCATGTGACCCTCTCAACTTTTGTCTTTTTCCCACCTGTCCATTACTTCCTGCAACATTTTCTGCAGGCATGTCTGTGTTGATCTAAGGAAAATTTCTCCCTCCATGCCAATTAACCCTTTGGGAATACCCTTGAATTTAAAATATTATAACATTTGTATGAACAAGGTATATCATGTATTGTATTTATTAAGAGCAGTTAATTTACAGTTTGTATATAGTATGGCTTATACAGTGATAATACAGATTGTATCATAATTTCTCAAATTAAACAGTGCTCTGTAAATTTTCTTTGATCATGATCAAAATAAATGCAGTTAATTGTTTGTGTTTATTCTTCTTCTTTTTTCTTGTTATTTAACTTTAAATTGGAAAGAATATGAGCAATTGTACCATAC
The DNA here is from genome assembly GCA_964020975.1 of Hermodice carunculata. Lineage (NCBI taxonomy): Eukaryota > Metazoa > Annelida > Polychaeta > Eunicida > Amphinomidae > Hermodice > Hermodice carunculata. The sequence continues at coordinate 31,497,969 of OZ026618.1, forward strand.
TAGGCCTGGGTTATATAGAGAGATCAGAGCTGTATGTAACTATCACAAGACCTCTGTAGAACGACATTAGCCCAACCACAAAGCAAAAAGTGGTCCACCTTTTTCTGCATGACTTATGTAGGTTCCGTGGTTCTCAGTCTTACATGAGTACAGTGATTTTGTGTAGTATACATAACATGGTGATACATAGTAAGCACTGCATGTACTTCTCTACTGTAAAGAGTACAATGCTTTTCTGTACTACAGTACGTTGTTCCCCTGCCATACCATGGTTACAAATCTTCTCCGTTACACTGGGAGTGATGACAGTTTATGATGGAGTATAGTAATACTGTAAATTCTGTGCTTTTTTGTAATATACATAGTGGCTACAATGTGCATCTGTTGGTGACAATGGCAACAGTGAGTTTGTGTAATAAAATACAAAATATAGACAATGCATATCAATGAGTCGGTATGGTGATTCAGTGTCGTAAATTTAGAAGGTTAAGTACAGTGCTTCTCTGTTACTGTGGGGAACAGTGATTGAGTGTTGTACAGTAAGCACAGGGCTTCACTGTGTTACGGCAGCTCCAGTGATTCTTTTGTGATACACAGGTCTGCCAACCATCCCAGATTAAATTTGAAAACATTAAAACTGGTCTTGAATTAACCATTTTCCCTTGCAGTAAGGCTGAGTCAACAGCTTTCTGTGGTGTAAGTTGGGCACTGTTGACCTGGGACGTGTTATCTTGATAGGTCTCATCTACAATTCTAATTCTCAGTCAAACTGCTTTTCATTACACTTGAAACGAGTTGAAAATACTGAAACAAACATCTGATCATCAACAAACTGTGGCCAGTTTAAGGAAGAAAGGGTTAAAGCAAAAACAAAAACAAAAACAAAAACACACAAAAAAAACCCAGAAAAAAAAAACAAAGCAAAAAAAAAAAAAAAAGGCAAAGCAAAAATAATATAGTCCACTGTGGCACGCAGACTTTAGGCTGAATGTGAAATAAAGGAATCCCTGAGCAGAATCTCAGGCGGTTAGGACTTTTCTGGATGCGTGGCATGTTTAAAAGACATGATGTCAATCTGGTATGATGAATGGCTTGTGTACAATGTCGTCGTCATTTGCAATTTAAGAAATGGAAATGGTGCTGAAATAATTGACAGTATTTATTTTCAATATATGCAGCCCTGTACAGTTTCATGTTATGAATATTTGATTTCAGTCAAATGGCTCTGCAGCCTAGAAATACACAACTGTCAGTCAATGGTTTTGTGAGACTTCAAAACTGTATTTTATTTTTTACGGTTATGTAGCGTAGTTACATTTGCTGTAGAAGAACAACGTTTTGTCATCGTAGCCGGGTGACAGAGTGTGCACAGTCAAAACAAGTTCCTGGTATACAAGCCACTCGTATATGAAGAACAATTGGCATAAGTATGGTAAATGAGACCTACAGATGTTTTAACGTGTCCCAGGTCATTTTTTGGTGTAGAAATTGTGTCTGCACTTATGAAGATCAAAAGTATGAGGATTGATAGAAACCACTGTTGACCTTTTTACCTTAGCTGACTTGTCAGTCAGCTGAGGTTTTGTGAGGGTCTGCCAGATCCACTTCAAACTTGGTGGAGATGTGCCTTGGGTGGGTCTCTACCAAGTTTGTTCAAATGGTCATGGTCCAGTGATTTTTGGATTTTTAATGAATTTTTTTGTTCTTTTTTGGGTAAATCTTAAAAAATCTTCTTGTCCAAAACCGCTCACTCGATTGCTTTGATATCACATAGGAACACTCCCTTGGACTCCTAGTTCTTAATTTGTTCACCAGGTGGGGCTGCAATTTTTTTCAAATTTTTTATAAATTTTTGTGTGCTATAGCTATTTTCCACTTCTTCTCCAGAACCGTCACTCAGATTAAGCTGAAACATAGTGGATATATTCCTTATGGAAGGGCCAAACAAAGTTGTTCACTATGTGGGAATGCTGCGGATTCCTGATTTTTAATTTTTTCAATTCGGCTCCTTTGGGGTAAATGCACCTTTCCTATTGATTACCATGTAAGTCAATGGGTATTCTAATGCTAATTTACATTTTCGACTTCTTCTCCAAAACCGTCATCCAGATTTACTTCAAACTTGGTGGCAATGCACCTTGGGTGGGTGTCCACCAGGTTTGTTCCAATGGTCATGTTCCAATGAATTTATGATTTTTTTATGATTTTTTTTTTCAAAAATCTCAACAAAGGTTTTAATAGGAAAGTTTAACATGGGAATTTCTTGTAATGGTCATAACTTAAATAATATTGGCCAGATTTACTTCAAACTTGGTGGGGATGTGCCTTGGGTGGATCTGTACCAAGTTTCTTCAAATGGTCACGCTCTATTGATTTTGCGATTTTTTATGAATTTTTTTGTTCTTTTTTGGGGCAAACCTTTAAAATTCTTCTCCTCTGAAGCCGCTCGCCCAAATGCTTTGATATTGTACATAGACATTCCCGGGGACACCTAGTTCCCAATTTGTTCACCAGGTGGTGCTGCAATTTTTTTATGAATTTTTTGTATTGTTTTGCTATTTTTCACTTGTTCTCAGAACCTTCCCTCAGATTAAGCTGAAATGTGATGGATATGTTTTTGTGGAAGGGTCAAACAGTTGTTTAGTAGGTGGCACTGCTTTGGATTTCTGATTTTTAAGGATTTTCAATTCGGGTACTTATTGTTCAATGCAGCTTTCCTGTTGATTAATATGTAAGTCAATGGGCATTCTAATGCTAATTCACAGGACAACTGACACGAAATTTACTGTTTACTTGATAACTTGATTTCTGTTTTGAGTTAGCTACACATGTTAATTATTCTGTATGAAGGTCATGCCGAGACAGTACATGAATGACCTTGACCTCGTTTGTGGGGTCACAGTGCAACATACATGAATTTTACTCTTCATTATAACTTGAGAACTACTTGAACTTTGATGTTGCACATGTAAGTGCTCTTCTATAAAGTTCAGACTTAATCAGAACATGGTGTCCTTGATCCTTTCCCAAGTTCATAGAGCTGCAAGTGTGATGAATGTCGAGATCAGCTGAGGCACGGGCTGTTCACACAGCCCTCTTGTTATACATGTAGTATAGCACCCAGCTGTCTAAATTAAGCCAGGGATGTAGAAGATGCCACTGTATTAATGGTATGCACTGAGGACTCAAGTTTGGCGTACTGACTCCTTATGAAATGGTATTTCTGATAGTTTTGGGGGTACTTTTGGGGTCTGTGCTTACAAAACTTTTATGACTGTGCCATGGTTTCTGGCCATTCTATCTTAAATTCACAGCAGTCTGTCAACCTGGATTACAGTGTTGCCAACCTGGTGGAGGTATATTTTTGTGAGATTATGAAATGTCGAGCAGCATAAGCCGTAGAGCTGGGGGACGGGGGGTCCGAGGGCATGCTCCCCCAGAAAATTTTCAAAAATAGACATCAAAATATGCATTTTTGTGGCATTTGAGGGTACTTGGATTCAAGTTTTAGTGGTGGCATCAGTGCTAAACACTCCGCGAGATGCACAGCAGCTTTGTTTGCCTTAAAAATATCGCTGTGAAAAGCATATTTGTTAAAATAAACAATCTTATTTTTCTTTAGAATGACATTTGTGGTAATTTTTGTGAGATTCTTGAGGTAATTCGGGAGTCGGGAGGGCAGACAGTACATGCCTGAGTTTTTGGGAGATTCACGAATGATTTGGGAAGGTTTGCAATGTTGGAATTATACAGTCAGATGCTCAAACCTATGTAAACTCAGTCTCAAGTCAAAGGGAAAAGGTGTGAATTAAAGAAAAAAAAGTGGCAGAGAGGATGATAACTTTGTAACCCAGTAAACCCTTGGTAATATTATTTGAGCATCTCTTTCTATTTAATTGTCGCTGTTTGTGTTTGATGGAAACAATTGAAAGCAAGGATACGTATGTAATCAGGTGTGCTCTGTTTAATTGTTACAGTTGCTTGGTACAAATGTATTTCATAGTGGAAAACATTCATTAATGCAGTCTGAGTTGCCACTATTAAGCTAATATGAACCTGGTTGTTAAAAGCTCTTTGATGAGTGACTATTTTTTTTTTATGTTATATCATGCAAATAATGCTTTCTGGCATTTTTTTTTAATGGGAAAGATTAAAAACCACACACAGGAATTTCCATACAATGCATGGGAGATTGCGTGAAAGGTGTCCAGTTACCTTGTAATCTGAGCGTTTAACACGTTGATGTTAATTTGGCTTTTAAGGGAACCGAACCTAGGAAATTACTTATAAAGTTACAGCATGTTATGTATCTGCACAGCAGACTTTTTAATTGATGTTCTGTTCCTGATGTACTGTACTCAGGCAAAATGTTGTGACAAGGAACTGCATTAAACAGCTCAAAAGCAAAGATTCTTTATCGTGCTAATCAATCTTGACTCATTAGTTCTTGTATCAGTTCAAGTTCATGGTTTTTGCAGTTTGTTGGGTCAAGGTGAGTTAAAGGTTATTATTCTCGGCTGTGTGTATAACACTTGAGATTTAAATTGCCTACTCCAGCTCTGTTTTGTTCATGTTCAGATATCCAGAAATTTAGCTGCGTGTATTTGCCAATGTTCATGTTCCTGGCGAAGCTTGAATCTGTTTCCAAAAGGTCTGACTGTCAGTTCATTTGAAAATTGCCAGAATTGTGAAACTTGATTCACAATTTTCCTTCCAGTGTTAACCCTTTCCCCCTTAAACTGGCCAAAACCGGCTGGTGGTCAAATGTCTTCTGCTTTAGCGTTTTCAACTAATTTCAACAGTTATGAAAAACAATTTGACTGAGAAATGTACATGAGACTTATCAAGATCACATGCCCCAGGTCAACAGCTTTCCTTGGCATGGGTTGGGCACTTAGTACCCAACCCATGCCAAGGAAAGCTGTTGACTCAGTTTTAATTCAAGGGGGAAAGGGTTAATCACAACCAAAGGGACACTTGCTTCATTTTCATATTAAATTCCATGTGAAAAGACCTTTTTTTCATTCAAATGTCAGCGTGCCTGTGGTTCCAGAGAATTGAAAAATGGTCCATGTCAACAGCTTTTCTCAGCACAATTTGGATGCATTGCGGCCAAAGCATGCCAAGGAAAGCTGTTGACTCAGCCTTCAACTGAGCCTTAAGACGGTGAGTGTTTTAGTCAAGGAAAGCTGTTGACAGGGCCTTTAACTAAGGCTTGAGAGGGTCAGTGTTTCAGTCAAGGAAAGCTGTTGACAGGGCCTTTAACTAAGGCTTGAGAGGGTCAGTGTTTCAGTCAAGGAAAGCTGTTGACAGGGCCTTTAACTGAGGCTTGAGAGGGTCAGTGTTTTAGTCAAGGAAAGCTGTTGACAGGGCCTTTAACTGAAGCTTGAGAGGGTCAGTGTTTTAGTCAAGGAAAGCTGTTGACAGGGCCTTTAACTGAAGCTTGAGAGGGTCAGTGTTTTAGTCAAGGAAAGCTGTTGACAGGGCCTTTAACTAAGGCTTGAGATGGTCAATGTTTTATTCAAGGAAAGCTGTTGACAGGGCCTTTAACTGAAGCTTGAGAGGGTCAGTGTTTTAGTCAAGGAAAGCTGTTGACAGGGCCTTTAACTAAGGCTTGAGAGGGTCAATGTTTTAGTCAAGGAAAGCTGTTGACAGGGCCTTTAACTAAGGCTTTAGAGGGTCAGTGTTTTAGTCAAAGAAAGCTGTTGACAGGGCCTTTAACTAAGGCTTGAGAGGGTCAGTGTTTTAGTCAAGGAAAGCTGTTGACAGGGCCTTTAACTGAAGCTTGAGAGGGTCAGTGTTTTAGTCAAAGAAAGCTGTTGACAGGGCCTTTAACTGAAGCTTGAGAGGGTCAGTGTTTTAGTCAAAGAAAGCTGTTGACAGGGCCTTTAACTAAGGCTTGAGAGGGTCAGTGTTTTAGTCAAGGAAAGCTGTTGACAGGGCCTTTAACTAAGGCTTGAGAGGGTCAGTGTTTTAGTCAAGGAATGTTATTGACAGGGCCTTTATCTGAAGCTTGAGAGGGTCAGTGTTTTAGTCAAGGAAAGCTTTTCACTTAGTCTCCAGTAGGGCCTTGAGAGGCAATATTAAAGACTGAGTCAACAGTTTTCCTTGCAACAGGTTGGATGCGATGCCCCCAAACTGTAGTTTAGAAAGCTGTTGACCTGGGGCATGTTATCATTAATTATAGATCATAGATCTTATGTATGATTGTCACCAAAAGTGTTTTTCATCTATGAGAAGTTCAGTCAAACCATTGGGGTGGATAACAGTTCACATCTGGACCCATTTGGATGATTAGGCTGGACAGGCTCAACATTTTGAGTGCATCACAGTAAGGAAAATAAACTGGGCAGATCTCTGAATTGGATGTAAAAAGTGGACTGTTTCCATCATAAATACAGGTAATCTGTCAGCTTTAAATACATTACATGTAGTAGGCTCTGTTAATAAGTGATGGCAGTGTGTAACAATGATGACAGTGTTAACAGGTGATGACAGTGTTAACAGGTGATGACTGTGTTAACAGTGATGACAGTGTTAACATGTGGTGACTGTTAACAGTGATGACAGTGTTAACATATGATGACTGTGTTAACAGTGATGACAGTGTTAACATGTGGTGACTGTTAACAGTGATGACAGTGTTAACATGTGATGAATGTGTTAACAGTGGTGACAGTGTTAACAGGTGGATCTTTCAAGCCAGGTTTCACTGTAGTCTTCAAGAACAAAGCTCTTCTGTCAGATAAGGTACATGTACATGTAGGTGGATTTGGCTTAAACATAATTTATTCAACTAAAGTACATTGTTCTTGTTACAAACATACATGTATATTTAACGATTGGGAAATCAGGCTCAGTATTAATACCTCTCATGAGAAAAGATGAGTATGGACAGGACAGCACGAGAGGCACGTGGAGGCGGTAACATGCTACAGATGACAACACCCAGACAAGACAGACAGTGGGGCTACACCAGTAATATGATTTAACCCATAAACCTGTACTGGTGACTGCAGTGAAGCTAAAATGACCAGTTATTAATATACCACGGTCATTATGTTGACTGTTTATTCATGCATATTGAGGTCTTTACCTTGATGGGACGTTCACGTGAACTCTTCACTGACCATGCAACAACATGAGTCAACTCCTGAGGGCTACATGCCGTAGATGGATTTACCGTATGCCTTTGAATATATGGCTGGCCGCATAGTTAACAAATGATTGCTATCTTTGGTCAGCCAAAGAGAAATTAAGAAAAAGTATAGTCATTCAGGGTTTTACCGTATGACAGTTCCCTCTGCTTTATGAGGGACATGTGCACGACCGGGATGCAATCCAGCACAAAGTTAAGCTCATATACCACGTAATGAAGTGTATTGATCAAGTCTCTAAATTAATAAACAGCTGAGCATGAAAATGCCAGCTGGCTCTCATTCCTGTCTGTCACATAAACGATAATTATGATTGATATTAATTGAACCTGTGATCGAAGAGAAGTGACATAGATCTCTATGTACACTAGGTTGCTGGGACACATTTTATCTGAGTCTGTGGACCGAAATTCTACGATAAAATGAACCAATACAATAGGATCTGTTGGCCTCGTTTAAATGCCTTAAATTTCTGTAAGTTTTGTCATCAATTTGGAAGGAAATTGTTAACAGGAGAAATGAGAAACATGTTGTGGACAAGCCAAGGGGACACTTTGTCATATTGGGCAACCCTCCGATTGTAACTGGTAACCAGGGAAACAAAGTGCCTGGCAAAATAACTGAGCATGTTGGAGGGAGCTTTTGGCAACAGGCTCGGAGCTCTGACCAAGTACAGATTGCTGATTTTGATAGTTTCTGACCTGATTATTTTTGGAGGGAATCTCACCGAATTATACATATCGTTTTAATTGTCAGAATGTTGACAATAGCAGAGACAGAGATAAAAAGAATATGGTGACCTCATGAAGTTAGGAGGAAAAAGAAGTTTAATTACACCAAATGATAGAAATTTTTTGCAATATATGAGAAGATATATTTTTAATAAATGCATGATCATAATGCTTAGCAAAACCTTGTACAGTGAAACCTCCCTATACCGAACACCCTTGGGACCGGAAAAAAGTGTTCAGTATAGGGAGGTGTTCGGTATAGGGAGGTTTGATAGCACTGAAAGTATATATTTGGGACTGAGAAATGGTGTTCAGTATAGAGAGGTGTTCGGTATATGGAGGTGTTCGGTAAGAGAGGTTTTACTGTACTTGTATCTGGTAAATTTTTTATGTCTTTGGGGAAAACTGGGGAGACATATTATTTTAGTGCCCATTTCTCCTCTTTTTCCTCTTGTTCCTCCTCCTTTTCCTTCTCCTGGTCCTCCTTCTTGTTTTTTCAACACTTTTGGTTTCCGTGTGATAAGTCTTGATTAACTCAACAAAACTTCGTGAAACTTTCAGGAATATTTAGGTGAGACCTACAGTGTGATTGTATCTGGGTCACCTTGACCCAATTCTCAAGGTCATGGGGTAACTTATGTGAAATTGGGTTCTGCGTGATCAGTCTTGAAGAACTCAACAAAACTTCATGAAAGTTGGTGGGAGCATGCATCTAGGTGAGAGCTACATTGTGATTGTAACTGGGTCACCTTGACCAAATTCTAGAGGTCACAGGGTCACTTATGTGAAACTGGTTTCCATGTGATAAATTTTGGTGAACTGAGCAAAACGTGATGAAAGTTGGAAGCAGTGTGCATCAAGGTGCGACCTCAGATGGGATTGTATCCGGGTCACCGTGACCTAATTGTCAAGGTCACAAGGTCACTTGTGCGGGTTACCTTTACCCAATTCTCATGGTCCGGGGATCACTTATGTTACAAACATATTTTCCACTTGATAATTCTGGTCAAATTTCATGAAAGATAATGAAACTTAGTAGGCCTTTGTATCTAGATAACACCTTGTTTGTGATGGTATTTTGGTAACCTTGACATAGTTGTCAGGGTTATAGGGTCACTTATTTGAATTTTGTTTCCGTATGATAAGTCCTGACACACTTGGCAAAACTCGATCAAACTTGGTAAAATTATAACAGTTAGACACAAAAAATGTATTATAGTTAGACCTTGAAAGCACCTCCTGTTGATGACTGTTGGAATTAAGAGCAGACTGGTCGATGCTGAAATGGGTCACAATGGAGTTAACATAGACCCTAAGTCAGATTAGCTGGTACATGCAGGGTTTCTGTCAGAGTGAAATTTTAGGGTACTCAAGTATTCATATTCTCAAGTAAAAATTCTAATAATGAAGACTTTATGGGGCATTTCTGGATAATATATGCTAAAATTGTTCTTTTCTGCTAAAATCTCAGGGCAAGAGTACCCTTGAGACTTTTTAGGGTATGCTATTTTACCCTTTTTACCCTCTGGCAGAAACCCTGACATGATCACTTTTGTTTTTAAACTCTTTAACATAAACTGTCCTGATAAATATTGATAAGCTGAATTCAGGGGATGGTTAGTTGCAACGGTATCAATCTTCCTCTTGTTTGGCACATTTATACATATTTTATTGCATAACTTTTAAGTGTCCCACAGGGAGACATTTGATTTTGTGTCACAAAATTAGTTTTTTTTTTTCACATGGATGGAAATGTTACTGGCCTTGCTTAGAATTCATGTTTTTTTGTTTCTTTTTTTAGTTGGAAGGTTTAAATCAACAACCCATATTTTGAATCAAATACTATCAGCTTTAATAATGTAAGCCAATAAAAAAGGAGAAAAAAAAGTCCCTAAACAGCCTCAAATATTGAAAAGACAGGAAACACAGTCCTGGTAAATATATCGAGTTTCATATTCCTTATGTTCACACTGATTGGATGTAAACTTGTAGCAAAACAGCCTGAAATTGGGGGTTGAATTTTCTGCACTATAGCCATTATGACCTCATCATTCATTCTGTGTGCAAAATAAAAAGTTCAAGGTCAAGGTCAGTGCTTTGCATGCCTGGAAGAGTGATGCCCCAGCTGGCCTTTGGCAGCTAAAGTGTGGATAAGCAGAAGTCAGGTCTGGACTTTATGGCGGTAATTATATTACAAAACGTCAGTGCTTTGACTTTAGAAAAAGCTGTTTTTATAGGGAATTTCATCGTGTAATTCCAACAACAAGTGGAGAAAACTCTGTCACCAGTTTGAAAAGAGTTAAAAGGTCAACACTGAGGCTAGGATGTCTGTGGGAGTTTCTGAGCTTATAGTCACAATCATAGCGGTTATGATGGCCAAAACGAGCCGGCTTGTGTGCTAGGTTCTTGAATCCACTAAGTGATTGGTCATTGCATCCAGTTCCACTGTGGTCATTGATAAAGCCACCAGACTAAATTACTGGGAAATGATTGGCTCGGTTCTCTGCTTTTATTGCGGGAAGCAATATAGGCTTATGAACAGTATGGTCACAATTGTGTGCATTAAAGACCAGCATACTTCCCAGAAAATTGAACAGGGTCAGCGGTAAACTCTTCGCCTCCGTCGCTTTTTTTATCTTAAATTGATTCCCAGGGTGTTTTTATCGAAACTGCATGAAGAGAAATTGAATATGGCTCAATGTTAGAATGGGATTATGTATAGAGGATGCCTCATTGCCCTTTGGGTGTGGGATAACAACATTTCTTCCAATGAACTAACGGAGTGGCCAGATGTGTCCATGCATGCTCAAAGTGGGACCCGGGATGTTTTTGATTGGATAAGGGTTAAATCATTTGGCATATATATACCTGTGTTGTGTTGCATGGCTGCCAGTCAAAAAGACTGAGCACGGTGTTTTTCTTCAGCATTGGTCCTTACGTGTCAGCAAAAAGTTTGAGGGGATCCGGGATCCAGAAATAGTGGATCTTGAAGGAAACGGAGTAAATAGGTTTTCTTAAGGTGATATGGATGTTGGCTGTTGACGCAAGTCATTTTGTTTTCGTGTCGCGATGCAAATTGTCAGCAATTCTTATTCAACCTGTCTTTCATTTATGATAAATGAAGGAAAACTTGAAAGGAAGATTTGCAAATCTTTCTGTGTGCCTAAAAAGGAAAGTTTTTGCCCTGTACATTCATTCAAATTAAATGTTGTTTTCCCAGGATGCAAAAAATTAGCCCAAAAGGTGATTGTAGGCAGAATCTTAATTCTTATGCATTTAATTTTGAACATAATTATTTGGGTGTATCGAATACATGTAATTACTCCAAGTTAATTTAAAGAATGGAAAGAGAGAGTTGAGTTAATCTCCCACACAGGATGAACTTGCCTTTAGGAGATGCTTCTGTTCATACCAATTACAGGGAAACCTTGTAACAAGGAGACTCCAATATCTGACATACATGTATTAAATTATCTGACATATTCACTTATCTGACATATTCACTTATCTAACATTTTCACTTATCTGACAAATTCACTTAGTGATATAAGTTTTGAGGGAATTAAAGTCAAATTTCTCAGCTATTTGACTCATTTATCTGACTCATTGTGGAGAGTATCTCTTATGTTTTACGTGCAGGGAGTTATAACAAGGTTTCACCATACCGACTGAGTGTTGTGGCCGTGGCCATGACGTTCTTCGTGTGCATCTGAAACTTAAGGATATACAGTAAATTTAAGCTTTGGCTTTAGTGATGAGGGACACTTTTGTTTTGATAACTCTCTAAATACACTTAAAAAGACCATAAAGTATCATTTTCGGAAATCAAACAATATAAAGATTAATTATGTAGCATTGCATGTAGTAGTGTTTACTACATGTAGTTACAATGTTTTCACAGCAATTATCAAAGTACACAGAAGTGACTATATAATTCTTTGATACAAATTTGGCTTCAACTTCTACAGTTTAATAGATTTTAATATAAAATTAGTGGTAAACAGTAGACCACCATAGTAATGTAAAAGGGCTGTCTCAAATTTTGAACTTTTGTTGTTGCTCCTGATAATACAGCTGTTTGTAGATGACACATCAAAGGCAAGCCACCTTTGATCAACTCATGTGCTAAACTATGATGATGACTTGTGTAAATGTTTAATAAACATTGCAACCAATGGACAGAGTAAAATTGAAATGAAGTAATGGCATCCCAGTTTGTTAGCTTTCTGAAAATGTATTCCAGTTTACCATACTGTATATATTTGAATCCAAAGTTATATTCAGTTATATGTAAAAGTAACTGCTAGCTTGCCGTATATCTGTAAGCCAGTCAACTGATTCCAGTTGGTAGCTGTCATCCGGTCTGTGCAGTTACATATAACATTTTTTTTTTTTTTTTTTAAACATCATTAGCCACAGCGGCCACTTGCCCTGTCTTAGCCATGTTTATTTTTTTATTGATGAATTGCATTGTTGTGGCGTATGTAAAGGTGCATATACAGTGAAACCTGTCTATACCAAACAACCTTGGGACCGGAAAAAAGTGTTGGGTATAGTGAGGTGTTCGGTTTAGGGAGATTTGCTTACATTGGAAGTATATATATGGGAAGGAGAAATGGTGTTCAGTATAGAGAGGTGTTCGGTATACAGAGGTGTTCAGTTAGAGAGGTTTTACTGTATAATTAGTATTGGTGGAACCATGGTTTACCATGATGTTCTTAGTGTTTGAAATAATAATTGAAGCTTGAAATGCCTCACTGTGGTGTGTGAGAATTCATGAGTTGCCATGGTGGCCTGTTTGGCTGTGATAACATTAAGGTCGCTGTTTATGCGACTGTTGTGTTTTTGCTCAGATCGATCGAGTCTCACAAAAAACATGCAAGTCCCACAAGCCCCGACTCCACCTTTATCTCAGACGGTTAATTGTTCAGTCTGTCATGGATTCACCATATTCGACACAAAGTACTACAAAATTTACACTAAAAGCCCAGAAAACATCTTAAAGCAAACTTTCTTCTTTAATTTAGTCTTATGGTATCTTATTTAAGACTCTTAAGATGGTCTAAGATCTTTTTCCTGCCCAGTCAGAAAAAGAGAAAGTGAGTAAGACCCAGTAAGAGGAAATCAAGTCATGCTATGACCATGAGGGAAAGGAGCAGAGGCAGTCAGTCAATTTTCAGACCAGGTAAGACCTTCAGTGGCTGCCTCATTAGCATAATGAGATGATAAGAGTATATTCAGACTTGGAAAGACATTTGGTACCTGGCTCATTAGCATAAGAGAAAGGCCTGGGAGTAACAGAACTATTATAAGATCTGGTAAGATGTTTTGGGGTTAGGGTAATTAACACAAGTAACATGATCAGATATAACAAGACCTTGTAATATGTAGGCACTAGGATATCCACAAAGTGTCACAAAACAGTATACTCTATGTATGCACTATCTTACTGAGCAGCATGTCCACTGATTTTTCATTCTCTGTCCTCCTTTTCAAAATCAACTCAGAATCCAGACCATGATATATCTACCTAGCTAGAGATACACATGTACAGTACATACTCCCACTCATGTATGTTGTACCCACAAACTTTACCTCACCTGGCCACTATAGTGGACAGTGTATTCACAAGGCCATCACTGATGGAGGGCAATGTGTTGAAAGTTTAAACAAACAATACTTGTGGTCAAAGAACTGTGACAGCACATGTATATATGCAGCTATCCATTATAGCCTATCAACATGCAATACTATGTGTATGGCTGTTTAAAAGCCTTTTTTTAAATTTTCTGTACTGTGTGCCAACCATTATTTGTACATTTTCTTACTTTCTGTACCTTATACCAGGGCAAAGTTGTTACAAGTACCAGCATATATACTAGCCCCCCCCCCCCCCTACTGCAACATGTCTTTGTTTATTTTAAATTGTGCTGCTGTTTCAACAACACACTGGGGGATGTAATATAACTACACCTGATTACATCTGGATGTGGCAGCAACTTTACAATTTGCTGGTCAGTGACAAAGAGATCAACCACATGTACATATATAGGGGCCTAGGGGCCATTCAACATTATCAGCATTTTAACATTAGTACACAAAGTATGCGGGGGGGGGGGGGGGGGGGGGGGGGTCAAGACCAATGTACATTTTCACTTATTATTGAAAATATTGATACATTTTTTGATCAAAATCAGCATTTTTGCAGGCTGTCAGGACCACCTCCACATTCAATAGAGTGGTAGTTTGGGCCACACAAATGCAAATTGAAAAACTGCAATACTTTTACACATCCACAAAGTACATCGTTGTATGTGGTGTGATGAAAGCTATTATGATGTTTAATCTGCCACTGCAAAAAAAAAAATGTTGCTTTTTCATAAGTTTTTTAAAAAAGAAGAGGGTTTGTTCAGCCTTTCCACTCATATTTGTATCAGATCCTTTCAATATCAACAAAGAGATACATTTTTTCATGCAAGGAAATTTAACCAAGTTTAGTCACATCATATGTAACAATACTATGGTCTCAGCATTTATGGACAGTATTTCTGGCAAACTTATGCAACTACATGTGGCAAGTTTAAAGCTTTTTTGCCATGTAAATAGTCTGAATATATTCTTATACAATGGGGGAAATGGAGGCACATTGTGTTGAATGTAAAATGATCTGTTATACTGACACTAAATGATTTAGACTAATCATGTATTATATATGATATCAAGTCAAAACTCACCTGTTGAAATATTTTATAGAACATTCATCATTCAATAAATTTTTAATGTAAAAAAGCTCATAATCACCATGCAAACAAACCCTGTTAAGGGAAATGCATGTGTGGGTTCAGTGTGGTTACAAAATAGTTCTGCCACAGCTAACTGAGCTGGCTGGAGATCTGAATTTTAGTTAAACAAGGTCCACTGACTGCGCAAGTCTGTCTCAAAATGTGCTTAACTGAGGCTGGTGGAATGGAGTGGTGCAGAGGTAGACAACTCCCATGGGATCACTGCCTCAGCACTGGACAAGCATGTTTGCACAGCTGTGTGTGTGTGTGGGGGGGGGGGGTAGAGTGGGCTGACAGAAATTAACTAGAAAAGATTTGCTTCACAGCAACTCTGTCTGGGTGCCTTCAAAATGAAAACAGTTTGAAATGCTACACTTTGCCATAGTTTAACATAATCTAAATTTCGTGTATTAGCCTAACTTTTATAAATTAAAATGTTACAGTTTGGTTCTTAGTTCATCGAATGTGGCCATGTCACAAACTTAGAAAGTAAAGTTTGAATAAAACTACTTTCTATAATAGTTTTGAAGTTATTCAACATTTTAATTTTGTGTATTTGCCTAATTTGCATAAATTAAAAGCCTATAACTTTGGTTTATGTTCCCTTGGATGGGGCTATGCCACAAAGTAGGAATGGCACCTTTATAATAGTTCTGAAGCTTTTCAAGATTTATATTTTACATATTCATGGTTCGTTGGATGTGGCTTTTCCACAAATGTATAAATTAAAGTTGGAATGACACATCTCTATTTATAATAGTTTTGGAGATATTGGACTTTTAAATTTTTCAATGCCCCTTATTGGCACAATTTGAAATTCTACAACCAATATACTGTCCATTATATTGGCAGGTGTCACAAACCTATATGTGCACATTGAAATTTAGAGTCTGTCTGCAACGGTTTGTAAGACATGGAGCTTTTAAAATTTTACTTCCCCCGAATTTGCATAATTTTAAACATCATGACTATTCAAAATGAGATGCACAATTTCACTGGTCAGGTCAGTCACCATGCCAAGTTTGGTGGTTTTTCGAAAAAATTGGGTTGGAGAAAAACTCCTGACCAACTTGGGGAGGAGACAGAGAGAGTGCTTACTCATACAGTGAAACCTCTCTACAGTGAGCACCCTTGGGGCCAGAGAAAAGTGCCAACTGCTCAGAGGTTCAGCCCTTCTGGGCAGTATGGATGAGAACACTGTGAATTCATTTAATTTTGCGGTGTTCTTCACTTATTTCACTGATGCTTCAAAACCGTGAAAATTAGAACTCAGTGAAATATATTTTTAAGATGGCATTGACAGGAATTATAGCAAAAATATTGAATTTAAAGTTTCAGTGAAAGGTCCAAAGTTCAAAAAACGTGAAAATTAATGCTCGTGAAAGTAAATGTATTCATGTACATATACATATACATATACATATACATTATTCATACATGCACATATACATGTTCAGTGTATACATATTGTAATTCAAGGGGATGTGAATACATGCAATACAAAACTGTCTTTGTTCCTTTATTACCTAAACAAATTTTTAACAGATGCTGTCATGAAACTACATGTACAGGTACCTGTGAACTGACACAAGCACTATTCTTTCTCAGTACTGGCTATGAAGAACAGGCTTCATCTCACTGGTTACAAGAAAATGAATGAAAGTGTCCACACTGTGAGATGACACAAATCCACACAGTTTCAAAATTCACAAAGTTGTGTGAACAGTCATTGAGGACTGGAAGACCATACTTTGATGGGTCTAGCCAACTCAGCAGGTAGTCTATTTTCAACTGTGGGGTACACTCAGGCTTGTGCTGCCTAGAAGTCCAATGCCTGTGTTCCCTTGGGACTGATAAGCCAGCAGACTCATAGCCTCAGGCAAAAAAGGGACCAGCTAACACACCAGTCTCAAGAATGGTGCGCAAAAAGCTCTGTCTACCACTAGTGGGAACTATAACCTGCCTAGTACATATTGCAGCATGGAGCAGGTCTGTTCTTGCATGAACAGAAAGAGATTCCCTGTATTTTATTGACAACCTCGTTACACAGTTGTTGGGAGCGTTCGCCCCCACCCCCCATCCCATTTGCTACAAATCCCAAACCTTCCAAACCATCCCCCCTAGCATGCATGGATAGAAGGCTGCCTGTGAGACTCTGTGACTCCATGGCAACACAGGACAGTGTGGTAGATATTAAAGCAGATAGCCACAGAAATGTTACCACATGTACCCACAAATGCACAAAACCATTCCTAAAACATCCCCAAACCACTGAAGCATCACCATTTGAACAAACGTGATTGACACCCACTCATAGCACATGACTACCAGTTTAAAGTGATTCTGCCCAGCGGATTTCAGAGAAGTTGCAAAATGTGAATTGTTGATACCATGGAACGCAGACTCCAACAGAACCCCATACTTTAAGCTTAGCTGACTGACAAGTCAGCTAAGCTTAAAACTTAGGTACATGTATCTCGGGTACAGACCTGCCCCCCCCATTAGTGTACAATGTAACTGTTAGACTGTAATAGATAACTGCATATATACATGTGTTGTCACAGTTCTGGACCACAAGTATTTTTTGTTTTAACTTTCAACACATTACCATGATTACCATCCATCAGTGATGGCCATGTGAATACACTGTCCACTATAGTGGCCGATGAGGTAAAGTTTGTGGGTACAACATACATGAGTGGGAGAATATACTGTACATGTGTATCTCTAGCTAGGTAGGTATATCAGCAGTGATAAGCATGTCAATGTGCTATCCACTATAGTGGCCAGGTGAAGTTATTATATAAAGTTTGTGGGTACAACATACATGAGTGGGAGTATGTACTGTACATGTGTATCTCTAGCTAGGTAGATATATCATGGTCTGGATTCTGAGTTGATTTTGAAAAGGAGGACAGAGAATGAAAAATCAGTGGACTTGCTGCTCAGTAAGATAGTGCATACATAGAGTATACTGTTTTGTGACACTTTGTGGATATCCTAGTGCCTACATATTACAAGGTCTTGTTATATCTGATCATGTTACTTGTGTTAATTACCCTAACCCCAAAACATCTTACCAGATCTTATAATAGTTCTGTTACCCCCAGGCCTTTCTCTTATGCTAATGAGCCAGGTACCAAATGTCTTTCCAAGTCTGAATATACTCTTATCATCTCATTATGCTAATGAGGCAGCCACTGAAGGTCTTACCTGGTCTGAAAATTGACTGACTGCCTCTGCTCCTTTCCCTCATGGTCATAGCATGACTTGATTTCCTCTTACGGGGTCTTACTCACTTTCTCTTTTTCTGACTGGGCAGGAAAAAGATCTTAGACCATCTTAAGAGTCTTAAATAAGATACCATAAGACTAAATTAAAGAAGAAAGTTTGCTTTAAGATGTTTTCTGGGCTTTTAGTGTTATCAATGTGATTCAAACAGGCCAAATTGCATGTCTGCACAGATGCTGGCCATATAGGCAGGTTTGGATCATAGCTATGTCAATAGAACTCACTGATCTTTCCCCACTTCAGCTAAAAGTATACATGTGTAGGTGTTCACACCAGGTGGTGTTGTGATTCTTTATGTTTACACATTTACAAAACCCACGATAGAGTTGGTGTTTGTTGTTTTTGTTTTTTAAATCACAAAAAAAAAAAAAAAAAAAATTAATCTCTTTAACCCTTATGAACACAATAACTTTTGAAGAAATTGAGCAGTGATCTTGACCAGGTCAGCAGGAATTATCACATTTACCCTGGGAGACGCAATAACTTTTTAAGAAATGGAGCTACCATCACGAAACTTGTACTGTTGGAGTATCTCATAAGAACCTTTGATGAATTTGACGTTCATTGATCTCAATCCATTTAATTTTAAGGTGACCAGGGTCATCATATTTTACCCTGCCAAGCACACTATTGGCTGAGGGGGTGTTAATTAAGGTTGTTCTGTTTGTCATATTCCCCTTATATTTGTGTGCACACAGGGAATTATGAGCTGTTTTTGAATACTTCTCTAATATAGCCTTTATATAGTCGATCACAACTGTGCTGTAGCATTCTGAGAGATGACAGCAAGGTCTTAACCCTTTCCATGCCAAATTGTGGACTGAGTCAACAGCTTGTCTCAGCACGCATTGGGCACAGTGTGCCCAAGCAATGCTTGCCAAGAAAAGCTGTTGACCTGGGATATTCTTGTTGGAACTATGGGCGTGCTGGTACTTGAATGAAAGGTATTTTTACAAGCAATACAAATCTGTGACCATTATGATAATTCTGGCTAGTTTGACTTAAGTAGATCGACATTAGTCATGATTGGCACTGAGAGAATTAATGTCTAAGGCAGCTACAGGCTATATCAAGGTTAGGTGCTATCAATGTGACTTTGTTATTCTGGACATTGTTAAAGAAGAATACTGATATAACTCTAGTTAAAATTTCTTATGTTAATTTCAGCTGATGTATTCTATATCAAATCAGTCAAGTAACTGCAGCGATGTGAAAATATTTTACACAATCTTTGTACATTTAGAATTCAAATTATGCACTGACCGAAGCACTGATTAATTGATAATTAATGCATAGGTGTGTATTGATCAGTCATGGCCTACAAATATACAATGAAGGTATGTATAGCAGGCAAGTTTGATCTACATGCAATGTAGGAATCAGGGTTGCATGCTGTTGGCATGTGGCTTCCTGCATGGGTTCCTGTTTGGCCAAGTTGCATGACTGCCCTTGGCCCAGCCCAGTGGCACCTGGCTACAGTCAGTCCTGTCTCGTATGCGACAAAGATTTTTGTCATTCAATGCATTGGGAACCATCTCTTTCTAGCTCTGCTGACCATTTATTTCAGAGCTTATTGCGTCACTCATGTTCATCCATTTGTCTGTTTGTCTGTCAGAATTTTTTTTCTTGTGAATGCAATGATAGTGCTCCCTGCTTTCAAGTTAAATCCATATAAAGGACTTCTAAAGGCTATAAAAATCTGGTTCAAGTTTGATATTGGTGCTACCAACTTATTATGTAATATATGGGCCAAAATGTGTAAATTTTGTCAATGCTGTTTTTCAATATGTTAAAAGATACTCTCATGAAACATCATGAAACCAGTAGGAATGTAGATTGGGTGAAAATGAAAAATCACAGCAAAATTTGGTGGCAGGTGGAAGGTATTGATTCAAATGTGTGGAAAACAAATTAAATTCTATCTTGATAAAAATAAGGATAATGATACCAATGTATCATACATGTAGATGTATATTGTGGGGAAGTTTATTGTTACATAATAATGGATGACCTTGACCTATTTTCTCAAGGTCATGGAGTGAATCCCTTTTAGAAATTATTCCTGAGTGATGGTGATTACATCTTAAGTTGCAAGCAGATAATAACATACATGTACTATAATGGAAAGATTATAATAAAGAAAACCCCATGATGTGTGGAGACTCATGGTGGCATTGACATATATCTTTATTTTGTGTTGGGGTGAAATACAATGAAATGCCAGCTGAAAAGATAATTATACATCTGGTGTGAATGCCAAGCAGTAGGGTAGACATATATTGTGTAGTCGTGTGGGGTCCATCATGTCACTGGAAAGGAAAGAAGGGGTGAAAACATGCGCAGATGTTGATTGAATTTTGTCCTTTTGCCTCTCCCAAATATCACCCTGCTTCAAAAAAAAAAAGGGGGTTTGGTTGAACCATATATATGCGTCCCCCGTAGGAGGGGATGTATATAATGTTTGGGCTTGTCATCCGCTGTCTCCGCTATCTCTGCTGCTGCCACTACCACCACTTATTATATTTTCCTTATATTTCTGTCTCCTTGGCACCTATTGCCTTCTAATTTGGTACAGATAATTTACGGATCTGGGAAATTTTTCCCATATAATAATATATAACCTTGAGGTCAAGTATCAAAGTCAAATCCATGTTGCATTTTTCTGCTGACTCAGCAATTTTCATATATATATATATATATATATATATATATATATATATATATATATATATATATATATATATATATATATATATATATATATATATATATATATATATATATATATATATATATATATATATATATATATATTGGCTTATACCTTCCTAATGATACACTGTAGGCCCAAGGTGACTTTTAAACATTAATAAGAAAATACCTATGGGCTTTCAATTTGTATTGTTTATTTTAAATCTGAGTGACCATGAAAGGTCAAACTGCATACATTCCATTCATTACTACGCAAGTCAATGCGGATTGCAATGCTAATTCACATTTTCAACTTGTTGTCCAAAACAATTGGTCAGACTCACTTCAAACTTGGTGGGGATGTACATCGGGTATCTATCAACTGTTTTCACATGGTCATGCTGCGATCATTTTTGGATTTTTAATGTTTTTTTTTGGTTAAAGGTTATCTTAATTGACCATGTTCAAATTGGATACATGGGTGACTCATGGGTTGTTCTAATCATATGATGCACTTTAAAATCATTCGGATGTGAATGCAAGGCCCTGGGAACTGATTGCGCCTATGCAGCGAATACTTTGTGGAAAGGGACTTTAATTCGTCAAATATGATGATGTTTAGGATGAGTTTGCCAAAAAAAAAAAAACTGCTGTTGCCAGATGCCGTCCCATTGGTGTTTAAGAAAGCCTGAATGCTCGTGGGAAAGCAACAACTGTGTTTGAACAGGGTATGGACATGTGTAATGTTGCCCGTGTCAAAGAATATTTGTTCCCCATGGAACGAATATATTTGTTCCAACTAGGAAGGAATATTCGGGAATATATCGAATAGTTGTCCCCCCCCCCCCATTTATTTTAATTTTCAGCATGATTTCTTCTACACAGTGACATTTTACATTTTGTCCATATGCTTATACACACTTTATATCCAAATAAATCGTATCTAACAAAGGGTTCATGAAGACCGATCAGAATGTAACAATGAAGAATTTGAATTACAGTGTGGGGATTATTTGGTTTGATAATTTTCTGTTGGTCAATTGAAGGATTCATGGAACTAGCCAAACTAAGCATTACTCCTAAAACGAGGAACAAAGATTCATCATTTCTTTTCTTTCTTTTTTTTTCTTTAGAGTATTTACAAATTAATCTTTAGTATGATTCTGATTTCAAAGCTTGCATTACAGCAAAATATATAAGCCTAGTAGTTGCAACAAAATGTTAGCGTGATTGAACCATTTTGATTCAATTATGGAAAAAATGAGTGGAAAACATGGGTAAACAAGGATGGATCTTGTTCCAGACCCATATATAAGGTTGAACAGTGTATAACAGGTCCCTGCATGGGTTGACTTAGCTGGCCAGTGTAATGTGCGTGTCCAATTACCACAGTATATAATTGCGGAGGTGTTTAATCCCATAACCAGATAACACTTGTCTGGATATGCCTCATCTACACAAATACCAGGACCAGTGGGCGTCTGGCCTATGATCTCTATAAGTCATGTACCACGGTATGTGACAGTCCACAGCCATCTCCCAATAATCAAGTGTAAAAAAAAACAAAAAAACCCCAAAACATCATTTCATTGTATCTCTGTCGTTAATATGTACCCAGATGATAGATCGGTTGGAGGAAAATATTTACCAGTGTTACATAATGGATGCAATCTGAAATAAAGGATCATACATATAACTTGATAAGCACATGTACTGATGTAGACTTACACGGCAATATAAATGAACTGCTCTCTAAGGGTAGCGAGGTTATACTGCCAGGTTTTGATATATTGAAAGCCATTCATAAATGCAAATATATATTTAATCACCCATACATATGGGAAAGGAAAATTAAACTGTTTGTACAGACTTGAACATACCATAGGTGTAGGCCGTAGATGTACCCGTGAATGCTAAAATTTGAAACACTACAAGACCAGGCCCATTCGAACGCAAATTCCAATTTATTGCATGCATGCTTGCTCTTGTTAAATGAAGTCTAGTAATTTCAGATTGGAAATATCTCTTTTGCTTTCGAACTATCATTGCCCAGATGGCAAGTTGGGATGGCCTGTATGTTCCACAGCTGCACTGCCTGCAGTAATAGTGATGGCAGGGTTCTGGGCATTCGGCTCATGTCTGGAAGGCTGAATGGTCTTTTCCTCTGCTGTTATAGCTTTTCTTATTAATTCTTCTTCATCCTCATCAGACCATGTACATGAAAAAACTCAATTCAGACTCTCCAGAATCACTATGCTCTGTTGTATCTGTCGTGACTCTTGGCTAACTGAAGACACTCTGGCTAAATACCGCATTCACCCCAGCCAGCAGGTTGTGTTTGTGAGGTCACTACAACTTTCCCACATCAGGGCACGATCCGAGAAAAATTCCCACGCTTCATGTGGCAATTGTGGTGCACTTTTAGAGCTAAAAAAAAAAAAAAAATTTCCAGAATAAAATTTAACATTGTGGTTTTCAGATATCATTTCTAACCACCCAAAACATCAACTTTCTGATTTGTGGTACCCATTCAATCAAGATGACCTTTAATTATTACATTCCTGTTGATTACCATGTAAGTCAATGGGGTCTGCAACATAGTAGTTCACATTTTAATTTCTTCAAAGCTGTAAGCCGCATTCACTTGAAACTTTTGGTACAGATACTGCATATTTTGGGAAGTTTTTCCAGACTGGATGACCTTCAGGTCATAGGTCAAGGTCACAATGCCTTTAGAAATAAAATGGTTTCCAGTGCCACATCTTCAAATGGGTATGATTGAAGTCCATCAAACTTGGTCATTATTTACCCATGTGACTGAGACTTCCCTTAAATTTGCTAAAAGGTGACCTTGAGGCCAAACTTTCTGTGGAAGAGTGGTGGCTGTCTTAGGGGTGGCCTCTGGTAACAGGCACCTGCTTGGGGGATGCATAATGTTTTTGGCATGAAAAATGCATTTCTAGTTCTTCAAGAAATTTTCAGATGATTCCTAGCCAAAATTTCACATTTTGTAAAAAACTGATTTCCTGTCTTGGAATCTTTGTGCTGGAGCTTGTGGTTTTTGTGGCAGCATCCGTGCACTGCAGAGTGTGAACTGGAAGTGACTGGACCTGGGGGCCCATAACCAAATGATGTAATCAAATCCACCTTGCCAGCTGTGCATGTAGTAATATTGGCGGAGCACGCAGCTGGAGGTTTGCCTGCATTGTGCCGCTCCGCCTGTGAGCCGCTCCGCCTGTGAGCTGTGGCTGTTCTCAGCTGTTGTGTGCAAATACAAACAAACCCAATTGATGTAAGCAGATGGACAGTATGGAGAAGCCCAATCTGCACAGGACACTTGCGAACTGAGAAGAGAGCAGAATCTAGGCAACAAATTACAGACACCTGTGGGCAATTTAGTGCATTTGATAACAACGTGTTACAGGGTATGGGGATAACAGAGGTCCTACGCTGGCTGTCTGCAATCATGTCTGTGCTAAACCTGTAAACTGTCAGTAATCTCTGTGGTCAGAGGGGCATACTGTGCATAGTCAGGGACAGTTTTTTCCTTACTGTTGTATGGTGTGCTTGTGGTGGTTCCTATCTTCAAAGACGTCTCCCATGCACCTTTAACTCTTTCAGTTTCAGTCTAAAGTCGATCTAATAACGTTAGTCTGAATTATCATTAGGATCTCAGATTCGTATTCCTCGTAAAAAGACCTTTCATTCAAGTACCAGCATGCCTATAGTTCCAGAGAAAATATCCCAGGTCAAGAGCTTTTCTCGGCACGCACTGGGCCAGTGCTCCCAATGCATGCCGAAAAAAGCTGTTGACTCAGTCCAGAATTTGGTACTTAAAGAGTTAATCCACATAAATACAGTTGTGCCCATACCATTAAATCTTTACTTGTCAATTTCAACAAAAGTTGATGTGCAGTCAATTGTCAGGGCTCTACAATTTGTCAGTCTGCTGACTCATGACAAGTCCAATTCCCATGAGGGCAAGTTAAAATCTGAAAGCATTTAAGGATGTATATTGTCATCTGTCTTAAAATTTCTACTTGAATTTCTCGTTGCTAGAAAACTTTTTTTCTTAGAGTTGGTGGTCAAATATCATCTGCTTCATTGTTTTCAACTAATTTCGAAGGTAATGAAAAACAATTTGACTTAAAATTGTAGATGAGACCTATCAAGATCCCGTGGTGTTGACTCAGTCTTGGTTCAAGGGGAAAGGGTTAAGAGAGAAAAGAGGGCACAGTTTTGGCATTGATGAATATCAATATGCACTATGAAAACAGTGTTGACAGGGACATATGTACGCTGTGATGAATCAATACCAGTGATCCAAAGGATCATTGAACGGGACTCAAACATGACCCACAAGCTATTCAAACACGGTGTTTAAAAGTTTGTGGACCTCGTCCTCAAAACATGACTTCTTTTCAGGCATTTTAGTATTGTTTGGCAAGTACCTTTACACTAAATACTTTTAAGTGGCACAGTCAGGAAAAAAAGACAGAAAAAAAGAAAAAGTGTATCATAAATATTTGCATCAGATTCAAAAGTACTGCCTCATGTATTATAACGCAGAAGGTCGTTCATCCATTGCAGATCCGGGGTAAGGTGTTTTGGACTTTGATCATGAAATCTGTGTGATTTAGTGATAGCTGAGATGCACAGAAATCAATGTCCAACATATGTAACCATGTGTTTGACGTCAGACATGGACCAAATGGGCTGGTGTGACTTCCTGACACCACGTTTACCCCCCCCCCCCCCATATATATATGGCTTCATTTTGTTTTGACACAGTTGAAGTTTATGTTTATAGCATTCTTCAAGATGGAGGGATGCTGGTTACGGATGCGATAGTGACAGGTACGAGAGTCTTCAGGCCTTTTCACCACAATAAACCTAGCTATACTCCTTCTTAACCTTTGAACCGCTGATATAAGATTGAGTCAACAACTTTCCTCGGGACACTTTCCGCTCAATGTGTGCAAAGTGTGCCGAGGAAAGCTGTTGACTAAGACTATATTTTGCTTTAGACTAGGCTTGCTGGTATTTGAATGAAAGGTATTTGCATGAGGAATTTGAATCTTTAACCATTATATGTTTGACCCTAATGAGAAAACGACCGTCGCAGTGATTAGCACATCAAGGGTCAAAGATGCAAGACTTTAGGTTGTCAACAACCATGTCAAGCAGTTTCTTTTTCTTTTTCTTGTTCCTCGGTTCTCACGTCTCACTAAAAGTATAATTGACTGGGTGAAGGAGAAACAGTTTCCAATCCTGAAGTCTACTGATCCATCTGTCTATAGATGAACTTCAAGTTTCCTAATCATAGAGCCCGTGAAACAGCCTCACTATGGATGAACTTTAATCCCAGTCTGACTTGTTGACAATGTTACTATTCACTATGTTACCGTAAAGGCCTAAGGTATTCAATGATGGTTTTAATTTAAGTTTGTAGTTTTGACAGAATATTGAAAAATTCTTTACTTTCTTTAATTTCCCTTTTGATGCAAATACGATACTTCCTGTTTTATACCAGTAAATAGAGAGGTTTTCTGTAAAACATGTTCAACACTGTAAAGAGTGTTTTGACTAGTGACCTCGCATTAATGGCATTTCTAAGGTGTCTGTCAGACACAAGTGAGACTGAAATGTTACAAATCCCTGAACTCTATGGTTCCACAACACATGACTGATGTGTTTGCATAATGTTAAACAAAAGCATTCTGTTAATTGAAGATCAGCCACTAATGAATGTTTGTATTTAAAAAAAAAAAGGCCAAGACTGGTCTTATGCAAAAAGCTTTCAGTTATGATGGACCTGTTATTCGGAACCAGCTGCCAAGGGAAGCCAAAGCGTCTACTTCACTGTCCATGTTCAAGAGAAAATGCACAGAATATTTATTCTCAGCAAGGAAAATCTAGCCGCAAAATACCTATCACACGTATATGAACTCCTCCTTACTGCCTTTATCTCCCCAATGTATATATTTGACTTGTTTGATGTATTGTAATGCATTATGAGGGCCTCAGGGGAGATTAGCAGAAATCCTAACAGAACTACCCTCTTGAAATAAAGTTTATATATACATGTACATATATATATATATATATATATATATATATATATATATATATATATATATATATATATATATATATATATATATATATATAACTCAAAACTCAAACTCAAAACTCATTTATTTTAGCCAATCAATACAGTGACGATTTCAATATTGAGAAATATGTACATAATGATAAAAGAATTGATGTGGCTAGGGGGACTCCTATTAAGACAAATACATGTCGCTCTCATAGGAGCCACCTTTAAGTCTTAAACATTTGAAACAACATAGATGGCAGTTACTTTAACAATAAATGTCAAAATAAACTTCAAGATATAATACAGTTTACACACACAACATGGGTGGGAAAATATAATTGTTAATTATTTTGACAAACATAGCAGTTATATATATTACAACTCTGTTCATAATTATTCAAAAAAGTACTTTTAATATACAAGGAAAACCCTTGTAAACTATGAGTATGTATTTTCCTTATAACATTCTTATCTGTATGATTCACTGTGACTGGAATATCATAGTTTAAACTCTGTTTTGTAAATATTTTATTGACTCTATTAATAAAAAGGTTATCATAATGTCTGTTGTTATAGTTGTTTATTTCATTTATTGGGATGAATTGAAAAGAGAGTAATCTTAAGGGTAGATCATTATGGATAAATTTATAATAGAATTTTAATTTAGCTGATGTAAAAATGTCTTGAATTTTTAAAAGTTTGAGAGCTTTCAAAATTGGTTCTGAATGGGCATTGTATTTACTACAATTTATACAGCGTACTGCTTTTTTCTGAAGTTTTTCAATTTTTGAAAGTTTAAATCCCCATAGAAGTATTCCAAAATTTATATGTGGAAGTATTAATGAGTTATACATAGTTATTTTAACTTTCAGCGGAAGTTGATGTTTAAGTTTATTTAGAATTGCGATAACTCTTGATATTTTACTTGAAATTTTGGTAACATGCTCCTTCCATGACAATTTATCATCAATTGTAAGCCCTAGAAAATTAAAAAATGAGACTTGGATTATTGGGATATTATTCATTTTTAAGTGTGGTTTATTAACTTTTTTATTTGAATGATGAAAGATCATAAATTTTGATTTATCAACATTTAATGATAATTCATTAAATTGAAGCCAAACACAAATTTTTTTAAGTTCTCTGTTAATAGTTTCTGTCACACCATCTATAGATGAGTTCACATTTAGTGTAGTTGATAAGGTAGTATCATCTGCATACAGTATAAAATTAAATAAATCACTGGCATTTGATATATCATTTATATAAATAATGAACAGTAGCGGCCCCAAAATAGAGCCCTGAGGTACTCCAGTTTTGATTTCTAACAGTTCTGAGTTAACACCATCAAGATCCACATACTGTTTCCTATTATTCAAATAACTCTCAAACCATTTTAAGGCTGGACCTCGGATTCCATAATGATTTAATTTTTGTAACAAGATTTTATGATTTAGAGTATCAAACGCCTTCGAAAGATCAAGAAAAATACATAGAGGTACTTCATCATTATCAAGTTTGCTTATCAAGTCATTTACAAGTTCTATAGCGGCAAATTCCGTTGAGTGTCCTTTTCTAAACCCATATTGCCCTTTATGAAATAAATCAAATTGATCAAAGTATTCAACAATTTGATTGAATATTATTTTTTCAAAGATTTTTGATATAACAGGAAGTAAAGAAATAGGACGATAGTTTGTAAATAATCCATCATCATCTTTTTTATATAAGGGAATTACTCTAGCTATTTTAAGTTTGTCTGGAAAAATACCGTTTTTTAAACTTTGATTTATAATTTTAGTGATAGGTTGAATCAAGACAGAGCTAATGTGTTTAAAAAGTTTCATAGACATTTGATCATATCCAAAACTAGTTTTGACTTTCAAACTATTTATTACTTTGTTCACATATTCACTTGTAACTTCCTGGAATTCAAAATTATCATTTTCAATATTGTTCAAGTATTTATCATAACTAATGTCCTCAGGTTTGTTGATATTTTTGGCCAAACCAGGTCCAATATTTATGAAAAATTCATTAAATTTATTTGCAATTATATTTTTATTATTAATAGGTGTTCCATTTAAATTGAATATTTCAGGGAAAGATTTCTTTGATTTATTTTTATTAAGTATATTATTGATAGTTGACCATGTTTTTCTCATATCATTTTTATGTTTGTTAAAAATAAAGTCATAATATCTTTTCTTTGCTAGTCTTATATTTTTCTTAAGGATCTTATTATAGGTAGATAGATTTACTTTTAAATTATTATATTCAACACTATTAGGATTTGTTTTTCTCAAACACTTATAGAGGTTGTCTCTAAATTTTATTGAATTAAGTATACCTTGTGTGATCCATGCATTGTTTTTGTGTTTATACTTATCAAATTTTACAAGCTTCAATGGCATGTATTTTTCAAGTGCATCTTTAATTTCTTCACTCAATAAGTTATAGTTATTATTTGGATTACTGTTTATATCAAGATTTAGTTTTTCCATAATATTTGCATTTTGCAAATGCAATTTTATATTTTCAACTGATTCAATAGTTTTTGGATAACATTTCACAAATTTAGGATTTTTATCTTTATGCAGATCTGTTTCCAAACAAGTAAAGTATGGCTGATGATCAGATAATTTGCGCATGAAAATACCTGATGTTGTATTTATTGATGCTTCACTTATTTTGCAAAATGTATTGTCAATGAGAGTACCATTTTTCTCTGAAAACCTAGTAGGTAAAGTTATTTTAGGAAAGAAACTATGCGTAATCATTTCTTCAAAAAACTCATTAAATATTGGCTTTTCATTTATCTTAAGTAAATTTATATTAAAATCACCTAATAACATTATTTCTTTATTAACATCATCAAAAATTCCAAGCGCCTGTCTAAATTCCTCCAAAAAAACATTCAAGTTTTCACTAAGATTTCTGGGAGGTCTGTATATATTCCCAAGTAAAATACTTTTTCTTTAATTCTCTGTGTGATATTTCAATAAACTGACCTTCCCATATTTCAGAAAGCTTATAGATATCATTTCTTGTATTATACTTATATTCCTGATTTAAATATATAATTAATCCACCTTTATTGCTACATTTTTTCCCTTGACTGATACACTGATAACCGTCCAATTGGCAAAGTGACAAATCATTGTGTGAGGTAATCTGGCATTCCTGGAGACAAATTGCGCTAAATACGATGCCTTGATTTTTGAATTCCTCTACCAGCAGTACAAGTTCATTAAATTTGGCTTGAATGGAATTAATATTTGTGCTCAGTACACTAAAACGCTTCTTTTCCCAAGATATTTGATTAAAATTTTCAATGTAAGGCGAATGTTTTATCATGTCCGTTACATTGGAGTCTGTATCGTTGTTATCGTCATGATGAATTTGTAAAATATTTCGAAGTGAGTTTCCTTCAAAACCACCCGTTACATAATTCAGAAAAGTTTCGTCTGTGTTAGCCATGATCGTGAGATAAACATAAATGTTTGATAAACTTTCGACATCTCTTTACATTAGAAATACGATGGTTGTCATGATGGACATCGTCGTTGAAATTTTTGTAAAAATTATATATATATATATATATATATATATATATATATATATATATATATATATATATATATATATATATATATATATATATATATATATATATATATATATATATACACACATATATATATATACATATATATATATACATACATATATATATATATATATATATATACATACATACATACATATATATACATACATACATACATATTTATGTATGTATAAATATCTACATGCAAAAGAATAATTTTGCAGAGGATAATCGTTTATACATGTATATCATTAACATAATAGAGATACAGAAGAGAATACATGTACAGTAAAACCTCCCTATACAGAACACCCTTGGGACCGGAAAAAAGTGTTTGGTATAGGGAGGTGTTTGGTATAGGGAGGTTTGCTTACATTGGAAATATATGTTTGGGAGCGATAAATGGTGTTCAGTATAGAGAGGTGTTCAGTATATAGAGGTGTTCGGTTAGAGAGGTTCTACTGTATATCATAAAGACCAGTTGCAGTAGCGGGCTTTTCATCAAGATCACCAGACTGTAACAATGGTTTATGCTCATAGGGAGTGCATGTGGCTATTTCCTATCAAGAGGCACTGCTTGCCACTTAGTTCAACTCACGGATCAGTTCACCAGCTGCTCCTAGTAGAATGTTAGCTTGGTATTGCCAAGATGCTGAAGCACAGATCATGACTTCTTATGGGTGTCTGACTATGCTTCTCTAGTTTGTCTTTATAGTAGTAATTGGATTTGGCTAGTTTGATGTCTCTTTGAGTTTGGTTTTCAGCATGTGGTATTGCTTGTGTATATTTATAACAGTTTTCCATGGCCTGTTTTATATTCTTTTTGCTGTCACATTCACGTTTTACCAGGAGCATATATTGAGACGTTCATTGTTCATCTGTGGTTCAGTTCAGTTCATTTCAGTTCAGTTCTTCCTTCTGATATAGATTTTAAGATTGAAGTAACTTCATGTGGGATAGTGTGAAAGTTGTCAATGAAAAGTGTCCCAAGCTCTACTTAACATTAGTACAAGGAGTGATATTTTGCAAACCAATCAGTGGAGACAGAGAGATTGCCATGCAGTGGTGGCCGAGAGTCCTGAAGCATACCTAGAAGTCTTTGCATAAATTAGCATGTCATTAAGCATGCTAAGAAGTCCTTGTACATACTGAGAGGTCCTTGAGCATGCTATAAGAAGTCCTTGTACATACTGAGGGGTCCTTGAGCATGCTATAAGAAGTCCTTGTACATACTGAGGGGTCCTTGAGCATGCTATAAGAAGTCCTTGTACATACTGAGGGGTCCTTGAGCATGCCAAGAAGTCCTTGTGCATGTTATGGAATCATTAGCAAAACCAGAAAGTCCTAAAAGTGTCCCTAGCCACTAGGATTCCATACAGCTGTACACAGTCTTAACTCTTTAAGTGCGAAATTTTGCACCGAGTCAACAGCTTTTCTCGGCATGCAATGCGCCCAATACATGCCGAGAAAAGCTGTTGACATGGGAAAATTTTCTCTGGAACCAGAGACATGTTGGTACTTGAATGAAAGGTCTTTTTACGAGGAATACAAATCTGAGATCCTAATGATAATTGAGACTAGTTTGGCTTTATTAGATCGACTTTGGACATGATTGGCACTGAAAGAGTTATGGAACTGTAACACAAAACTGCAGATATTTGCAGAATGAGGATAAATAATGGTGAGAAAAGGAGGAGCAAATCCTCGGCTCTCCATGTATAAAACATGACCCTTTTGGATAGCTTTGTCAACGCCAAAATGTCGATGCCGGGGTACAAAAATGTGCAAGATGAAAGGTTTAGTTCAGAGATGGGCCAGCGCATGATTCATAGTTTTTTTCCCAATGCTGTAATTATCGAAATGGAAATCAACATTTGTAGATTTCCTTTGGGGATGAAAGAGTCAGATAAAACAAAGCTCTTCTCTTTTTTTTTTTCGGTGCTTATGCGGTGAAGTATTAATGTGATAAATGTTAGTCCTCTGGTGGCGCGTCTCGGTGTTGTTGTTCCACGGGGGCACAAGTTCAAACAGGTTGGCAACGTACAGTGAAGCAAAGCCAACAAACACAAAGCTATCAGCAGTGACTGGAAACTACAGATATCTGAACACACGTGTGATCCAGTCTGTCAGAGATCAGATACTGCCAATCAGGGACCAAATCCCTTGTTGATGAGTTTTCCCATGCTTCATTTTTCTTTCTTTTCATTTTTGCCCCTGCTGAAATGAGAAAGACTGGTTGGATAACTTCTATTGGTAATGGTAATTTATGTTTTTTTATAACAATGTTTAGAATTGTCATAATCCCCAAATCATGTGAGTTTGAAAGGCATTTAATAATGCAAGGAGCTTTAACTTTGTGACCTCAGCACCACATTTTAAACTGAGTCAACAGTTTTCCTGAAGAATCATGAATCTGAAAAGAGCGTCTACGTATCTTTGGTCTAGTCACACTTATTACATTTGGATTTCCCAGGATGCTTTTCTGCATTTTCTTGTTGTTTTTTTACTAATTTCTTTTTTGGACACTTTGAATTTTTAATTCTATTGCACTTTAAAGCATAGAATTTAATATATATTTACGCAATTTTTTCATCTGACAGTTGAACCTTTGACCTTAACCCTGATGGTAACACTGTATCGAGTTTCACTCCATGTAACACGACGTGCAGGAAATACGCATTTCAGCCTGCAAAAGCTTTGTACTTCCTGGCGTTAATGGCCTCGCATGTGGGTTTGAAAAAAGACCGAAAATATGTTCCGTGATATACTGCTGCAGGGTTCACGCAAAAGAAAACTGGATCATCTCAATACAGCAAATTTGGGTTCTAACGATGCAATTCCGTAGTTGTCAGTTCAATTGCATATTGTCTTGGGGGGATTACTACTCTGATGAATGGACGGTGCTCATGGTCGGAGCAAGTGGTGTTGGCATGGTGGGATGCAGTGTCGCATAAATGGTGAATCCCTCGCAGCGGCTGGTACTGACATCATGCCAAGCACACGGCCACCATGCCAAGTCCTCTGTGGGCTCAGCATTGACAAACGATCCCGCGAAGTCACAGAGGTCATCAACCAAGGGTGACCTGGGTCACTCCTGACACGCTGAGGACTCTGTCTCCTTGCTCCTCCCCCCCCCTTGGTTAAACCCGTCGGGGACAGAGTGGCGGAGAGGAGATGACATTCAGTGCATGAGGTGGATATTCCCATGCATGACCTGTCTGTTTAGTGGTCATCAAAAATCAATCACAGGACATATTACCGCACACAGGGTCTAGGTGTTGGTGTCAAGTGACCACTTACTTTACATTGGGCCAGAAGGGAAGTTTTCTCTACACATAATTTAACATGTCTGTGTACCTGTCTAGAAAGCAAGGGGTGTTCAGGGTGATACAGTGCCCCAGACTGTACTACAACCACTGTAACACCGCCCAGGGGGGCTTTTTTGAACTGCATATTTTTCACAGTCACTGATCGTGCCACGGGGTACAATCTTCAATGTTCACCTCATGCTGAATAAATACCAGCCTACTGTCTGTGCTGAAATTGTAATATTCAGCAACTTGTGTGTTCCCACGTGCATTAGTCTGATCGTGTTGGGAATTTCACCAGATTGGCTACAGTTTGTAATTGGCTTAAGCATTGAGATCTTAATTATCCAAATGCCGACTTTCAAAAAACACAAGCAGAATTTCCATATCGCCCAAAAACTGCTGTGATTAATTTCAACTATCACTATAATGTGTGCATCAAAAGCTGAATAGATTCATATATACATATTCTTGCCAATTATTTTGGCTTAGTGGTTGCAACATTCAGGCCAAATCTGGCCTTGACTAAATATGTACCAGCCATTTGCCTATTAATGGCCAGCCCTGACCCAGAGATATCCATTCAGGAACAGCCAGGACGGGATTTATTTGCTCTGCTCAAAATCCAGGAACATTTCCACCATCGTGCAAAAAGTGCTGTCTGTGGGTTTACCGGAATATTCGTTATGAAAGCTGCACACATACTTGTTGTTGGAATAGGTTGAAATGGCTGGAAGAATGTACATGTCATGTACATGTCATGTACATGTCATGTACATGTGCCTGTCATTCAGTAGAAAGATGTACAGGTGCCTGTAATGTGATGACAGTTTAACACTTTCAATGCCAATCATGTCTAGACATTGAAAGGGTTAAACTGTCATTACATGACAGGCGCCTGTACAAAGTTGATCTACTTGAGGCAGACAAGTCTGAATTGTCATTTAGGATACCAGACTCGTATAATTTGATCCTCATAAAAAGACCTTTGAGTATTCAAGTACCAGCATGCCTATAGTTTCAGAGAGAATATCCCTGGCAAACAGCTTTCCTCGGCGCACATTGGGCGCATTGCGCCCAATGCACACCGATAAAAGCTGTTGACTCAGTCCACAATTTGGCACTTAAAAGAGCTAAGTGTGCCACAAATGTGGCCTTACAAGAGGTTTGGTTTCTCTTGTGGGGGTGGGAGGCGGGGGTCGGGAATAAACGAAAATTCCATGTTTGCTGCATGACAAAGTGGCCTCAGTAGAGGGGTGTCCTAGCATAAGAGGGGACCACTATATCCCAGTACCGCTGTATTTTTGCAGGGACTGCTGGTGCCATTAGCCAATTAGCCAAAAGCTGATGTTTCATTCATTTAGCCTAAGAACTTTGCAAATGCTCAATTTATTTTAACATAAATTATGTAGGAGTCAGGCCAAATTCTGCAGTGATTATACTATTTTTTTCTCAATTTGACCATAAATGTTGAAGGCCTAGATCTGTCCCTGTTTTTTTTTTTTTTTTGTGGCAAGCAGGAGTGGTCGTAGAGTGAAAGTGCAGTGCAGGCCTCCAGATGTCACCAGTGTGCACTGTGCTTACAATGACATTACCGTGGGCCATTGAACAAATCTTTCGAGGGAACTTGGTGCAGAAGTGAAGATGTTAGACAGTCAATGTTATCTCCTTTCAGTGCCACTCCCCCCTCCAGCTTCCCTCCATTTTTATGACTCAGGAAATGCTAAAACCTAAAAATTTGTAAACATAACAAATTTATACCAATTATTAAGCACAAAAGTGTTCTGAGAATTCTTAGAAAT
The DNA here is from genome assembly GCA_964020975.1 of Hermodice carunculata. Lineage (NCBI taxonomy): Eukaryota > Metazoa > Annelida > Polychaeta > Eunicida > Amphinomidae > Hermodice > Hermodice carunculata. The sequence continues at coordinate 31,533,441 of OZ026618.1, forward strand.
GTAGGTGTGAACTTGAGTTTCTAACCCTTAACCCTTTCCCCCTTCACCCAACCAAAAACTGCTGGTGGTCAAACATTGTCTGCTTCAGTGTTTTCAGTTAATTTCAACAGTAATGAAAAATAATGTTGACTGAGAATTATAGATGAGCCCTATCAAGATCACATGCCCCAGGTCAACAACTTTCCTTGGCATGAGTTGGGCACTTAGTGCCCAACTCATGCCAAGGAAAGTTGTTGACTCAAGTGTCAATTCAAGGGGGAAAGGGTTAAATGTCTTAAACATCCTGAACACTGAGTAGGAATAGGACAGTACAACTCCAGTGCTTAACCCTAGTGCTGCGGGACCCATGTTTATATGGTCCAAAATGCAGGTTAAAAAAACAGTTCAGCAGTACTGGTGTTAATAGGTTTCGGGTTCGAGTCCCAGTCAGGCTGTGCAAAGATTTTTTTTATGTCTGGTGGTTAATTAACATTCAATGTGAAACGTTGAACAGTCATTGCCCAGCACTTTTTTCAATGCCTCCCATTTATAATTTCTCAATATCAGTTATGTGTACAGTGCTCCGACCCTGTCTTGAGAGACCACTCCAATTTCCCAGTTAACAATGGGAGTTGGCCCAACATTGGCCCAATGGTGGGCCATCCATGCCAACGTTGTGCCAATGTTAGGCCAACCTTTAATGGTAGCTGGGTTGGGACCATCTGCCTTGAAAGACCACCTTAAACATACTTAGCTTCGCACTCTTCTCGTCATTTAGACCTCCAATGAGAGACCACCTGCTTTAAGAGACCACAATTTGATCATCCCTCAGGATCGTCTTTTCAGAAAAGTTTCATTGAATAAAGTGAACGAAAATTTGAACATATCGTAGAAATATTTTGAATGAAGTTTGAAGAATTAGAATGATAGCAGGTTTGGTTTTTTAAGAGCATGCTTTATTTGGAGAGGAGACACTTCCAACACAAAACCACCCTTATCTGACAGCATATTTTCTTCTTTGCCTCGATCGTTTTCCTTAAAAAAATATGAAGGCTTCCACTGAAAAGGAACTACATGCATATGACAAGCATTATTACAGACAATTTCTGACACAGATGAAGTGATATTTTCCGTTATGGAATCACTTTGAAAAGTGTGAATATTATGATATTAATACCACAAAGGACAAAGTAGGTGGGATACTGCATTGATACGGGAAAAGTGATTGCAAAATTGTAACATTAGAGACCATTAGGACCATGCAGCTCAAAGAGGGATAGATGTAGCTTTGATGGTGCCCACTTATGGAGGGAGCGATAAGTGGTTGTAAATCTAGAAGACAGCTTTTATATCACTGTCTTGTCAGCGTTGACAGGTCCCTTTGATCAATGTCAATACTCCCACAGGTGAGATGATGTTACATTGTTGCAGTACCCTGTTATGTGTATCTGTGGCCATGGCAACATGACCTAGATTACAAGTAAAGTGACAGGAGTTTACTCTTTGGAAAACATCTCCGTTAACCCTTTTGATAATTACTGTGAATTCATTTAATTTCACCGTGTTTTTATTTTTGTTTATGTTGCCGATGCTTCAAAGCTGCCAAAATAATTAAGAACCCATTGAAAAAGATTTTTAACATGCCATGGATTGGAATTCAAACAAAAATATTGACTTAAAGTTTTAGTGCAGGGTCCAAAATTAAAAGACTGCCAAAATTAGAACCTGTGAAAATTAATTAATTCACATTAGTAGAGGGATAGAGTTAGGGAGGGAGAGAGAGATTTTATTTACATCTCACCCTAAGTGCAAAGCATGCTAGAAAGATCAAATACCAGAGTAAAAGGCTGAGTACTCCAAATCTCTACGTGGAGGTACGAGAGATGATAAAAGCGACATGTAAAAGACATTATACAAATAAATAAGGAAGAAAAAAGAGACAAGTCATGATTCAAATACTGTACACAAAACAGGGTAGCACTGGAAAAAAAAAGTTAATGTGTAATAAGCCTGTTATGATACAGGATGGTATATTCAATCACAAAATATGTAAAAGATATTGTCTATGGTCTAAAATATATTTACAGGTTTTGGCAGATTACATGCATAAATCAGGCTCAGAGAGTAAGAAAGACGATTTGTTGCTATCTGTTGAACCATTAGAATACCTCTTGATGACACCAGCTTCCTGAAAAAAAACTCTGTTCTGAAGTCTAAGTACATCTCACAATGAAGGATTACATGGCGTTCATTTTCCACCTCAGTGCAGAAAGGATATTTAGTCTGTCAGCATCAGTACCAGATGTAAGTCAACAAGGCTGTGTGGCAGGAAAGTTATTGACCTGGGGTGTGCTATAGGAAAGTTGTTGATCTTGGGCTTCCTAACCAGAAAAGTCTCTGCTACGGTTGCTTGAATTTGTATTATTTTTTTTATTGGTAAGAATATCGTGAAAATACGTTCTGAAGGAGGTCACTAGAATGACGTCAGCGCTTAAAATGTACAGGTCTGAGTAGACAAAAAAAAGAAGACCAGAGTACCATGACTTTCATCATCAGAAAGAAGTCAAACATTTTGATGTCAAATTATTTCATATTATGTACATTGTGATTTTATCTTCAAGCTAACTCCTATCACAATGTCAGCGCTTTGCAATTTAACTCATTCCACCCTGATGACGCTTTTTCCCGCTAATATCTAAATGTCGTCTGCTAATTGTATTTTACTAATTTAGGGATTATTTTTCAATATTTTGGATGAAACTTGCATGGAAGATCATTCCAAATTATATGCCCATGGTCAACAGCTTTCCTTGGCGCGCTCTGGGCGCATTGCGCCCAGAGCGCGCCAAGGAAAGCTGTTGACTCAGTCTTCTATCAGGGTGGAATGAGTTAAGAACATTTTGTGTCATTACATGCGGGGTATCATCTGTATGCTTGCCTAATCTTAGATTTTTACACAGATCTGCACAGTCATTTAATTATATATATAGTGGTTCGATGCCAATCATCATAAAGTTCAAGTGATGATCGGTTCCAAATTAATCATACATGTTTGTGGTGGTACAGGTGATGTGCACGTTATCACAGCAAAGTAGAATGGTGCACAGTGGGGTGGGAAACCACAAGCTTTTCCTGGGACGTAACATCGTACATATTTCTTACATAGGGTGGCCTTGAATGTCATGTTCAGCATCACTACATTGCATCATGTGGCATGGTACCAGAAGACAGTTATATGTTACTGTCCCAGCTGTGGGTCATAGCTAATGGCTATGCTGGTCCACTCCGTAACGATTGTTTGAATATGCATGAACATACAGATGAAAGTTACAGGGTGGACTATCATTGCTCAGATGGGGATAAAGGTTACAGAATGGACTAGAATCAGCCTGTACATATATGTATAGGGATGAAAATAATACAGAGTAGATTACCATAGTCCATATAGGGATAAAGGTTACAGAATGGACTAACAGAAGCCTATATCACGTATATAGGGATAAAAGAGTTACTTCCATATAGACATAAAGGTAACAGAATGGACTATCATTAGCCTATATAAGGGTGGAAGTTACAGAGTGGACCATCATAGCCCATATGGGGATAAAGGTTATAGAAAGGACTAGTGTTACCATATATAGGAATGGAAATTACAGAGTGGACTCTCATAGTCCATAAAGGGACAGAAGTTACAAAATGGACTAGTGTTTGCATGTAACAGAGATGGAAATCATGAAGTGGATCCGCAGAAGGCCGATACTATAGGGGTGGAAGTCAAAGTCAGAATGGCCCTTAGTAAACAAATGGACAAGCTAGTCAGTCTCTCATAGGGTAGGCTTCCTGTGTAATATATGGCATGGATGTTAAAGAGAGAGATTGTGGTGTAAGGTGTTGAAAGGGTTAGTGTCCTGTAACATGGAGCCAGGTTCCTCAGCAATGCTAGGTTTATGTGGTGATAAGATAGGCATGTACCGTGAGTTCATTCAGAATACCTTCAGGAAACTACACCAAAGAATTATATCACACCCTATCCATTATCATATGGTGTTACTTGACAGAAATTGCAGATGCCAAAAATTTATTATATCTCCATCCCCCCAGCTTAACCTGACCAAAAGTGGGGTGGCCAAATGTGGCCTGCTTCAATGTTTTTTTTTTCAACAACTACAATAGTGATGAAAAAAGTTTCAGAGTTACAGATGAGACCTATCAAAACAACATATTACAGGTCAACAGCTTTGCCTGCCAAGGGTTGGGTGCATAGCAACAGCTTTCCTTGGCAAGGGCTGGGTGAGCCAGTATTAACTCTTTAAGTGCCAATCACTTCTAAAGTCGATATACTAAAGTCAAACTAGTCTTAATTATCATCAGGATCTCAGATTCATATTCCTCATAAAAAGACCTTTCATTTAAGTAACAGCATGCCTCTAGTTCCAGAGAGAATATCCCAGGTCAACAGCTTTTCTTGGTACGTATTGGGCGCATTGGGCCCAATGCATGTTGTGAAAAGCCGTTGACTTAGTAAAAAATTTGGCACTTAAAGAGTTAAAGTAGTCTTCACTTGTTGGGGGGAAGGGTTATAGAAGCGACGGACTCCCTTAAGAAATTCTAGGGTTGATTGTGTGTATATAGGATTATTTACCATTTCTTCATGTAATAAATGGCCTTTGGGATGAAAACACTCAAGCATCATTTCAGGCGGCAATGCAGCCCGTCCCGGTTTATTGTACTAGGTGTTTCGTTGGTTGCTGTGTTAATCAATTGAGTTGTGTGCCAGTGTCGGGAGCCCTGATGGTATTGCGTTGGGCATTGAACTGTGCTTGGACCTGTTCGTTGAAGACAGTGGCTCTCCTTGCCGGCATGTACACTCAATTGCCACACAATCCAGTCGTCATACTGCACAGCTCTATCTATCGCCTTCTTTCCTCAATCAGTGCCAGCTGTGCTCTGTGTACTTGAAGCTTTTGCCCTACATCCCGACAATTTTATGGACATTATTCTCTGGCGTGAGGTCCATCTGTCACACTTGTCTTGTTTGCCTGGCCCAAGTTGTTGAAAACCCAGCCTGTTAGGAGGTCCACAAACCTCGGAGTGTCCACACTACACTGGGTACTGTCAGGGAAAACATATGTTGCTTTTCCTATCATCGTTTGTACATTGCCAGGGTGGTCCACACAGTGGGGTCACAATGGCTGTTTGTACATTGCCAGGGTGGTCCACACAGTGGGGTCACAATGGCTGTTTGTACATTGCCAGGGTGGTCCACACAGTGGGGTCACAATGGCTGTTTGTACATTGCCAGGGTGGTCCACACAGTGGGTTCACAATGGCTGTTTGTACATTGCCAGGGTGGTCCACACAGTGGGTTCACAATGGCTGTTTGTACATTGCCAGGGTGGTCCACACAGTGGGTTCACAATGGCTGTTTGTACATTGCCAGGGTGGTCCACACAGTGGGGTCACAATGGCTGTTTGTACCTTGCCAGGGTGGTCCACACAGTGGGGTCACAATGGCTGTTTGTACATTGCCAGGGTGGTCCACACAGTGGGGTCACAATGGCTGTTTGTACATTGCCAGGGTGGTCCACACAGTGGGGTCACAATGGCTGTTTGTACCTTGCCAGGGTGGTCCACACAGTGGGGTCACAATGGCTGTTTGTACCTTGCCAGGGTGGTCCACACAGTGGGTTCACAATGGCTGTTTGTACATTGCCAGGGTGGTCCACACAGTGGGTTCACAATGGCTGTTTGTACATTGCCAGGGTGGTCCACACAGTGGGTTCACAATGGCTGTTTGTACATTGCCAGGGTGGTCCACACAGTGGGTTCACAATGGCTGTTTGTACATTGCCAGGGTGGTCCACACAGTGGGGTCACAATGGCTGTTTGTACCTTGCCAGGGTGGTCCACACAGTGGGGTCACAATGGCTGTTTGTACATTGCCAGGGTGGTCCACACAGTGGGATCACAATGGCTGTTTGTACATTGCCAGGGTGGTCCACACAGTGGGGTCACAATGGCTGTTTGTACATCTCTCACTGTTTTATGCCCATTCTTCAGGCTGCATGGTTTCAGTAATATTTTTTCCAACTTGTTCCTTCCTGGCTGTTGCGCTCCTCATGCCGAGTTCCCCCGGTACTTAGTTCTCCCTCGTCATGCAGGCTCCCTGCCCCCTGCTCCCTGCTGCTGTGTGCTTCCTCCCTACCTCCCCCCCATGCACTCCCATTACTTGGCATTATGGGTAAGCTCCCCGGGAATAATTTCCTCATGTTTTGACCACTTGTCACTCTCCAAGACCCCCCTTTTTCAGACCATTGATCTTAAAGGGCCATGTTTTTTATTGTCACTCCCAAAGACCCCCCAAAATTGCAAACATTTGCCTGTGGTAGTTAGTAACTTTAAATTGTCAATATCAGTTCCCAAAGAGCCCCCTATTTTCTTATTGATTCAGCTCCCATTGAGTCCGGGTTTCATACCCTCAGTGGAGCCTACCCACCCTAAAATATGTGTAGTGTCGCCCCCCCCCCCCATGCTTCCTGTTGCTGTCTGTTGCTGCTTGTTTTCTGGTACTAATGCTTGCTGCTGTTTTTTCGCTGTACGATGTGCTGATTCAACTGCCGACTGCCGCCGTTCACTTAACTTGTTGTTGCTCATTGCTCCCTCTAGTACCTACCAGGGGCCAAAACCGGCTGGTAGTCAGATGTCATCTGCTTCAGTGTTCCCAACTAAGTTTAACATTATTGATGGACAATTTGACTGGGAGTTGTAGGTGAGACCTATCAAGATCTCATGGCCCAGCTGAGTCAACAGCTTTCCTTGGCGTGGGTTGGGCACTTGGTGTCAAACCCATGCCAAGGAAAGCTGTTGTGTCAGTCTTAATTCCAAGGGGGAAAGGATTCATTCTTGCTTTTAGCCACAGTTGTTACTAAAGCTCTTCATGCACTGTCTGCTGTAGCTACATCTGTAGCTTTTTGTCAGCTTCAGCTACATCTGTGGCTCCTTGCTATTTGCACTAGCCCCAGTACATCTGTAGCTCTGTGCTGCCTGCTGTAGCTACATCTATAGTTCCTTGCTGTCTGCTGTAGCTACATCTGTAGCTCTGTGCTGTCTGCTCTATAGCTGCATGATTGTTTCTTGTGTGTTGTACATTTTAGCTACATCTAGTTCCTTGCTGTCTGCTTTAACTACATGTGTAGTTCCTTGTTCCCTGTAGCAAAACATCTGTAGTTCCTTGCTGTCTGCTGTAGCTACATCTATAGTTCCTTGCTGTCTGCTGTAGCTACATCTATACATGTGTAGTTCCTTGCTGTCTGCTGTAGCTACATCTATAGTTCCTTGCTGTCTGCTGTAGCTACATCTGTAGTTCCTTGCTGTCTGCTGTAGCTACATCTATAGTTCCTTGCTGTCTGCTGTAGCTACATCTATACATGTGTAGTTCCTTGCTGGTTGCTGTAGCTACATCTATAGTTCCTTGCTGTCTGCTGTAGCTACATCTGTAGTTCCTTGCTGTCTGCTGTAGCTACATCTGTAGTTCCTTGCTGTCTGCTGTAGCTACATCTGTAGTTTGTTGCTTGTCTGCTATAGCCAGTTCTACCAGTCTTTCTACTTCTGACTGCACACTGGCTGCCAGTACGTGTTCAGTAACACATTTCAGGCTGTATTAAGGGATGGTCATCATTCTGGTTACAACACATTGACTTGTCTTGTGGCTTCTGTTTGCCCGTGAAACAACAGCGCTCTTTAAAATGATATGCTGTGGATGATTGGCACAACAAGGAAGTTGATGGCTGACTGCTGGAGACAGACAATGACTTGACAGCTAATGCCAATTATGTGTTATGTAATAGCAAAGACCTGTCTGTGGTTGGATTCTTGGCAATATGAATGGAAAAACACTTTCCGCAGCTCTTCTCATAGCCTCCAAAGCAGACTAAGCACTGTTAACTCATTCCATTCTCTTGTCACAGGCCTTGGTCAGTGGTTCTGGCACTGCCTTCAGATTATAGACATGTTGGTACTTGAACGAAAGCTTTTTTCCTGAAGAATTCAAATATGCAATTGTCGTCTTAAATCTAGGTAAATATACGTAAATATCAGGGACTGGTATGGAATGAGTTAACTAGCTGTACCATACACTTACATAGTGGGAGATAGGTCTGTTTAGCAGGTAATTTCTATCCTAACATTGAAATATAGACTCGCACTACGACTCCGACAAATTTTATCTGGCTGTTACAAAAAGATATACCAACATTGCAATTCAGTAATACAGTTAGAATCTTCAATTGAGACCACCTCTGTAAAAAGACCATTTCAATATCAAGACCACCAATTTACAGACCTGTTTTTGTTCATCCATAATATAGTTCATAACCCCGATAAGACCACTCCCTATTAAGACCACATTTTCAGGCCCTTGGATAGTCGTAATAGGGCAATTTCACTGTACATCTGTAGAGATGTACATAACAAAATTGCAAAAATTTATGAAGAAAAGTATTACCAACAAACGAAAAGTCAGGTCCTGTTAAGGATAACAATCTGCTATCGTGGGGCCACCTATGAATAAGAATTATTATTGTTGAATACATAGCTGAAAAACAATAAAATTAACAAAAACCACTGATAATGGTCAAGCCATGATAATACTGTATGGAATAATCAGTTGTTTCAAACAAGACATGATGGTGTGAAACACAATCCAGCAGGTTGTTACCCAACACATTGAGAGGGTAAACACACAACAGAAGTGGACAGTTGGAAGAAGGAGGCAGAACAGTAAACATGGACTGAGCCAAGGTCCTGCCTTCTCTTGTATGGTTAGCCATACAGGCAAAAATTCATGTGGCATGGGTTGGCTGCTCAATGTATATGGTAACTGAACTGCACATTTGGTATTCCATATTGCTGTACATATTCATATTCAACGCTGATTGAATACTCCTTTCGTCATTCAACAGGTAAAAGACAGTGCTGTCCAGCTGAAAATCTTTGTAGCAAAATTTTCTTTACTTGTAGCAATTTTTCCACTTCTTTTAATGAGAAACACTTATTTTTGAGAAAATCTGTAGCAATTTTGAAGAGCTTTGTAGCAAAATTTTGCTACAATGCTCCAGTTGGACAGCCCTGAAAAACTACAAACAACTTAAACATCTTGTCTGGTCGGTCAACCAAGAGTAAGTTACACTTTCATCACCTCAGCAGTTGCTCTGCGATAACACTGCATAATCATTTATATTCCCGAGCATAAAATTTCCTGAATTAGCCTCAAAATAGATTTTTGCGAGTTTTATTTTCCCAAACTGCCACCATAAAGAGACCATTTCCATACTAAGATCACCAATTTACAGTGCCATTTTTGTTTACTCTTAATTTTGAATTATATCCCCACAAAGGCCACTCCCCTATTAAGACAACATTTTTTCAGTGCCATGGATGGTCTTAATAAGCAGATTCCACTCTTAAATGCATTGGGTGAAAAAAGGCAAGAATCATGCATGCACCAATACATGTAAAGTAAAATATTTTCTGCATTTAAGTGGCTTGTTTGAAGTTCGATCCCATTCACAAGCAGAGCTGCAACCTGACATGCTTGAGTGAATGACATAGAATATGTTTGCATGTTTCCTTTAGAAGGCAGCCAGGCTTCCTACTAGGTGTCCTGTAAATATACATCAATCTGTTAATTGTATAATATTCATGTTTATAATTGGAACTTTCAATCGGGACTGCACAGGACCAGGGTGAAGTCTTAACTGTTTAGAACTCGACCCCCCCCCCACTGAGACTGCCCCTCCTCACCCCCACCCCCACCCCCTTTGACAATAGCCCAGGCATGTTGGTACTAAAATTTAGATGGATGGATGGTCTTATTTTTGTTTACAATGGTGAATATACCGTTCCTGTCCCCCACTTCAGGATACAGAACAGGTCAATAAAGTTTCCTAGGAATGTACCAAGCAGAATGAGGATCAGTGATGGTTACGTCAAGTAGACTGATGTTGACCAGTTTAATGTTCGTGGCTGGAGCCCCTGATACAACCTTACAGATACGGCCGGCAGACTGGAGCGCTGAGACTGGCCAGATGCGCGACATAAAAACACTTCACCTGCAGCCATATTTGTCAGACTTAAAACATGATTTATTTTGTTGCAAACGGATAAAACAAACAATTTGTACTGAGCCACATTGGCCATGCAGCATCTGCCCACTGTGTTGGCCTGTGGAAATTCCGAATGCTTGTTGCTGGGAAACTTACGTAGACATATATCTGTATAACTTGTTCCCTGCTAGCTCAAGCTGAACTGAATCAGTAGCTTTCTGTTGTACATGCTGGTTACATGTTCCCAGAGCCCACCAAGGAAACCTGTTGACCAGGGCAATTTTTTAAGAAAAAAATATTCATGTTGGTTTTTGAGTTACATCTCGTTTCATGAGGAATTAGAAACTGAAACGATATTGTAATAATTCAGATGAACCATATCTTTTGCTGTGAATAGGAGGCAAAGGGTGCAGCGTTTGTTTTCTGAGAGTGAGACAGGTATTCCTGAGGGAGCAGTTTACCTTGAAATTATGGTACATTGCACAAAAAGTAGAGTGGTTCTCATTGTTTGAAGAAATGTGTATTGTAATCCAAGTGTAAATCATCTTTCAGCATCAACAGATATACAGTGAAACCTCATTATAACAACACTCAATTATCCGACATATTTGATATAATGACACAAATTTTCATGGGAGAAAGTTCATTTTCTTTGTGATTTGATTCATTTATCTGACATATTCAGTTATCTGACACATTTCTTAGGGAACAGATGCTGTCATTATAACAAGTTTTCACTGTATGCCCCACATTAAGCAATACCCTGCTGTTTGAGTTCCAATTCCACTGTGACTCGGGTAAAAGTATATAGCTAAGAACCGAATTGGAATGCAAATGGAGTCGTGAAGTTATTTGCTGGTCTGAGTACAGCTGAGTCAATAGCTTTCCTTAGTGTGGGTTGGGTGTGTTAAATTGTGCCCAACCCATTACAAGAAAAGCTGTTGACCTAGCGCATGCCATCATGAATGGTCTTACGTACAAATCTCAGCAAAAAATTTTTTTGGTAATGAGAAATTTAAATGAGAATGTTAACTGTTTAAATGCCAAATTTTGGACTGAGTCAACAGCTTTTCTCTGGAACCAGAGGCATGCTGGTACTTGAATGAAAGGTCTTTTTACGAGGAATACGAGTCTGAGATCCTAATGATAATTCAGATTAGTTTCACTTTAGTAGATTGACTTTAGGTGTGATTGGCACTGAAAAAGTGAAAGCAGATGACAATTTACACCTGGGCACTTTGGGCGATTTCAGTGGGGAAGGGTCAACATGCTTTGGGCCGGTTGCATCCAAAGCGTGTCAAGTGAGGATGGCTGTGAACCAGGGCCGTTGTTTTTCTCAGCAGAAATAGCCGTGCTGGTATTGAATGAAAGCTAGCTCTTCTTATGATGGCATCAGAATTAGTACTTCGGATGAGCAAGACTTCTGTTACAATTGCCACCAGAAGAGTTAATTAAGCTTTGCTATGTACTTGTGCCGGGAGCCAAGTGGAGGTGGAGAGAAGAGTTTATTATCATCCCTCAGTTTCCCTCCCATCCGTCCACTTTGTCTGAGCCGGCTGCACCCATAATCAGGATAATCGGACGCCATCAACAGCTTGTTCACTTTGGATGAGTGTTTTAACCCTCCCCTCCTTAAACCAGCCAAAGCCTGTTGAATGTCATTTGCTTCAACTAATGTCGGGAGGAATTCGAATGAGAGTCCTAGATGGGACCTATCATATGGTAACATGCCCCAGGACAACAGCTTCAGTCAGTATGGGATTAGTGCTTTACGCCTAACCCACAACAAAGAAAGCTGTTGACTCAGTTTTAACTCTTTCAGTGCCAATCACGTCTAAAGTCGATCTACTCAATTTAGACAAGTCTGAATTATCATAAGGATTCCAGATCCGTATTCCTCGTAAAAAGACCTTTCATTCAAGTACCAGTATGCCTATAGTTCCCGAGAGAATACCCCAAGTCAAACGCTTTTCTCGGCACACATTGGGCGCATTGCATCCAATGTGTGCTGAGAAAAGCTCTTGGCTCATTCCAAACTTTGGCACTGAAGGAGTTAATTGAATGGAGATGGGAATGATGCAGGAGACTACAGACTGTGGGCTCCCGGCCATGCTGCCTTATTCTTCACATGTTGGAGACATCCCTTGAAAGCCTGGAACAAGAACTATATTATATATGTGTATGTGTATGTGTGTGTGTGTGTGTGTGTAAGATATAATTCTCTGTGGGACAGTCATATCAGTGCTAAACTTCATGATGAACCATGTAATGAACAGCATGTGAGACATATAATGACCAACATTTGCCTCAACAGTGCTTACATAATTGTGCATCAGATACATGGACCCGGTATGTCACAGCATCGAGGAAGCCTCCTGGTGGGGAAAAAAATACCATCCTTACCAGCTTTAAAAAGGTACAAGAAAACATGAGAGAAAAGAAGAAAGATGTTATCTACACTATAGTTGGCCTTTAAAGTACTCATGATTAGACTTTCACTCTCTTGAGACATATTGAAACCATCATAAACCTGTGCCCCACCCCACTCCCATTATGTAACTGGTGAAAGTCTGAAAATTATGTTCATATTCAATATTTACAACACTTTTAACTCTTAAAGGGCTAATCACTGCTATAGTCGTTTCCTCGTTACTGTTAAACATATAATGGTTAAAAGATTCAAATTCCTCATGAAGATATCTTTCATTCAAATACCAGCAAGCCTAACTAGATATAGTCTAAAGCAAAAAGCTGTCTTAGTCAACAGCTTTCCTTGGGACACTTTGCGCATTTTGCGTGCCAAGTGACCTGAGGAAAGCTGTTGACTCAGTCTTAAATCAGCACTTTAAGGGTTAATAGTATATGGTGGGCCACAATTTGTTTCAAATTTAAAGAAAGAAAATGCACCATGTGGAATAGATCATACTCCATCAGGTAAGGAAGGAAAATTAACAACCCAAGATGTTTACACTCTAATTTTCAGAGCGGTCAGTTGCTTTCTTGATGAGTGTGTTTGTGGATACAGCTGGTATCTCAGTGTTGGCAGCTCGTCAGCCGACACATTTGAACGTGTAATGTGCAGCACAGAGACGCTGGACACTGGAAAGTTTGTGATATTTTATGAGGATCAGAAACGCAGATCTAACAAAATTTCTCTCTTCCAAGAAAAATGTAGAAACGGATGAAAAAAAAGGAAACCATGACTTTTGACAGCTGAAATCTAAAACTTACTTTGAAAAATCTTTGCTGTCACTTTTTGCCAGAAAGGTTATTATGTATGTATGTGTACATACATGCATATAGGTGATACATATACATGTGTCAATATGTATATAAAAAGCTAGTTGTGTGCAGGTCTGGAGTGCAAAGAAATTGTTAGTGAAGTGCATTGTAGTGATATTATTTGCATGGTGGCAGTACCTGAGAGACAGACAAACTGTCATATTTACACAAAAAAAAAAATGCTACAAAGTTATTTTAACCCTTGGTACATAAAGTGCCAGAGGGTATTGTGTTATCCCCTGCGTCATCCGTCTGTCTGTCCGTCCGTTTTGTCGACGTTAACGCGATATCTCCAAAAATATTTACTGTAGCTGTGGCAAATTTATGTAACAGAAGGACCTTATGCTGGACTAGGTGCCTATTGAAAACCATGCAGTTTCCTATGATTATTTTTAAACTTTTTAATAAAACTTTAATGTATTTATTTGAAGGCTGTATAAGTGGTGGTAACCCTAACAATGTTACAGCGATATCTTAAAAAGTATTGACCACAGCTTTACCAAATTCGTGTCAGAAATGTATCGTATGATGGATCGGGCTTCCAATCAAAACCAGCATCCTATGATTATATTTAAACTTTTTATGAAACTTTAACTGTATTTATTTAGAGGCTGTCTCAGTGGCATCAACCCTGGTGACATCACCATGATGTCTCAAAAATTATTTACCGTAGGTGTACCAGGGTTTCTGCCAGAGTGAAATTTTAGGGTACTCAATCATTTATATTTCAAAGTGAAAAGACTGACAATAAAGATTTATGGGGTATTTAGTGATAATATTTGCTAAAATTGTTCTTTTTTACCAAAATTTTAGGGTAAGCAAAAGTGTCCTTGAAATTTTGTAGGGTATGCTATTTTACCTGTTTTACCCTCTGGCGGAAACCCTGTGTACCAAATTTTTGTCACAGAAGGACCTTATGATGGACCAGGTTCCTATGTAAAACAAGTATCCTCTTTGTGTTTATAAACTTTTTATTAAACTTTAAAGTATTTATCTTCAAGGCTGAGTGGTGCACACTCAGGGGACGACATTACTATAATATCTCAACAAGGAGCCAATGCAGCTTCACCAAATTTTTATCAGAGATGCACGTTATTGTGGACCACATTCCCATTGAAAACCAGCCTCCTCGTATGAATTTTAAACTTGTTATGAAACTTTTGAAGTATTTATTTGATGGCCATTTGAGTGGCGCACAGTACAGTGGTCTCTGTCACCAGAACTTACCCCAAGAACACGTCCAAAAGGGCTCTTTCATTTCATAGACAGCAATATGGAAATTGTATGTAAAGTCTCTACTGCAAAATCCCCCCTCCCCCCCCCAAAAAAAAGAGTTGAGGAAAAAAAGATTCTGGGCGTGGCAGGTAATCTGTTCTCTGAACCCTATTTTTATTCAAAGTTGTTTCATTGTATTTTTTAAAACTGTTTATACATTTTGCTACAGTGACGACCTTGGAGGTTTCTTTTGCCCCAGAGGTTATGTCCACCAATTGTACATGATTTTCCTGCACACAAACAACCGGTTTATGTGCGGTGAACTGCCTCTCATCCGTAACCTGAAGGATATCCCGTTTTACCTACAGATGAACTTCCCTTGCCAGATGGCAGAAAGAGGAGATAGCTGTTGAGTTAAAACAGGCCGTCGGAGGCACTGGTGCCTGACGTAGGTGGAACACTGGGCTGCTTGCTTGCTTGCCTGCAAAACACACCCATCCAGACGAGGTAGATTGATGCCACTTTATTTTGGATAGGAGATATGCATATTAATTTCCCACCACAACTGCATATCTGATTGCCTAGTCTCGCTTGGCGGGATATGGCGAGATACGGGTCGGTACCTGTGGGGACAGGCGGGATATTACTAATATTTTGGAAATAAAGAATATTTATTAAAGACAGATGGAAATTTTGCTTTGTATATGGTTCGGGAAATACTAGATGAATACCAGTTTGGCATTTGTGAACTTAAATTTCTCAAAAAAACCCCGCTAATTTTGTGAGAAAAAAACATATGGCCCTGTCTGTGACAGTGATGTGACCCGCATGTCCCCCGTGATCGCCTGGCGTCAAACCTGTGCTTTGTGGTGGGAAATTAATGTGCATACGGCGTATTGTAAGCAACAAGTTCAATGGGTGTCTGAAAGGGACCAAACAAATAATGTCGGCTTATAGGCAATACCATAGTCTCTTGTCTAGAGGGACTACCCTATGGGTCACAGGAAAGATGTTATTTCAAGACAGGTGGTTTCTCATTGGAAGTAGAATAACATCAATCGGAAGAATGGGACATGGGGCTTGCACAAATTGGGGCTCGGCTTCTTTCAAAAGAGGGTGGTCTCTCATGGAAAGGGTCTCCTAACCCTTTCCCTCTCAAATTCAGACTGAGTCAACAGCTTTCCTTAGCATGGGTTGGGCACGGAAAGCTGTGATCTTGATAGGTCTCATCTACATTGTTCTCAGTCAAATCATTTTTCATTACTGTTAAAATGAGTTGAAAACACTGAAGCAGACATGTGGCCACCAGCCGGTTTTGGCCGGTTTAACAGGGAAAGAGTTAAGAGAGGTATCCCGGTACATGTATGTATATATATAGTGCCCCTTACTGGTGCTGAAAAAAAAATG
This sequence comes from Hermodice carunculata, assembly GCA_964020975.1. Lineage (NCBI taxonomy): Eukaryota > Metazoa > Annelida > Polychaeta > Eunicida > Amphinomidae > Hermodice > Hermodice carunculata. The sequence goes on from OZ026618.1 coordinate 31,549,427, forward strand.
ATTTAAAACATACATGGGGCAGGTAAGGGGCACATTATGAACTTCTTCCCTATTGGGGGGGGGGGGGGGATAAAGGGTTTTGTATACCATACTAGCATAATGGAAGCTCCTATAATTTCCAGTCTTTATCTCAGAGTTTTCTTGTTTCTTATATGTTGTACCGGGGCAAATTGACTACGTACCAGCTTATACAGACACACCTCCCCTCCCTTCCTTACCCCCTTCTGCTGTGGTCCAGGTTAAGGTCAAAGGTCATGACGGTGTACTTCTTTTGCATGCTAACCATACTTCAGTTCTTAATACAACCTGCAGGACTCCCCTGGCAAGATATCCTGCAGACCTGCAAAGTTCAGCCAGACCTGAGGCCCCTCTTGAAATTTCAGTTTTGTGTCCAAATTAACACGATTTTGTCACAGTAGCCTTTGCTCCATCAACCACCGCCAGTAATAAACTTAAATTCATTAGCCACTTTCATTTTGGTTGCAGTTTGATGAGTTTGAAATTAAGTGGTAGCATAAACCCAGCAGGCAGGTTAGTGCTTTCAAGAACAAAAGCTGTCATTATGGAGAGTCCAAACATAAAGTTCCTGAAATGACTCTAGCCGATTATTAAACGTGCAGAGGAAAGAAAATAATATTGCATGCAAGAAAACCTTTCCTGCTTAGAAAAGGGTTAAATCAACAGCTTATATAACTCTCCCCCCCCCCCCCCAGTTTGGTGGGAGACTTCCACTTTTTGTCAAGTGTATTTTTAGACTGTTCAGTGTGATTTTGGCCTATTTTAGACTATCTCCCCTATAGAATTCTATTTATTTCCTCTTTATTCTTTGTTAGAAATAAAATCTTTCCCAATGGGAAGAGAAAAGGTTTCCCTATTTCTTGCTATAGGATGTTGGCAGTTTTGCTGAAATGTGCTTTGGGAATTTAATGATCGCAGATTTTACTCGTATAGAACATGTGTGTGTGTGTGTATATATATATATATGTATATATATATATATATGTATATATATATATATATATATATATATATATATATATATATATATATATATATATACATGTGTATATATACATGTGTATATATACGTGTGTATATATACGTGTGTATATATACGTGTATATATATGTATATATATATGTATACATATATATATATATATATATATATATATATATATATATATATATAATTATATATATATATATAATTATATATATATATATATATATATATATATGTATATACACCCTTATGTGTAGGTATCATCTGCTAGGCCCAGTACAAGCGATGCTTTTTCCTTCGATATTTAATCCCTTCATGCATGGTCAGGGTATGACCCAGTCAATATTGATGGGGGTTTGGTGCAATGTGCCCAACCCACACTGAGGAAAGTTATTGACCTGGGTCTGCCATCATGAATCATCTTACATACAAATTCTCGGCCAAAATGTTCTCTGGTAACAGGACACTGAAGTATAAATGTCAAGGCAGACCCACTTTGCATCTGGGTGGTATGGGGCATTGATTGAGCAGAAAAGGGTTAAGTATAAGCAGTGAAGCAGACATGCCAGTTCTTTTAGTGAACAGGAAGCCATTAAAACATCGACATGTGGTAAAGATGGAATCTGTTTTAGTTCCTTAGAGATGGGGATAAAAAGCATGTTTAGTTTTTTATCGCACAAAATCGATATCAGCAAAAAATCTGACAAAATACATGCTTTCAAACGGAAAATAACATTTCCATTCTGAGTGGTCTATATTAAAGGAGACAGTATAATAAATTCATCATTTGTCTTTATGTCATATGGAATTGAATTATTTTATACGAGGTATTCTTGTTAATGCTGGGGCCCCATTTTTGTTGAAAGAAAGGTGTGGAAGCAAATAATTCTTTGATGGCAGGCAGCATTTGTGTCCTTGTTTTATAAGAGCTCATAGTTGTATGTAGTATTTATACAGGCTTCACTATTGAGTTAGCCCCATTCAAGTCAAAATGGGCTTTGGATAACTATGAATAACTTCAAAAAAAAAAAAAAAAGCCAGACATGGAAAGACTCATTACATAATTATTACTTATATGCATGTGAGAAAAAATAAAACTCTGCAATGGTACATGTACCTGCTGTATGCAGCCACTGCTGATGGGAGAGGGCACCTGCTATATGCAACCACTAGTGATCAAGAGGGCACCTGCTGTATGCAGCCACGGCTGATTGAGAGGACACCTGCTCTGAATCTGGTCACATTTTGGTTGCCACAAGTCAATGTCTGTTAATTTATCTCCAGTGACAGGCTATGTTTTATGTGGCCCCATGCTATGTACTCCATGTAGCTAAAGATACCTCGCTTGCAGCCTATGTGGCACAGTGCACGTTGTTTTCACCCTCATTTTTCCTTGTCAGTCTTGGCTACAGGCATCCACATGGACCCAGACTTAATTCAAACAAAGCCCAGTAATTCCAGCTGATATGAGGCATGCATATTAATTTCCCACCACAAATCACAGGGCTCATGCCTGTCAATCGTGGAAGATGCAGGGGCATATCACTCTCACAGATAGGGCTAGATTCCCTTTTCTCACAAAATTAGCGTCTTTAAGAGAAATTTGAAGTTCACAAATACCTAAGTCATATTCATTCATAGTGCTTCCTAAATCATGAAATTTGTTACGAGAACAAATGTCCATCTGCCTGTAAGTATCCTTTATTTCCAAAATACTAGTAATATCCCACTGCCCCACACAGGCAGCGGCCCGTATCTCGCCAGGCGAGACTATGGTTACCAAGACAACCAGGTATGCAGGTTTGGCGGGAAATTGATGTGCATGCGTCGTATTGCTATTGCGCGATCATTGAGATGACACACCAGTCTTTTGATTTTTAGCACTCGTTAACTTGCTCCATTAAATTTTCATGTCAAATTTAAATGAAATATGTAGTAATGGTGTTAGTTTTGAGAAAAAAAAGCAAGATCAAATTGACAAATTGATCATAAAAATAGGCTGCAAGGAAGTGAACTTGCATATGTATTTTTATACCAAGAAGCAAAGGAAAGTGAGCATATGTACGTACCGTTCATTAATAGCTGCCCTCTGATTGCGTGCACTAGGCGCACAAATTGTGGACAAATTTTAGCGCATTCTAATCTGTTACAAAAACGATGCCGCGCCTGTAGTGCAACAACTTGCGCGCACACCCTTTGCTCGCAAACAGTAGGCGCGCAATTATTAAGCATTTCAGTGCGAGCAAAAAAAATATTAACAGCTGGGCATGTAGTCTTGTGTGCGCGCAGCAATGATTCACTGGTCCCGCCTTTTTCCTGATGACGTAACTTCAGATCTACTGCAACGACCATCCTGTGCCATTGTAAAATCACTGTGGGCAAGCTCAGCATATATGCCAGACGGAGAATTATTCACCTAAGGCATGGAATATGTCCATGCCTAAAGGAAGCAAAGTTGTATAATATAAAACATGTTATTTACAATTAGCGGTTAGTTTTATTGAAGGGAAAACTCTGTTTGGAAGAAAACAATGTACGTTCTTGGTGGGTGTGGAAATGGAGGCCGGGTACAAGATGTTGCCTTCATCGGTACCAAATATCCTTCCGTAGGCCTTTGTCATGCAATCGTAACAAAACACTTCAGAAGAACTATCTGTGTCCTAATCCCATGAAAATATAAGTTATTTACAATTAGCGGTTAGTTTTATTGAAGGCAAAACTAACATGTTTGGAAAAAAAAAATGCTTCCGGTGGCTGTGCAAATGGAGGCACAAGGTCAAGAGTCCAGACGTTGCCTTCAATGGCTTCATTCATTGGTACCAAATGTAGCGGCACAGTGACTATCCTTGCGTATGTCTTGCAATCGTAACAGAAAGCGTCAGAAGAACTATCTGAGTCCTAATCCCATGAAAATATCAAAGTTTTTACACGTTAACAGCATAATAGAGCCAGATTTGCCGCTTTAATTGTGCCCAGTATCCATCCTTTCGCCAACACACGTTGTTGAGACCTGGGTCGAAGTTCAAGAAGGAATTGTCTGGCAGTCTCCATGCTCCTATTGGTTCACGTGACTAAAATCTTCAGCGTTAATTATTCAAATAGGTCATATGACGATCACCTACATCGTCATCAGCCAATAGAAACGATCGTCTGAATAACATTTCTAACTTTTGATACAGGGACGTTTGGCATAAATTATCCGCATTTCAGTCACATTTGAGCCAATGAGAAAGGATTTTACTGATGTAAACGAAGTTCTGAACTTCTCAATGATCCCAAACATGCGGTGTTTACCGGCAGCGATCCAGTGCTACAGAGGGCAGAAAGGAGTGCAATTTTACCGCCGTATTTTACATTCATTTGCCAATTTTCAACCGTGAAAGTGCTAAAAAACATCGGCAAGGTACATTGACCCTCAGTCTAATTAAATTTAATATTTTTATGTGGCAGCAAGAGATTGACTTGAAAATACTGCAACATTTTGTCAATCACAATAATAAAGACCAAGTTTGGCGCTCTTTCTTTCGGCATTATGTTTTCCAAACATTACAAAAATTGCGTCGATGGAAAACTAATTTGGCAGCGACAATGAATGTCAATAAAAATTAATGTGGCTCTTAAAGAATTAAAAAGTGAACAATATTATAGACACATCTAGTCAACGTTACTAATATATTATATAAGAATGCGCGGGAAGCACCGTATCATGATTCATGCCATGGCTTCATGCGTATGATTGACAGATGAGTCCGCAAAGCAGCTGAGAGGCGGGTGCGCACACCTTGCGCAGTTCTACTGAGATCGGGCATTTTTTTTAATCGTTTGCGCGCAAAATGTCGCCCATTTTGGACAGTTAAATTCATTTTAACAGTGCGCTTTGCGCGCAACTTGATTCCAAAAAGCCCGCAAATTGCGAGCATTTTAATACGTAAAATGCGCGTTAAAATGAATTTGCGTGATTGCGCCTTGCGCAAAATTCGCGCACAAATGCGCGCAATTTGCGAGCAAAAAGAGCAGTTATTAATGACCAGTACTGTAGCTGTTTTCAAATTGATAATTAAAACATAAAGTGAAAGTGAGAAATCACCTGTACAATATTTGAAGCACAGGAAATTACCATAAACACATGAATGTTAGGATAACCCCATGCAGATAAGGTTTAACCGTTTCCCCCTTGAATTAAGACTGAGTCAACAGCTTTCCTTGGCATGGGTTGGGCAACCCATGCCAAGGAAAGCTGTTGACAAGGGGCATGTGATCTTGAAAGGCTCATGTACATTTCTCAGTCAAATTGTTTTTCATAACTGTTGAAATTAGTTGAAAACACTGAGGCAGACGACATTTGACCACCAGCCCGGTTTGGCCGTTTTAAGGGGGAAAGGGTTAATTCTGTGCTAACACTGGGGACAGCTGTGTTGATGCTCACAGAGAGTAACACGTAGCTTGCTTACGGTTGAGGATGGACAAGGTCAATGTGAAAAGCATTATTGTGACAAATATAACATGTAGATGACAGGGGAGATTATGATTGATTATTACAGATATAAGTCAAAGATAGGGCATAATTCCGAATACTGTTTCACTTGGAATGGCTTTTATCAGTTAATGAGTATGCATCTTGTTTGTAACACTTGCAGGCATATGATGAAGTAGGGTAGGTATCTAGTGGCATATATATGCATTTTTCAGCAGAAATCTGTTGAAGGACGGCATATGCTGGGAATTTGATATTTCAGTGTAAGCTTTAGTTGGGGTGGGGGGTGGGGAGTGGGGAGTGTGGGGTTGTGGTTGTTGTGTTGTAGTTGGAGGGGGGGGGGGGAATCAGGGCCAAAACTAGAGAACTCTCATTTTTGCTCACATTAAGCTTTTGATGGCATCGACGTCCCTAAATATGGTGGTTATAAATATTTAAATAAGAAATGGACCCAGACAACCCAGTTCTTTAAACCCCTCCCCCTTTGAGTTAGGGCCGAGTCAACAGCTTTCCTTGTTCTGGGTTGGGCACTTAACTTCAGGAAAGCTTTGACCTGGGAAGTGTTGTCTTGATAGGTCTAATTTACAATTCAAATTCAAATTGTTTTTCATTACTGTTGAAATCAGTGAACAAGATTGGTGCAGAAGACATTTGACCACCAGCCAGTTTTATCCGGTTTATGAGGGAAAGGGCCAACAGGGTGGTTATTTACGGTTATATGCTAAGGTGATTCCAGGGCCAGAATTTCGGCGAGAATCCAAGAATTTATTCTTGTCAAGATTCTCATAAACTTGTCTTTCTTTAAAAAGAAAACTTATTGACAAAAATCCAAATAGATTCTCGCAAAATTGTGCGTAATTCTGGCCCTGTGATTCCTGCATCTGTGCTGGCAATTATGATTGGTCATCAGTTGCTCGAATGCAGAGAAATGGCACAATCCCATAAACTCAACTATATGGAGGAGGCATCAGAGAGGATATGAAATGCTATAAACTGCATGTGAACCGGCATTTGATCCTGTTTCCTTACATAATACTCTTCCTTGCATGGAGTCTTTTAATAGCTATCTGTATTCTCGTAGATTTATTCTGACAAGGTCAGCCTGTTGCAGATCTCATATATGCGCGTCTTGGGCATCATAAAGTCTGAGGGATGACTGCTTGTCTGGCTGTATACCTTTTACGCAGCAGTAAAAATCCCAAGAAAAATATCATCTTTATCTGCTTAGCTGTCAGTATGGGATATGCTGCATACTGGGAGTAATTTCGTATTAGTTTGGCAGGGATTCAGCTGTTGAAAGTTCATCGTACTAAGAGAAAGCACTTTGGAAAAGACTTCTGAACTCGCTCACCCGAACAGGTTACCTGAGTGTCCCATCTCTAAATATGCCACACTCAGTCAACAGAGGACAAGAAAAACGAACCTGCAGAGAGAGAGAGTCCCAGAAGCTTCGTGCACAATGCAATACATGTACATTGTATATCTGAACCAATTGTGACATCAAATGAACTTTTATCGGCAAAATCTGAGGGCAAAACACGTTACCGTTTTCTACATTTCAGTGAATCCCCATGAAAGCTGAGGAAAACCAATCAATTATAAAGAAGGAAATCGCATTCAAATTTAGACACTGGGAAAAAACAACCTGGAAATTGGTTGCAACTCAACATCATAGACTTTTTGCCACAGGATAGTTTATGTGGCCTTTTAGGTCAAATTGCACCTGCGTGATATGCTAAGGTGATTCCTGCATCTGTGATGGCAATTATGATGGCTAGGAGAATCAATTGTTGAAGAGTTTATTTCAGGGTGTCTGTGTGCATTTACTTCTGTCACCTGCGGTTTGAATGAGTGTTCAGGTAACTAAAAACTACAGTGAAATCTCTCTTGACAGATCACCTAAAGAGTTACCCAAATTGTGGCATGTATCTTTAGAAGGCAGGTCTCTCAAGGGATCTACAGTGTGACTGGTTACAGTGACACCTGGTGTTCCCTTCGGGGATCATTAGGATCCCAGATTCGTATTTCTCGTAAAAAGACCTTTCATTCAAGTACCAGCATCCCTTTAGTTCCAGAGAAAAGCTGTTGACTCAGTCCAAAATTTGGCACTGAAAGGGTTAAATGCAAGGTTGTATAGGTGAGTGTCGTTATACTGAGGTTTCACTGTAGTAAGCAAAAATATCTTAAGACAGATGGTTTTCCATTGCAATTTGTCTCTCAAGACTAGAGTCTTTTGAACCATATACTCTAATGACAGTCTTACAGTCTGTAACATAATGGAGCTTTCCTGTTAAAACTAAGTGCCACCTAACCCCAGGACTGTGGTCTAAATCTGACAGGCATCTCAACCTACCAGACAGAAATGGCTGCAACAGGTGGTCACATAGACTACAGTGGTAAAGGCCATGGTCAGTGGTTCTTGCATTGCCTGGGAAGCTGTCCTTCAGCTGCATGCCATTGTGGCAGCTGACTTGCCAGGCAATGCATAAGCCACTGACCATAAACTAGACTTGTTGGTACTTACCTTTTAATTTGCCCATCAAACCATCGTGAACAAACAACTTGCATTTTGCTGGCCCATAATGCGTCCATAACTGCATAAGGACAACCGTATGTTAACTGCCTGAAACAAATCACCAGCAATGAAGGTCTTGCTAAGCAGGCAACTCATTGATGGAGGAGACAAATTCAGGGCCAGAATATCGCAAAATTTTGCGAGAATGTATTCGGATTTTTGTCAATTAGTTTTCTTTTTAAAGAAAGACAAGTTGAGGAGAATCTTTACAAGAATGGATTCTCAGATTCTCGTTGAAATTCTGGCCCTGAGATTCATGTGAATGTTGTCACAGAATGCGGAGTGTGGCATGCCATGGACACATAGCTGTTGCCTGGAGGCCCAGGAGGCCCAGGAGGCTCGCACAGGGGTCTTATTTGTATGCAGTTAGTTGTGTCCTGTGTGGGCATAGCCTGGCGGCACGTGGCATAATTCTATTTGCTTTCCTTCCCTTGATCTCGTTGAAGAACCTTAACGGAAATATTGCTTTCCTTGAAGACAAGCCATGCCTGGTAGAGATATGTGATCAAGCATTTATTGAGTCTAAACAACACACGAATCCGTGGTATTTGTTACATTAGGGATGAGTCAGCAATGGGCCAACGCGACCCCCAGACACGAGGCAAAGTGCCGCGGGCAGGGTGGACAGAGCAGTCCCCTGGCTGATTACTGTTTGCCGGAGCTGTGAATGGCCTTCCCATTTGCCTGCCTGCTAACCTTGTTAGTAAAGTAAATGGTGCCCCCAGGACTTGATATGGCGTACAAGTTGTATGTAATTCGCAGAGAATTGATGATACATGCAGAGAGAGCATCTGCTGTCATTTTTTACAAGTGCACACTAAGCAGAGAGATGGATGTTTCTTTTCACTGTCAATTCAAGGAGCCGAGATCGCTCACTCTGGCCACAAGACCACTAATCACTTGTCTTGTACTGCAATGGAATGGCAACAATTGTGTCATAAATCCACGCAGCAGTGAAAAAAAAAAATCTCCCTTGTCAAAGATTGCCAAAGGGACAGATCTCTGCATGTTTGCATCATGTTTAGAAGACAGTTACACACAGAGACTAATTACCCTCAGCTGATATTTTAATGTGATGTACAGTGCTCTCTCTTTATAACGCTGATGTTGGGGTCCACAGGGTATACCGTGTTAAAGCAAAACTGCCTTATAAGACAGGGACTTTTAACATAGAAGTAAATTGGGAAAACTATTTCAGTGGGAACCATGGTACACACCGTGTTTTATCAGAAGCCGCCTTTTACTGAGGGGTGTTATAAAGAGGGAGCACTGTACTTGTAAACCCCATGGTGAAAAATGTCATTTGTTTATAGTTCCTGTAATTTTGGTAGAAAGATTTGGTATCCACAATCTACTCTCATCATTGCCAAATCCTAATATTTCTCGACTTTGGCTAAAGAAATGTGTAAAAAGAAATGTGTAAATGCTGGAATATTTCAAATTGAACGGAAGGACCATAGCAGAATTGTTGTGTCTATTTTTCCCGTTTTGGCCACAGATTTTTGAAGTGTAAATCTGTCCCTGATATTTGTCCTGTCCAAATTTGGAATGTCGAATCCTAATGTGCAAATGGAAGAAATAATTGAACACTGCTCAATTTTAACATGGTGATCAATGGACTGTATTGACCTGCACACGTCTACATAATGTCATGTATACATAGAGCTAACAATGTATAACTACAGTGGTACCTGCTGTATGCAACCACTGCCATGAGCAGCCACATTGCTCTTCGTGATCACGAGGCTCGTGGACATAGGAGTCAATTTCTTTGTAAAATTTACCTGTGGTGACAGGTCACCTGCTGTATGTGGCCAGTTTTTCTTGGCAGAAGGGGTGGCCACATACAGCAGGTACCACTGTAAAACAAATTGGGCACTTGATATGTATATATTGCTGGCATTTACTGTCGGTTTTGGGTCATATGAAGACAGCTGTGACCTTTAGAGATCAATGGCCCAGGTGATATTTATGTGATCGTTTTGCACATTCCATCATCATGTATATCATTAAATGATCACATTTCCACGGAATATTCTGGTGTTGCGTTATTGTGTACATGTTAGATCTATTAAAAACTCTGACATCCTGCGGCAAAAATAAGTCCATGCAGTGAATTCAAGCAACTGATTTCTCAGATATGGAGCCACAATACATGTAGATACAAAAAGGGCAACTTTATGAAGAAAAAAAGTCTCCCCCATGGGAAAGGATTTCCTGTGAAAGGTGCTAAGCATAGTGAAGGGAAGGGCAATAGAATACAAGAGGGCAGGGAAAAGGTACAGAGAGTTTTAAAAGAGATGAGAGTGGATTCATGCTACATGAAAGAGTGCCAGAAAAACTGAACGTTGATCGAGGGTCAAAGGTCAAAGGTGAAAGAGAGGCAATAAGGACATGAAAGACTAAATCATGAAGCAGTGTGAGAAATACAAGTTTGAGAGGAACAAAGAATGCTAATGACCTACCTAGTAATTATGTCGAGTGATTATGCTACATGTAATGGTGGTGTTTGTGTGTCATTTCTGTGCTATCTAGTTAACAGTTAGTGTTTGTATGTCATTTTTATGCTATCAAATTAACAGTGGTGTGTATGTCATTTTTGTACTTTGAAGTTAACAGTACTTGTATGCATGTATGTCATTTTTGTACTTTGAAGTTAACAGTACTTGTATGTATGTCATTTTTGTACTATGAAGTTAACAGTACTTGTATGTATGTCATTTTTGTACATTGAAGTTAACAGTACTTGTATGTATGTCATTTCTGTACTATGAAGTTAGCAGTACTTGTATGTATGTCATTTCTGTACTATGAAGTTAACAGTACTTGTATGTATGTCATTTTTGTACTATGAAGTTAACAGTACTTGTATGTATGTCATTTTTGTACTATGAAGTTAACAGTACTTGTTTGTATGTCATTTTTGTACTATGAAGTTAACAGTACTTGTATGTATGTCATTTTTGTACTATGAAGTTAGCAGTACTTGTATGTATGTCATTTTTGTACTATGAAGTTAGCAGTACTTGTATGTATGTCATTTTTGTACTATCAATTGCAAGTTAATGGTAGTGTGTGTGTGTGTGTGTGTGTGTGTTATTTCTGTACTACTGCTATTGTATTAATACTGGGTAACATAAATTGCCTGATTGCAGCAGTTAAAAAAACAAACAAACTGTAAATTGTTTTTAAGAATTGATTTTTCCTTCATTGCTTCAGTTCTGAAATAAAGTTGGGAATAGTGGAGAAGAAACTATTTGCTTTGCCAATCAGTGCAAAAAGTTCCCCTCCCCCCCCCCCCCAGAAAAGAAGCTCAGAACAAAATAGCAAATCAACAGGTCTTTAAGAGTGGCAAAAATGCCACATGCTGATTGTCAGGTGGCCTTAAGGTCCTGAGTAAATGAAAGAAAGAGAAAATAATGAAACAAACTGAGAGGGATTCCGGTCACAAAAACTGCTTTTGGGAAGAGCATGAAATGACAAGAGCGATAAAGAGAGGAAAGAGAGTGGGGCAGGTTGCGATAAGAGAGCCCAGAGACAGGATACGAGTCATGCCCAATTACGGCTGCAGATTGCCAATTTCCCGGGGGCAGGACACACGATCATTTCAGCCCAGGCTTTACAATAGGCAGCCCCAGCGAGTGGCATATTTGTCATTAATGAGAAGCTGGCCAGTGTGTGTAATTGGGAGGAAAAACAGCGGCAAGGTGGCATATGAATGCTGGGCTACATGTGGGGCGGTGAAACTGTGCAGTACGTTCATGAATGGACTCAGTATGAGTGGCTGGCCACTATAGCCACCATGAGTGCACCTGTCATCAGAGTGGTGTACTGCATGCAGGGTTGGGGGGGGGGGGGGGGGCAGGCAATTTGAGGGCCACAAAAAAGGATCATTCATGAGTTAGAGCAAATTCCAGAATTGCAATCATGAATCACCCAACATCATTTCACTGTTCAAAAAAAAAAAAAAAAATAATGAGATGCCACAAATCAACAATCACAAAAAAAAAAAAAAAATAATAATACTGCAATCCAGCTAGTGCATGGTCCCCCAATAGCTCTTACAAGCTCCCCAAGAGAGGCCACCCCCCACCCCACCCTCCTCTACAAAGTTCGTTGCTCCATGTGGCAGTATGGCATTTTCATTGTATTTATCCCTCAAGAGAGGCCACCCCAGTTATAAGGCCACTTTTCTAGTGCATTTGGGGTGGCCTTATATGAGGGGGACCACTGTACCTCCCTAGAAAATGGATGCAAAACATGGCATAAATACCTTAGATCTATGTCCTCTCTAATAGGACCACTGTCAGCTGTAGGCACTTGTATGGTATAGGTCTGTATATGTGTGTGTGTGTGTGTGTGTGTGTGTGTGTGTGTGTGTGTGTAGCAGAATCTCTAATTAAGACCAATTTAGTCTCATTTCTGTTTGTGATTAAAGAATATCCACTATTAAAATCACTCCCCTATTAAGACCACATTTTCCAGTCCCATGGTTTTATATAGGGAGAAATCCCTGTATAGTGTTTAGTATATACGTATTATGCAATGGTGATCAAGGCAAGTTCACATTTTGAATGTGCAAGTTCACTCTAGAAAGGTGTGGCCGGTTTCGACCTTAACAAGTCTCATCGGCTCCTGAAATTAATGGATGTGCAACGGGGGTGTTACATTATGAGAGGCAGCACTGTGCATGTCACTATCCACGTTAGGTGCTAGATGCGTGTCTAGTTATATAAGTTGTAATTTCCACTACGAAGCTGGTCTAGCTGTCTGGGCAGACTACGAAGCAATATATATCTATTCATCACACACAAATAGCGGGGTTTGTTTGTATACACAAACCGACATCTGACTGGAATGGCCGGGGAGGGACCGGTAAACATTCCACAGTTGACTGACCTTTAAATGGGTCAGCCAGTGCCGTATCAAAGTGGTCCATTCCCTGGCTTCAAGTGAATGGAAATCTATGCGGAGAGGGTGCAGTAGTGCTCGAGGATTCATACAAGTACCAGCCTCTCACAGCTAGAGTGGTATCTAATGATAACCTGGGAAACTTCTGCAGCTCGTGCGGGTGAATGATGGCTGCATTCATAATGCTAATAATTCTGGTCATGTGGAAGACATGCTTATTATATGGCAAAAAGAAAATGTTCAGGATGATGCCTTGAGAAGCCATGCAGTGAACAACATGTATCCTCCCATATGACATTTAGCCTGAATGACTAATGCATAGTTTATGGATATACACCTCACCAGCAGGGTAGTATTTTTTATTGCAGAAAAAAAAGAGAGGATTTTATTCAAGCTTATGGGAAGGAGTGTGTGGTGGGAAAGACATATTTTGGTAATACAATGTATTTGAAATATAAATTTGGTAATTTTTATGGATGTAAATGCAGCATAAATACCATCACATACATATTGATTTGTTGATACATAATTGTAGCACAGATGTAACCAATAAAATGTGCTGTTTTAGGTAATGTCTAACCTGAAAAATTGACTTCAATTACATCCACTTTTGGATAATTTGTTCATTTTGAAATTTGAGGGGACAGTTTGGTAGAAATATACACTGCCTATCACATGTCCAAATTTGGTGGTTATCTAGCCCCTGTACAGTACATGGCTGTACATGTATTCAGAAAAGAACAAAATACATGTACTTCCAATGTTAACATGGTAGTGACTAGTCAATAGGCCATGTAAACTTTGAATCTTGATTAAAATTTGACCACTATATGCGAAGTGAACATTGGTTTTAAAAGAAATATAAAAATTTCAGAAAAAAAAGTACCCCAAATGTATTTATACAACTTTGACTTTTGGGTTTCTTCTTAAGCGCATACAGATTCTGCTTAATCTTATGGTCCATTAGGTGCATAGGTTTATTGTGTTAGGAGTGCATATTTCTGTCATACAGTGGAACCTCGTTAATCCGAACACCTTTGTATCCCAGTGAACTGTTCAGATTAGTGAAGCATCTGGATTCCTGAATCACTATTACTTGAAATGAACAATTCTGTTCCAGGAGAAGTGTTCAGATTAATGAGACATTCGGATTAATGAGGTTCCACTGTATTTGACTTAGAAGTGAAGTCCCTTTTCCAGGTTGGACATTACCAGCCTTGACACATTCTACTGTATGTTGCAGATCAGTTTTAAATATCAATACTAATTTACATAGATATCGTATCTTTAACAACTTTATATGCAGATCAGCAGCTTTAACCCTTTCAAAGTCAGAATAAAATCCAGTCAGTAGCTTTCCTGGGCATGGGTTTGGAAAGCTGTTGACCTGGGGCATGCCATCCGTTATGGGTCTTGACCTTAATTATCAACAAAAATATTAGTTATCAATGTAAAATTTAAGTAAAACATAAAAGCACATGCGTGACAATTCACATCCAGACACTTTTCTGCGATTTTAGAAGGAAAGAGTTAAAAGCCAATACTGATTTACATAGATGTCACATCTTTAACAGTTGCTACTTGATATTGGTAGATCAGCTTTAAAAGCCCACACTGATTTACATAGATATCACATCTTTAACAGTTGCTACTTGATATTGGTAGATCAGCTTTAAAAGCCAATACTGATTTACATAGATATCACATCTTAATAACAGTTGCCAATTTATATGGGTAGATCAGCTTTAAAAGCCAATACTGATTTACATAGGTATCACATCTTAATAACAGATGCTACTTGGGTAGATCAGCTTTAAGGATCCAGAGCTAGTTCATGAAGACATTTATTTTATTTTCATATAAACACACCAGGTTTCTGGCAAACTCATCGAATACATGTATATTGAAGCCATATAAATCACAAAAATGTGTGTTGGATTTGTAATGCAAAGCTTAGTTTTGCCAAAAGATCAAGTCAGAGCCCAGTCTCGACTGCTGAGCATGGGTTTGTCTATTCAACTTCAAATATTTATATCTCGGTAACAAAACAAAAAGTGCAAAAAACAAAACTACTCTTTTAGCTCTGCTTATGCGACCACTCATGTCTGTCCATCCAAGATGAATGTTGATACTTTGGTAACTCTGGAATCTCTTTGCTGTCATTGTTGGGTTTGATATTTATGAATATGGGTCATGTTTTTCTACATAAGTGTATCATACTAGAGATGGCCGTCTGTCCGTCCGTAAACTTTTGCTCGTTAGCACGATAGCGTCCACAGTCTTCAACTTAGCCCAATATAACTTTCAGGACTTATAGCGTGTATGAAAATCTAGGCCAAGTTTAATATTGGTGGCGCCCCCTACATTATAATGTAATATAGGTATCCAAATGTGAAAATCTTGTGAACACTCTAGCATCTTTACTTTTTGGTGGACCTTGACCAAATTTGGTGGGATTATGGGGGAGGTCAAAGACTAAGTTGGTAATGATACTAGTGGCGCCACCTATAATTTGACAGAAATTAATCAAATCAAAATGTGTTTTAAGACGTAAAATTCCATATTTGGAAAAGTAACTGGCTTGCCAAATTTATGATATAAAGACCATGGCCAAAGGGAGAATGTTATATAATATGAGTGACCTTGACCTATTTTTGTGAGGTCACCATGCCTGTAAAGCTGAAAAGGTGATTTTGTAATGCCTGGGTGTAGCTTGGACATCAAGGGCAAAGAGAATTAAGCCTCCAGATTAAATTTGCACTTGCTTACATAATACGTAAAACTGTACCTGGTGACCTGCTTTTTGGGTCCCTGTGACCCAGTAATTATGGAGTTTGGGGCTTGTCCAAGTTTATTGTTTTTCTTCAATAACTTGAAAAGTTATTACCCGATTTGAACAAACAGACTATATATGTATGGAAAGCTGAATGTTGGGCACATAATTTGAATATAACAATTTTTTAATCTAAGTTGAAGGTCAAGGTCAAATGGCCAGTTTAAATATTGGGGTCATCTCGTGAATGCTCTGTACCCCACAACTCTTGAGATAGGCTCATGTAATGTTTAGGATTTATAAAGTGTATAAAAGTCTTTGTCAGCATCAATGTTGGTGGTGCCACCTATAGTATTATGTAATCTACAGGTCAAAAATGTGAAAATCATATGACTGCAGTAATAGCTGTCCACATTTTTAAAGTTAGCCCAGTATAACTTTCAGGACTTGTAGGGGGTATAAAAATCTAGGTTCTTTTCAATATCAGTGGCGCCACGTACAGTAACAATATTATGCAACAGGGTGTGGCTTGGACTTCAATGGCAATGTCAGAACAGTACCAGGCCTATGGGCCTCTTGTATTACATAATCTGTGTGTCCTTGATCTTCTATCCCAAGGTCACTGAGGACATGAAGTTGAAGACTCACTCATTGTTGTCTTGGCACATGCAACAATATTCATCACAGGAGTTGCACAAAAAAGCTATGATTACATGTGGAGCAAAGTGCCATCTGGTGGACAATGTGAATTTTACATTAAACTTTATATGTTCAGAAGCCACTTGAGGACTCACAGCTTTGAAATGAACAGGTACAATATAGCCACGATGCCAGCAGAGCATTAGGTCCATGGGCCTCTTGTTTAGACAAGTATATATATATAAACTGATGTATGCACTTGATTTTTTTCGCAAAAATTAAAACAATACTGCGTTAAATAAAAAAGTTGAATCCATATTTCATGTAAGATACTGGGACGGTGTATGTGATTGCTGTATAAACATAGAACAAGGAATGTCTATGATTGTGTTCGAAAACAAATGGCAGGTTTGTTAGCTTTCTGAAAATGAATAATTTGTAGCACTTTTTGTTTTAATCTGTTGATTGATGGAATAATTTTTAACAGGTCTTTATGAATGTGTTCTTGATCCTTTAACCAATGTGATTTACATAGACATCATGCTATTAGTTTGAACTCATCCTAGATCCTTCCTTATGTAGCAAATGCTTCAATGGTTAGTGTCTTTTTTTCATTATCTGAGAGCTAATGCAAAGGGCAGCTCAAACATGTCGTGTCAGACAATGCAAAAGCAACAGACATTTAATGAGGGAGTAAAGGGTATTTCCATACTGGCAGACTGGGGCAAGAATATTTCTTGTGCCAGCATAATGGATCCCCCTTGACCCCCTCCCGATAATGAGGCAGTTGGAACAAGTCTTGTGAGACAATGCAAAAGCAACTGATTTTTAATGAGGGGGTAAAGGGTATATTTCTGTACAGGTGCAAAATTATTTCCTGTACAAGCATAATGAGACCCCCCTCCTTGACCCCCTCTTTAATAAGTGATGCTGGAACATGAATGAAATTTTTTTTTTACTGAGAATGTGAATACATAATCCTTGTCATAAATCTGTTTTTTTTAAAAAGAAATTGGGATATCGGGGAGTGTAATGAAGCGAAGAACATTACTTTGTGTTGAGCTCTGTAGGTACAGGCAATCGGTATATGAAAGTTTGCACCAGCCGGGGTCTCTCTGGAGCACATAGCAGTTTGCTCTTCAGGAAGATTTATCCTCCCTGAAGTGTGCCTTAAATCAATAAAAAATTACAACATACCCTTGTCTGGTGTTCCAATATTTCATAGATAATGGCGGTGTAGAATGGAACTCCCTCAGCTCCACTTTTAATGTCACGTTTACCGCTCGCCAGGGAGGCACCGTGGTGGTTTGCTGAGAGAGTCTGTCTTGATGCACAGGAATATGCCATGCTGTGCATTATACATGCAGTGTCTATCTACTTTTTGTACTAAAAGCTCTGTGACCCCTTCCCCCCCCCCCCTTAAACTGGCCAAAACAGGTTTATAGGGTCAAATATCATCTGCTACAATGCTTTTCAGTAGAAAAAAAGCAGACTTTCAATTGAAAAAAAAAGCAGAAATTTACCAAAAGAGTGAATGAGAATTCAAGATAAACTACCACTCCAGCAGCTTTTTGGCATCGTTTTAGGTGCCTATAATGTCTACCCAGAGGAAGTTGCTGAGTTAGTTTTAAAGCATGGTGGAGAGTATTATGTCATATATATATATATATATATATATATATATATATATATATCAGTTAAATAGCCATAACTCACTTCATTAAAATTTGGTTGGTTTTTGGTGGAGGAAAATCCCCTGCTTTAAATTTATTAACCCTTAGGACCCTTTAGGTGGCACTGCTGTGGATTCCTGATTTTTGCCGTTTTTACCTCAGCTGACTTGTCAGTCAGCTGAGGTTTTGTGAGGGTCCGTCGTCCGTCTGTCATCCGTCCATCCGTCCGTCCGTCCGTCGTCTGTCCATCCGTTAATTAGGATGAACCATGGAATCGCCAATAGAGAGCACTAGCTAGGTGTAACTTCAAAAAGGAAGGGCTGTGGAGTGAAGCTTGACTTGAATGGGGCAAACTGTTTGAGGCAAAAATCTACAACATATATTTTCAATCCATGTCCAACCATCAGAAAGCGAAGCAACTTACATAATTAATCAAGGGTATGTTTCTTTTACGGGGGGGGGGGGGGGGGGGTTGGAAAATAAAAATTCATAAAAAAATGCCTGAGTGTAGACAGGTAAAGGTCTTGCACCAGTAACCCCTCAAGGTCGGGTCAACTGATCCACAACTTTTGATAGAGTACTGAATACTGTTGCTGTGTCTCTTGGATGTTAATATCACAGGAGCAGAGCATCCCAGATTAAGTCCCGTCATAATTTTGGATAGGAAAATATTTGTCAACTGTGAGTTTTAGAAAGGCACTGCTACTCTAGAAATACTTTATCATTTGATAATTCTGTGTATTTTTGGAGACATATTTGGCGCGGAATGGTCAATCTCGGAGGTATAAGGTACACAAATGCACACAAATGCACCTGTGAAAAAATCTAATCACATGACCCCCCATTTTCTTGGTTTTAACTTAATTGCTGCTATCAGTATAAACTTGAAGTAAAATGCAAATAAGCCAGTGAATGTCGCTGTTTTTACATGTAAATGCACTAGGCCTAGGTTACTCGTCCAAGACCTATAAATCTGACATGATTGCTTTCAGGTGGGTCAAAGTCAAAAGTTTGGTATAATTCACGTATTTAAAGGCCCTGTATTTTGCAAAAGTTATTAGAGTATAACATAATTGGTGAGTATGGTCTTCCTCAGAGTTCAAGCTTCCTTCTTTTTTTTTTAGATATTTCAGGATGATGCTATAATAGTCAGCTATATGGGGAATTCAATTTGCTGGTGCCACCTGAATGCAGGTGCATTGGCATGCAACTTTTTCCCATTAAAACTACCAGAAATGGTCCAATGTGGTAAAGATCCTGTGCTTCTTTGCTTCATCAGGAGTGGTATAAAGTATGAGGACTACATGAACAGTTGGGGGCCAGAGTTCACATAGGAAGCCAGTCGACTCTGTCCCCAAAGAGTTGATGGAGTACATTATAAATACAAATGATCGACATCCTTGGCTGCGGGGAACCAGGAGAATTGTTAACCTGAGGGATAGACTGGCTGCGGGGAACCAGGAGAATTGTTAACCTGAGGGATAGACTGTCAGCTGGACGTTAAGCGCAGGGTTTACAGCCTATCCCGAAGTTCCACAATTATTTAGGTCTCCAATAGCCAAGGGCATCATTTGTTTTATTATACTGAAGAACAATAAATCATTAAAACATCAAAATAACCATAGAACAAATTTTAATGATATTAACAGGGTTTGCATTAGAATTTTTTTTTTCAGAGGGTCACAAACTGAGACAGAGTCAAAATTTCAGCTATATTTTGCAATATTGACGAAGAAAATAGAAGACATTATTATCCTTTGTATTTTGTTGAGGGGGTATTTCATGATTTGACAGGGTAATATACCTCCATATGAGGGTTAATGCAAACCCTGATTAAGCAAACAAGTGCCATCTAGTGGGATATGGAGAGCGATAGTACTTTCACAGAGGGAGACAGGAAAAAATATCCCACCCCGAATTATCCAATAATGAGCGTGGATTTCCCCTGAGGTATTTGATAGTAGTTTATGTCAAAATCATCTTGAGAAAAGCACAAGTGGGTAAGTTCCTCTGGAAAATCTAGTTTTGTTGACAAGTGAACAAAATTTTGCCAGAGTAGCTGTTGCTCCATTAGCCACCCCTAACAATAGTCTAGATTTGATTAGCCATTCTCATTTTTGGTTGTAATGTTGTGGAACAAGTGAGCGGCAAAGGACACAGAGGCCAAGTGAAATGCGGCAGTTTGGTTGTCTGGCCCAGAGTTACCGGTAAGGCCAAGGGTAAAAATGACTTTGTTTCCGTTTATGTGACATACCCCATACAACATACCCAGCCCTGGAACGTCCTAAGACATGATTAAAAAAGTGCATTTCAACCCCTGCTTGCACATGTGATTGTCAATAACAAACAGAGACAACACAATTTTGGACATCGTTGCATGCATTTGTAACATTTAAATGTGATGAATTTTGCAAAAATAAACAAGATTCAGTTCTTTATAAATGATCTCATATCACTTAAGACATATGAAAGATATGAAGGACAGGAATGTTTGCTAAGAAAGGAAAAAAGTTCTGTCTCACTGCTAGTCCCTACCCTTATTTAAAATATCATTTAATCAGAAATAGTCATTTTCAGTCGCCCAGGAAATCTTGACAGACCAGTTAAAAAGCAGGAGGGAAAAACAGTTCAGTCTGTGAGTTTTTACCTATTACCTTGTTCTCTGCATGTACATGTATACATGTAAAAAAAATGTCTGCTCTTAATAGTTTGCAATATCCTTTAATTTCCCATGATGCTCTTTATACCTTGCACATATCCCATGATGCACCAGGTCTTGTTTATCTTCAGTGCACCATATCTTTGATGTACACATGAATTTTTCATATCTGATTGGATGCTCAAAATGATAGAGCTGTATTATGGTGTACCGATACATGTATCTGAAAGTCTCTGATGAGTCATTCTTATATACATACATACATGAAGCCACATGTTCTTTTCTGATAAAGGAGAAAGGTGCATTTTTCATTTTTGTTTCCTTTTTAAATTTATCATCTGTTGAAAGACTTGATCTGTGCTGTCTGTAGAAATGACCCCCCCCCCCCCACCAGGATGCAACTTTCCATATGACATTTCTTTCAGTGCCACCTGTGACTAAAGTCAAATTACTGAACACGAACTGCTTCCAATCATAACAAGGGTGCTTTGTTCATGTTCCTTAAAAGAGCTTTCATTAAAGTACCAGCATGCCCATAGTTGCGAAGAATATAATTAATAGTCCAGGTCAACAGCTTTCCTCAGTCTGCTTTGGGCGCATTGTGCCCAAAACACGCCAAGGAAAGCTGTTGACTCAGTCCAAAATGTGGCACTGAAAGAGTTAAGAACAATCAGAGAGGGTCCATTGCCATAAATGTCAAAGTCTTCTGGCTGTTTTTTCATGAAGAGTGACATACAGCAGGGTGCGTCTGATACGCCATTCTGCACGGTGTATATAAGCTCCTATTTTGTGCACAAATTTGCTGAAATTTGTGCTAAATGTGAACGCATGGTCCCTCTAAAAGCCTCCCCAGATCCACCCACTGTTTCTCAACACCTGTTACGGCTGTGGCTACGTTATTGCTCTAGCACCCTCCAGTATTACATTGTGCATTAATGTTGAAGTATACTCTAAGTAAGAGGCTCCCCCTCAGAGTGTCTTCCAGTCAGCCCAGTGGCGTGGGGTGCTTCATGTACAAAGAGATATAGGTCTGGCAGGCATATTTACAGTAACGCTGCGAGTGCCTCTTAGAGAGACCAGTAATATCAGACAGCTTTCTTATTTCCAAGAGGGTGCTCGAGATAACAGAATTCAGTCCATCTTTATGCACAAGTTTCTTGTGTGTCTATCAAGTGTCCTTATAATTAGCAAGTTAGTCTACCGCGTCTTGCTGCTATTCATTATATAGGCCAGTTAAATGTAAAAACCTGTTTCCTATTTGCAGACATTATTTTGGATGGGTTACGGCAGAGAAATATTTTAGTTCAGGAATTTATCTTACAAACAATTATCACCCCCCCCCCAAAAAAAATACTTATAATACGAATTAGCTGCAGTACTGCTGTAGCCCATATTGTTTAGCAAGGAAGCCCCTGTGGGTATGGGCAGATACTTGTATTAAGCAGGGCAAAATATATATTACTCTTGCCAAACTTGCAACTTGGAAGAAATGAAGTGTTTCGAAAGTCACGGTCATGTTCTCCAAATATACTGACCTTCGCTTGATGCTAGAAGAAGTGCCATATCTTTGGAACTGGTATTCCTCGTAACCACAAGTGTTAGTAATGCTCTTCACTTTCGATCAGTGTGCCCGTATCATGGCAGCAGATTGTAACTTTTCCATGGAGATAGGTTTATATATTGTGGTGGAAATAAATATGCATGCCCTATATTGATTTAGTCTTATTCTAAAAGAAGAGTGTAGATCAGCTGAGTCTTATTGTGGACAGAAGAGTATAGATCAACTTAGTCTTATTGTGGACAGAAGAGTACAGATCAGCTGAGTCTAATTGTGGACAGAAGAGTATAGATCAGCTGAGTCTAATTGTGGACAGAAGAGTATAGATCAGCTCAGCCTTATTGTGGACAGTAGAGTATAGATCAGCTGAGTCTTATTGTGGACAGTAGAGTATAGATCAGCTGAGTCTTATTGTGGACAGTAGAGTATAGATCAGCTGAGTCTTATTGTGGACAGAAGAGGGTTTCATAGTTGCCTCGGTCAAATAAATTACATGTGGAAAGTGTGCATGGAACATTGAGCAGTCTGTGGGGATAAAATGGTTTAACTTTTGTGTCCTGTGTAGACTAGTGCACAGTGCATTGTCTTTTAATGACATGCATGTGGACCTGTTCCCAAGTCACTATGGACACATCAGTTACATGTAAGCTTCCAGTGTGGCATAACTGTGATAAAGTCACTAAACAGTCATAAACAGTGATGACTGTAAGGTACCTCAGTTATTAACTCTTTCAATGCCAAATTTTGGACTTCAACAGCATTTCTCGGTGTGCATTTGGTTCAAATGCACCCAATGCACCTGGCATATTCTCTCTGGAACTATAGGCATGCTGGTACTTGAATGAAAGGTCTTTTTATGAGGAATATGAATCTGGTATCCTTATGATAATTCAGACTAGTTTGACTTTAGGAGATTAACATACGTCATGCTTGGCACTGAAAGAGTAAACGCAATATCATGGAAACGTACAGTGAGACATGAACAATTTTGGGATCTAATTTTCTCATAAAATTTAATAGTTTCTTCGAACAAACTTGCATGAACAATTAAAACTTGGCAATGGTAATTATATTTTTTTCCCTTTCAAATTGAATTTTTTAAGGTAAATGCTGAAAAGCTACTAGATATGGATGTCTCCTGATTGCTCCACATGCAACGTGTATCCGTGGAGCTGAGAAGGAAAATTACGTACAGTGAAACCTGTTTTGAGAGACCACTGTAATGAAAGACTGCCTGCCTTTTCAGACCACATTTCCAAAGTCCCTTTTGCTATCTTTCCCATGCTACTGCAACTCAATTGAGAGACCACCTGCCTTATGTGACAGTTTTTTAGCCTGTCCTTGGGGTGGTCTCTCAAAACAGGTTTCACTATGTGCAAGGGGCATGACGTAGTTTATGCATATGCATGAGCTCCTCTCCCACCCTGCATCATGCATTGGCCTTTTTAATTTGCCTTGGGCCAATCACAGTGCAGTCATGACATAAGATGAATTATTGTCGCTTCGTTCATTGTGCAAATGACTGTTGGATTCTGCCATTGTCTTTCTTCTTTGTAACAAGTCTTGGCAAGTTTCGGATACAGCCTCAAAAGTTTGTGCGTCATTGACACAAGAACGGAAAGCATACAATCACTTTGTGGATGATTGAGAATGTATTGCGGGCAATGGATTCTTCAGCAGCCACTTGATCAACGAGTGGACGAGCGCCAGGTGTGTGCCAAGGTGCATCACTTAAATTTCCCCAGCTGTGGTGGGAATGGGCAGAGCCTGAATAATCTCCATGTGAACACAGGATTTTAACCTCCTTCAGACTTTTCATTGTATGCTCGTGGACTGGTATGATAAAACAGTTTAACCTAAGAGCCAGTGGAGCATGTTCTCCTGGATGTCACCACTGTTCTTAAGTACCCCAGTTGCTACTTACAGGTGGAGACACCTGTGAGTGATAAACAATCTGGACTCTCTGTACATGTATGGGCTGGTGGTTGTTTACAGGAAACAGTGTAATGTCTAATGAAAATAGAACCTCTGAGTCAGTGCTTCCACTTACAGGAACATCACGCATTACTGGAAAAAATGGATGCAGAGTATACAGCCCTAAGTTACACCTGTCCATTCCCTAGAAACAGTCAGCGCAAAAAGGTTTCAGCTGCTATTGGACATTTGGACCAGTAAAACAGCGAACTACCAAACTGGGGTGGTCTGGATAAGGTTTTGTTGGATTTTACCATGAATACTGACCAAAATGTGCTGGTTTGATGTTGGTCACTAGCAGGACCAGGAGGACCATTTGGCGGTCCAGGCATATTTTGCTGGAAACTCTCGTAAAGATCGATCGATTGTCACTTCGCATTGACTGCAGAAATGTCACTTATGCCGCGGGGATTCCAAGTCATTGCCCCATATTGAGTGAGTGATCAATTGTCCTTGAAAGCAGTACCCATATTATAGTGAGACCCATGTTGGAATAGCGTTTGGGTGGCCTTGACCTAGTTCTCAAGGTCAAAGGGCCACACATGTGAAATGAGTTTCTGTGCTCCAATTACAGAAGAGTTGCGCAAGACCCAATGAAACTTTATAGAATTATGTGTCTGGGAGAGACCTATAGGTTGGGATTCTTTCTGGGTGACCTTGACATAATTCTGAAGTTCATACATGTAAGGTCACATATGTAAAATCAATTTTTGTACAACAACTGCTGAAGAACTAAGCAAATTTCACAAAACATGGCAGGATTATATATCTGGGTGAAGCCAAGGATGGTAAAGTATGTGGGTGACCTTGACCTAATTCACAAGGTCACAGGGTCACTAATGTGGTATCAGTTCCCTTAAATTGAAATAATTTATGAAAAAATTTAAACAAAACTTCAAACTTGGACCTTGACCTAATTCACAAGATCACAGGGCCACTAATGTGATACCAGTTTCCTTAAATTGAAATGATAATATTGATTAGAAAATTTAAACAAAACTTCAAACTTGGTAGGATTATGTATTCGGTAAGACCTAAGTTGGAATTATTACTTTTGGGTCTCCTTGGCTCTATATTCTGAAGGTCACAGGGTCACTGATGTGTAAATTTGGTTTCCATGGCTGTGATACTGTGTATTCTCTCTTTCAGAGACAAAAGTTCCCCCCCCCCCAGTACATATTTGATTTTGTCTTGCACTAAGTCTGAGGTTATAAGTAACGCACAGTATGGATGGTTCAATCAGCGACTGTCAGACCTAGCCATGAGGCAAGTGGTGGTGTAGTTTGTTTTGGCTTGGCAGTGGTTTAGAGTGAGGCATGTTGTAAGAACCAGACAGTGTTAATTGAGCTCTTGGGCTCAACGTCCAGACTTAAAGTGTGATGGCAAAATGCCTACTTGGGGTGCACGAGGTCCCAGGTTCGACACTCGGCTGAATCGCATAACAAGAGGTCTGGGCCGACTGTGGGGGATATAGGTCTTAGCTGCAGTTCTCATTCTGAAGGATGTAAATGGGAAATTACATCGAAGGTGATGAAAATTTGACATGCAGACACTTATGACCAGGTCTTTACCTAGGAAGGGTTAACTCTTGCAGTCCCAACTATGCCTAAAGGGAAACTACTTAAAAATAAACTGCTCTGAATTAAAATAAGGGTGCTAGATTCATGTTCCTCGTAAGAAGACCTTTCATTCAAGGGGCAGCATGCCTACAATTACATACAATATAATAGTCCAGGTCAACAGCTTTCCGTGGTGTGCTTTGGGTGAATGTGCCCAGAGTGTGGTGAGGAAAGCTGTTGACTCATTCCGAAATGGGCACTGAAAGAGTTGCGCCATTTTTGTTGGCTTGCCCAAATCAATACAATAATAATTCTGAAGAATGTTTGTGCAGCGATGAAAAAATGGGATGAAATTTTTTGTTCTTGCCGTTTTTATCAGCCCTGATAAAAACTTGCTGCATGTCATGTAATGTACAACAGAACCCGGGAGTTCAGATTACGAGTGATTGGACCTGAACATTTCCATTGTGTGCCCGCAGGTGGTCTCAATTTTGAAACTCTTTGCATGCGAAATGCATTTTAAAGAAAATACACGCACCAAAAAAGACTGGATTTATTTTATGCAGTGATCTGAATGTCAAGTTTGACTGCAGATAGAGACCTCCTATATGTCTGTTGACTCCGAGAAGACGGGTTCTTCTGTTCCTATTGTACTGGGTCGATGGATAAGATTGAGATTTGTTTGTGCCACTCGATCAGCTTGTTCATTTAGTAAGCAAATTTAGCAAGGAAGAAAAGGGGAAAAAATCCAGCTGCTGATACTCTGGCATACACTCACTAATTTAGCCCCCAAACATTGCTCCTTGCGGAAAAATAAATTGAAGGGGCCAAGGGCATGTTTTTTTGCAATGAATCTCCAACTGAAATAGACTAAATAAAATCTTACATGGCTGGAGAGTGAGTTACTATTTTTCTCTCACTCGAAATCATTGTTGGTGGGGGAAAAAAGTAACTCACTCTCAGCCATGTAAGATTCTCCATTTCTTTAATGCCTACATTTACGTAAACAGCACCTATCCTCCGTTGACCCTTCGGGTCCTTGGAACATACAGGCTCTCAAGGGAACTGTACTCGGTAGGACTGATTGAGCCATGGAAAAACCTCTAAGTATTCTGGAAGGATTGATACCCCACCCACACCCCACACCCCTGCAAACCCCCCCCCCCCCAAAAAAAAAACTTTTTATGTTATCAGTGATTAATCCATTCACAGTCAGAGTAAGACTGAGTCAACAGCTTTCCTTGGTGCAGGCTGGGTACATTGTGCCCAACCCATTCAAAAGAGAGCTGTTGACCTGGGCAATGCATTTCTGATAGGTCTTCTTTACAATTCTTAGCCAAAGTGTTTTCTATTAACAGAAATTTAATAAAAAAAACCCCAAAAGCGTAAAGCAGATGTCAATTTGTATGTGGTTGCTTTTTGGCGATTAGAGCAGGAAAGTGTTCAAGATCATATGCATGATAAGGAAGTATCAGTGGTCTGAAAAGCAAGGGTTGATTGCAATGTACAGTTGGTACCTGCCATAAAGAAGACTTTACCTGTTCCCTGCAGGGCATGAGTATCTGGTCATCCCGGGAGTCTGTCACTGGTTCTGGAGTCAAACTCCTCATGAATGGGCCTTTTATTCAAGTACCAACATGCCACTTCAAACAAGTAAAAGTCCCTTTACCTGTTCCCAATCCAAACTCCTCATGAAACGACATTTGGTTCAAGTACCAACATGCCTGGTTAAACAAGCTTGTGAATTATAGCAGATAACAATGGTCCAGGTCAACTGCTTTCCTTGGCACACTACTTACAATCAATTTGTTTTAAGTACTCCAAGGAAAACTATTGACTCAGCATCATTAAGGATTGCACTGGTATGAGACCACGTTAGGTGGGCAGAGGGGATGGCCATTACCAACAGGTGGCGCTTTAGGGAGGAGAGCTGGCAGCAAGCAGCGGCAGCTTGGTTGTGGGGGGTGGGGGGTGCGTGGGGGGAGGTGGATTGAGGTTGTCTGTGATGTATGAACTAACTGAGTGGCGTTTAGTGTGAGTAGTCATTATCTGTAATCTCCCCTAACAAGTTTGAAATAGCCCTCAAACATATACATTGCCCGCAAGGTAATTCTTGTGTTGCAAAATAGTATTCACAATGTACATCAAACCCTGACTAATTGTACTGCAAATTAAGCTTGTCAATTTTCTGGGTAGATTATCTCCAGTGCTATATTTTGTGATATTACTGCGATATCAGTAGTTACGACTGGGGTGTCCGATTACATTGCATGCAAATGACTGCTTCGTATTTAATGGTCCAGTCATGGAGAAAGATCATACAATCCATTTTTGCAAGAGATCAACTGGGGCCAATCCATGTCCATTACAAAATTTGTTTTCCTGTTCCATGTTGAATGACAAAATTCTCTCTCTTTATTGATATAGCTTCTGATGCCATAAGTTCGTATAAAGTCAACAACAGCTAAGGTTGCCTAATTGGTCAGCTCCATGGCTGCACGTGAACTGTTGTGGCCTGTGTAGCAGGCAAGTAAAGGTCTGGTTGAGCAGGCAAATAATACCAAGACAGCATACAAACATCGAATCAAGGTTGGAACATTGTATCGATGATGGCAACCATATGGTGGGTTTTACGTTGGCCCAGGCAGATTTTACAAACCAGTAACTATGGGCTAATATTGGACCAACATAACACATGTGCCACATCATTATTGTTTTGGGATTTCTGTTGGCTAAATGAATGCCCAAAGTTGGCCCAGTGTGAAATAGATATGATGTTATTACCATGTACACTGCATATATCCATGTATGATTTTTCCGTTCCTGTATAGTATAGAGAGCTCTGCTGATAGTGATGGGACCCCGCCACAAAAAATTAAATACCACCCCTCCTGCCTAAAAAAAAAGATACTCCACTGAATTTGGAATTAGATCATATGAAAGAGATCTACAATCAACCATCATTTGATGTACAGGTGTACATGTAGATCTAAGACAAGTAGTATTAAGCTCAGTTTACTGGTGTGTATGAGGGTCAGATTAATTTTACAGGGAGAGCCAGGTCAGGCCTTCTTCTTACGTGCTTGTTAAGAAATTATTGGGGAAAAAAATATTTGGCGTTGTAGAAAATGCTTGATCCTGTGTAGTTTTCAAGTTATGTCCACAAAAATATGTAGCAAGCGTACAACATACACATTAGCACCTATTTAAAAAAAAAACCCCTTACTGGGAGGAGAGAGTGGTTTCATATTGCAGGTGGTTGTAAAATACAGGTCAATTTATTCGGGAAATAGACTCTGGCGTCATGAGAGGGCATGCAGTCTGAAAGAAGACATGCATCCCTGCAGCCAGCAATAAAAGTTGGCCCAGTGCTGGGCCACCCTTGCCAATGTTGGGCCAATATTGGGCCAACCTTTATTGCCAGCTGGGGTTCTGTCATAGGAGATGGACTGTAATGCAGGTAGCACTGTAATGAGCATCAAATTATTTTGAAGACCCGAACTGCATGAGAAAATTTACTTTTAGTGTTTACCTCTCTCTCTTGATGGGTGGGATGGGGGTGGGGGGTTCAAGTTGGATGCTTCCTTGAATTCTGTCTGTCATGCCCCCAGCTTCCAGTGTTCAGGCAGGTATACATGTGCTATCAGTTAACATTTTGCCTTAGATCTGCTGGTTGTTCAGTAGGAAGTTTTGTGAAGCGAGACTGAGGCGATAGCATCGATGTCGGGGGGAATGCTGATCGTACCATGGCATCTGTGCATACGTGGAACACAGGAGATGTTTGTAATCTGTACATTCAGTGAGGAAAGGTCAGCTTGGATGGCCCGACAGTCGTTTTATTCATTGCAGCCCAGCGGCTTCAGTAGCTAGGTAATAGGCAGCACAGTGGAGCAATTCCAAGTGTTAAATATTTGTGCTTGTGACTTTTATGTATGAATAAAGGTCAGTGTGGCTATGGAGCGCATATTCATACCATCTGTGGCTCATGCAGTTGTGTCAAGGTCGTGTCAAGGTCATAGCAGAGCCTAATCCTCTTATCTAGGTGTATTAAACTGTCAGAATAAATGTATACGGCTGTTTCGGTCAAAGACCCCTCAGCGCAAAATTGCATTCAAGACCTCGTGATTGGCCTCAGCCAATAATACGGTTCGATGTGCAGGCAGTTAATAATTCACGTCATGTGTCTAATTAGTAGACATATAATTGAATAAAGTCCCAAGATGCTTGTTGCATCGTGCTGGGGTCAGTGCTTTGTAGTGATTAGGCAACCACAAATAAGTGGTCTTATCAGCAGAGGAACCTTCAGCAAACCCGATCACCTGACAAACAATTAATTGAGTAAGGGACGGGGACGGAGCAGGAGTTCACTCTGGTGCACGTACAATTCAGATGGCATCTGTATGCAGCTAAGTGGAGCACAGGGGACAGGAGGGAGAACAACCTGACCTGACCTGTAAGAGCACCCCAATGCCAGACCTGACCTGTAAGACCCCCCCCTCCCCCCGATGCCAAAGATGACCCGTAAAACCACCCCCATGCCAAAGCTGACCTGTAAGACCACCCCAGTGTCAAAGCTGACCTGTAAGACCCCCCCCCATGCCAAAGCTGACCTGTAAGACCCCCCCATGCCAAAGCTGACCTGTAAGACCCCCCCATGCCAAAGCTGACCTGTAAGACCTC
This sequence comes from Hermodice carunculata, assembly GCA_964020975.1. Classification (NCBI taxonomy): domain Eukaryota; kingdom Metazoa; phylum Annelida; class Polychaeta; order Eunicida; family Amphinomidae; genus Hermodice; species Hermodice carunculata. The sequence goes on from OZ026618.1 coordinate 31,579,907, forward strand.
CCCCCATGCCAAAGCTGACCTGTAAGACCACCCCAATGCCAAAGCTGACCTATAAGACCACCCCAATGCCAAAGCTGACCTGTAAGATCCCTCCCCCAATGCCAAAGCTGACCTGTAAGACCACCCCCCTGATGCCAAAGGTGACCTGTAAAACCCCCTCAATGCCAAAGCTGACCTGTAAAACCCCCTCAATGCCAAAGCTGACCTTTAAGGCTCCTTGAATGCGAAAGCTGACCTATAAGACCATCCTATGTCAGACCTCACCTGTTAAACCATACTCTTTCAGACTTGATCTGTAAGATCACCCCATGCCAGAGCTAGTCGACCTGTAAAGCCACCTTTGTCAGACCTCACCTGTAAGACTGCTCTGTTTCAGACCTGACCCATAAGACTATAATGTATCAGACCTGACCTATAAGACTATCCTGTGTAAGACCTGACCCATAATACCATCCTGTGTCAGACCTGATCTTTAAGACAGCTCTGTTTTGGGCCTGACCTGCAAGACCTGCATGTATGTCAGATGTGACCAGTATTTGTAACCATGCCCCCTTGTGTTGGGGCTGGTCTGTAAAATGACTTGTATGAAATTGGAAAACTTCAATCGTTGTACACCAGCAGTTTTTCCACAGATATTGGTCATGGAATTTGCTTAAAATATACCAGTGGACTGTAAAACTATAACTCTGCCTGTTGTGTTGGTTCTGGGGGTAGTCCTTTGCATCCTCAGTAGATGGCATTTGTCCAGATGAGCCTTTTTTTGTTTGCTTTTTTTTTTCACCAAGACCGTAGTCACCTACTGGCTGCAGTGGATCTGGAGGGGGAGCCATCTATTTGGGGATTACTCAACTGGTCAGTGCTGCTGACTGCACGATCAGACTGCGCTAACCTTTTCCAGTGAAGTAAAATAAGAATGTTAAAGAAATAGACACATTTTGTTAACAAGAAAATTAAAAAAATACAAAACCTGCATTGAAAAATGAAAAATGAAAAAAAAAATCCCGACCTGTGGCCTGACCTGTGGCCTTTCTCTTTCCAAAGGGTCGTATTGGTTGTCAGTCCCTTGCAAATGGAAATGCTCCTGAGGTGACGTAAACTTATCTGCAAGTTATTTGATAAAATATCCATAAGCTATTCGTTAAAATATCCATAAGCTACTTGTTAAAATATCCATAAGCTATTCGTTAAAATATCCATAAGCTACTTGTTAAAATATCCATAAGCTATTTGTTAAAATATCCATAAGCTACTTGTTAAAATATCCGTAAGTTATTTGTTAAATTGTTGGGTTTTTTATGTGTCACCAAAATGATCAAAGAGCCTCAAAAATGTGCAGGAAGTGCCTGGGTTTCCTGATACAATCAAACCTGTTGAAAAGGCCACCAAGATCTATTAGGCAATCAGTTCTGATAAATTGCCACTTAAATATCGCTCAGCAAAAGCTACAGAAACTCAAGCAGCATTAAGGGGCTGCTTTGAAGCCGCCCATGGATGGGCTCTGAATCAATACAGTTTTGATTGGTTTAAACATATTTTATTTTGAACAGTGATTGGGAAGCAGGCAAGGCTTATAGTAACCTCTCACAATACAGTGTTGATTGCATTTACAAAGATTTTAAGTTGATTGTGTTTTTATGTCTGTGTGCAAACATCGCACTCGCAATGACCAGCTTGATTTGCAGCACCCCTTGTCATCCCCCTTGCTGTCCGTCCTTGCTGCTTTTGTAGGGTCATAGACTGAAAAGCATCATTGTAAGCAAAAGTATATTTTTTGAAAGGAAATTCCCTAAATACTTAAAATCTGGAGAGAAATAAAAATTTGTGAGCTAGTTGTGGAATAAACATACAGATTTGTGTTAAAGATGTGGAGTTTTACATGTATACGCTAATGTACACATTACTTCTCATCTTCTATATTGAAGTTAAAAAAAGATCCCATAGATACTGTCTGTATCTGTTTTGGAATTATGAGCAGGTAGAATTATCAGCAGGTAAACTTGAAGATCACACAGTTATGTGCACTTTCAAATTTAAGATGTTCTATTAAAAAAAATCTAGCCTCAAAAATAAAATTCCTTTGGTATTTTTTGAGTTGCATAGGTCCACATTAATTCTGTCAAAAGAAAAAAAATCAGAATTTTATAATGCTTGTAAACTGTTATTTTGACATTTGTATAGGCATGCAAAATGTCACACATTTGTTGCTGATTTGCATGTTTAGTCGACAATTAGCTAATAAAGTTTAAGTTCTTGGCAGATTTGAGGTTTTTGGATAGGTCCCTTGCCCAAAAAGTAAAAGTAAAGTAAAGTACGGTAAGGTGAAGTAAAGTAATGTAAAAGTAAATACAGTAAAATAACGTAAGAATAAAGTACAGTACAGTATGGTAAGGTGAAGTAAAGTAAAGTAATGTAAAAGTAAAAGTAAAGTACAGTAAAGAAAAGTAAAGTCAGATAAAACTTAAGTGTAGGAAAGAAAAGTAAAATTAAAGAACTGTAAGGTTAAGTAAAGTAAAAGAAAAGTAAAATAAAGTCAGGTAGAAGTAAAATAATATTATTGAAGTACAGTAAAATAAAGTAAAAGTAAAGTACAGTAAAGACAAAATAAAGTAAAGGAAAAGTAAAGTATGGGAAAGAAATGGGTAAAAGTAAAAAGAAAAGTGAAAGTGAAATAAAGTGAAGTGAAGTGAAGTGAAAGTACAGTACAGTACTGTACAGTACAGTACAGTAAAAGTTAAAGTAAAGTGAGTTGTTTGTACTGTTGTGATCATAAGGATATGATTACACTTGATTTTCCTTAACATTTTTGGTTTTCAATAACATGAAGATGTGCCAAGAAAAATCTCAAATAGTTTGACATAACCAGGAGAGAACTGTTAAGAGTATGCCAGTGTGCAGATCATGCGATGTGCCTTGTGTATCATATATGTGTAAAGACTGACTTAACTGACAAGATTTTACGACTACACCGACAGGGCCTACTACTCATGATCATTATCACATGTAAGTCCTTTTGCTCCCAATGAGCAACTTTGTCCAGTAACACAAAAACTATACGTCTAGACACTGCCCTTACATGAGAAGGTTGATTTGCAGCATGTACCTCATATAACTACATTGTAACTGTCTGCAAGTTTGTTGGATTTGCATCTGGATAGTGTACCTATCCCTTGTGAGACTTGGGATACTTTGAGACAAGTACAACTTCTTTGTTTTATTCCACAATGTGACAGATGTCCTTCCAGATCTGTTCTTTTTTTCCCTCTCTCATCTTGCCTTTTGGTTTCATGAGAAAAAAAAAATGAATCGCAAATTCAGTGAATCAGCTTTGAAAAAGATGTAGATATTTTTCCTCAGGAGGTTTAAACTTAAGATGAAGATATGACATAGTCTGGAATAAAACATGTTCACCTGAGAAAAATAAGTAAATAATTCGGAATCACGATCAGGACTGAAGCCCACAGGCCAGGAACACTTCAAGATGGATTCTCCTCGTTCATCATTTATTGACATTGAAAACGTATCATTCCATAAGAGAACAGTATTATTAGATTGCCACAGTTCTACAGCTGAATTTAGTCAGCTAGGAGACTGAGGTTGGCAATGAAACACTTACATTGTTGTTGGCAAACCAGTCAACCTTGTTGCATATTTAAAACTGGTGGCATCAATTTCGAACTTCAGCTTCAAGGCTTGATCCACTGCTCTGGCAACTCTTGTTTGCATTAACCCTTAAAACCCTGATTTAAGACTGAGTCAACAGCTTTCCTCAGGACACTTTGCAGGCAATGCTTGCAAAGTGTCCCGAGGAAAGCTGTTGACTCAATCTTAAATCAGCTGTTGACTAAAACTACTTTTTGCTTTAGACTAGGCTTACTGGTATTTGAATGAAAGGTATCTTCATGAGGAGTTTGAATCTTTTAACCATTATATGTTTAATGGTAATGAGAAAGCAACTATAGCAGTGATTAGCACTTTAAGGGTCAAGGTACACATACAAGTAAAACCTCTCCTAACGTAAAAACAATTTTCTCTATGTACTGGAATTCATTATAATGTTAACTACAAAGTGTCTGTAGGAAATTAATTCATTGAAAATCACTGGCTGATGAGGCTCCAAAAGATTTACAACTCGAAACCTCGCCATTTTGGACAAGGTGAAGTCACATGATCCTTGCTTGACCCTCTATCGTGACTCCTTTCCTGGAAGTTTTTTGTGTGTGTGGCAAACATTGGTTTCGATTCCCTTTCACTGTTGAATGGGAAGAGTTAAATATTGATGTAGGCCCTAAACAACTGACTACAACACATTGGGGCATGGTTTGACAGAAAAATTCATGTGCATTTATGAAATTGCACCTTTAATGCTACTTTCCCATGATGCCAAGGAACTGAAATTGGTATCACTCATGACCCAGGCTTACATCTGGTTTCACCCTTGGCCTCAGGTCTACATCCCATCACAATGGCCCTCCATTTTATTGTTTGCCTATTTTAGAGCAACAAGCTTGCCCACATATTATGACAAATTAGTCTAGGTCCAGCTGAAGGTCTTGATGTTGTCGTCGATCATGATTTCATTGTCATTGTGGTGAAAGAACACATCAAATATTACTGATGAAATGAATGAATATCAAACTTTCGTTTGTGTATGTGTAGAAATCAAAACAGGTTGCCAAGCATGTTTGGAGAAAGGAACACCTAGCTGGCACTTTGGCAAATGAAATCATACTCTAAGGAGCGTTTTTACACTAAAAACCCACCACATTTCAAACACAGGTTTTAAAACTAAGAGCCGACTGTATTTACCAACTCAAATGGCAAACTTACAAGCGACCCCACTGAGCCAATTAACACAACGCATGGAAGCGGGAGAGTAACTTTGCTCAAAGTGTGTGAAATGCGTTGCACAATGTGTTTGAAGTACATGTACTTTCAAAATGTAAAGGAAATGCACAAAAATGCAAAGGAAACGACGTCCAGAATGCAAATGAGATACTTTGGAACAGTTTGAAATGCAAGCGCAATGACAGCGAAACACCAGCAATGCATGTTGCTGTTAACTTTGAGAGGGGCATAACTGTGGTTTTAGCATGGCCATTATGCCAGCCTTACTAGCTGTAAGGACATGCTACATGTTCAAATTACAGGCAATTCTGCCACAGACTGAGGAGATCTTCCAAGCTCGGCTGATAATGAGGTACAATTAGGCAGACCCTTGCAAGATGGAAATGTGGAAGAATTTTTATGTGTGACTGCCAGGTCTGATAAATGTGGCGGTTTCACCCGGTATTTCCATGAATTGAGGCTCAGCCCTTAATATTTCTTTGTGTACATTGTGTGTAGAAAGTCTTTTCAAGCTCTTGTTAGTTTGTCATATTGATTTGTAATTTAACCTTTTCCTGGTTAAACACATGCAACAGACAGAGTCAAGAGCTTGCCTAGGATGACATTTTATAGCCGGGCACTTTCAGGCAGTTTTAGCAGCAACAGGTTAAATTCTTTTGCCAGGTTTTAACTCTTTCAGTGCCAAATTTTGGACTGAGAGTCAACAGCTTTTCTTGGATTGTGCCCAATGCATGCTGAAAAAAGCTGTTAACCTGGGATGTTCTCTCTGGAACTATAAGCATATTGGCACTTGAATGAAAGGTCCTTTTACAAGGAATACGAATCTGGGATCCTAATGATAACTCAGAGTCTAGTTTGACTTCAGTAGATTGACTTTAGTCGTGATTGGCACTGAAAGAGTTAATAGTCAACAGCTTTCTGGAGTGCAATGTGGCAAATGTGTTGCAAGGCAAGCTGTTGACTTAGACCAATATTATGGTCTCTGTGACTGTAGGTATGCAGGGACTTGAATGAAAGATTGGTTTACAAACAATATTAATCCTTTCAGTGCCAACTGCGACTAAAGTTCGAGCACTGGTACTTAAAATGAACTGCTCTGAATTATGATAAGGCTGCCACATGCATGTTTCTTGCAGAAAGACCTTTAACGCTCAAGTGCCAGAGTGCCTATTGTCCCATAGAACATAACAGTCAGGTTATAAAAGCTTTCCTTGGCATGCCTGAATGCAAGGAGCCTAAAGGGTGACAAGGAAAGCTGCTGACTCAGTCCAAAATGCGGCACTGAAAGGGTTAATCTAATACACTGGTACTTGCTGTGTCTAGCAACTGCTGTGAGTGGTCACCTGCTGAGCTTTGGAAAACAAAGAGTCGATTCCCTGGTTAAATTACCTGCGTTGAAAGACCACCTGCTGTGTGTGGCACATTCTGATGGACCACATTCCTGTTGAAAACCAGCTTTCTCTTATTTTTCTTAAAACTTGTTCTGAAATTTTTTAATTATTTATTTGAGGGCCCTCTGAATGGCACACAGTATAGTGGTCTCTGTTACGAGAACTTACCCCAAGAACACATCCAAAATTGCTCTTTCATTTCATAGACAACAATATGCAATTGCATGTAAAGTGTTCTATTGCAAAGTCTAAAAAAAAAAATGTAGAACTCGGATGAAAAAGATTGTGGGTGGCGAGGGTAATCCATTCTCTGAGAGCTATTTTGGAAATGAGAGAGTTAACGAGAGGTCTGGGTATTGGCCTGGCAGTCAGGATCCCAATGTGAAGAGAGACCAACCTGCTGACAGACAGCTGGACTGTGGTCGCCATGTTATACAAGTCACATGGTCTATCGCTGCCACAGGTACATAATATAACCTGTAATGACAGACAGCCTCGTTCAGGGACCAACGGCTTCTGGACCTCGTTAAATTACTTTCGGGTGCTAGTCTTTCCAAAGAGGCGCCACTGCAGTCATAGTTTGACTTGGACGGTTACTTAATTTGTAGCATTACGTCATACTTTTAAATTGTTACTTTTTTTTGTCATTGTGCATGATAGGCGTCATTATTTATGGATTTGTCATTTTTATCATGGTAGATGATGGGTTTCATTATTCATGGTGTATGACAAATGTCATTATTGATGGATTTGTCACTTTTATCATGGTGTATGATGGGTGTTGTTATTCATGATTTCATTATTTATATCATGTATAATTGGTATCACTTTCATGGTTTTATAATTTTAATCAATGTGACCTGTGATGGGCATCATTATTCACGGTTTTATCATGCTGAATGACAGGTGTCATTATTCATGGTTTTGTCACTTTTATCATGGCATATGATGGGCATCATCATCATCATCATCATCATCATCATCATCATCATCATCATCATCATCATCATCATCATCATCATCATCATCATCATCATCATCATCATCATCATCATCATCATCATCATCATCATCCATGGTGTATGACAGATGTCATTATGTTTTTTTTTTACTATTTTTATTGTAGTGTATGATGGGTGTCATTATTCATGGATTTATTATAATCATGGTCTATGACAGATGCCATTATTCATGGTTTTAGAGTTTTTATCATAAACTCTGACAGTTCTCTGTATTCATGGTTTTTAATTGTTTCATAGATTTACATTTTGATCATGGTGTTTGATAGGTGTCATTATCCATAGTTTCGTCATTTTTATCATGCTGTATGATGGATGTCATTACATGTATTTGTTTGTTCAGTACATTGCATGATTATAGATGATGATCATGATAACAGGCACGATCATGATGAGTTTCCATGGTGAAATTGTTCCAAATAGGTCAATTAAAACTCTCCTGAAAATTGAAAAAGGCCAAAAAGTGGGGCTGCTGCAAAATGGGGAAGACTACAGGTTTGATGATGATGATGATGACGTGGCGACAGTGATAATGACGACAACGACGATGATAAGGACAATGATGATAAAAGTTTTCACAGTGACGTAGCTACAAAGAAAACAATCACAGAACATTTGACTGGTCAAAGGGGATCACGTGACACTCCCTGACATGTCCGGCAATCAGATGTCAAGCGATCCTGCTTGTCCAGCTGTGGTTCCAAGGTGTTCTAGACTTCGCCCATTCAGGGCTAGTGCTTGAAATTATACAGTTGAGGTTAAGTTGGCTAACTGAAAATAAAAACACAACGAAAGAGTTAGCATTTTAACACAGGCTAAATAGGATCAATGTCCAAAATAGTGAAATTAAAACTGCAGTTGAAATGCCGGAAGTGCCAAAACTATGAAAATTTACAGCAGTGAAAATAAGTGCATTTATAGTGTGAAATGAGCAGTTGTATCATGCTATTATGAGAGTAATAATTGGGAAGGTATTTGATTACACCTGGGTTTCCGTTAACAAGGTTCTTGTGAAGGCAGACAGAGCCAACGCCAGAATTGCCAATTTGCATAAAATATACTGACCCGTAAAAAAATAAAACACTGTTAACTCTTGGTAATATTTCATCAACCCGGAGAAACTGAATGCAGATATTTCTGCATGGAACTTTCCTTGTTTCCTTTTTAAAAATTAACAAAAAGTATCCTGTGTTGAAAACATTGTTTGCTTTTTTTTTTTTTAAATAAAAAATCATATGTGTTAAGTCATGCAGAGCTCTCCTTGATGAACACAGGGAACATTGTGCACCAAAGAGAGCTGTTAACTCTGTTCCTAGAGGGTTAGAAAGGTTGAAGTCAGTAGTCTAGGCATTACAACATAAATTCCTTGTTTCTTTTTTCCCCTACAAAATACAAGGCAGACTGGAGGATTTGTAAATGATTTTTATCCCTGTAAGCATGAAACGATTTGTTTCTTTAATGAGTCATCAAGTGTACAAAACGTCTGGTTTGACTTGACTTTCAATTGTGGGCCAACAATACGATGGTGGTTGGTGATGAGAAAAAGGGAATTGATTTTGCGTGGCCATAACAAGGTGGCTTTGGTTGCCTTTTTTTCAGGCTTAAAAACCAAGAACTCTGGGATAAGCATGTGGCTGAGCAAACAGACACATTTGCACACAATGGTTAATTGTGTGACCTACCTCAGCAGTGGTCGGTTGAGACACTGAGCAAAACAATGTGTCTAAACTGGGATCTTTTAAAAGTCATTCAGGTTATATCAGCGTCATGCAGGCCGCTCAAATTAGAATTTAGCACAACCCGTAATTACGTGGGTTCTGCTGAAAAGAAAGGAGCACTTTTGGTTTTGTGCCACCCGTTATAAGAGTACTGTGTGTCTTGTCACTAAAAGATCCATGAAAAGTATATATGCCTTGCACTGCTATTAACCCTTTCCCCCTTAAACCGGCCAAAACCGGCTGGTGGTCAAATGTCGTCTGCTTCAGCGTTTTCAACTGATTTCAACAGCAATGAAAAACAATTTGACTGAGAATTGAAGATGAGACCTGTCAAGACAACATGACCCAGGTCAACAGCTTTCCTCGGCGTGGGTTGGGCACTTAGTGCCCAACCCATGCCGAGGAAAGCTGTTGACTCAGTCTTAATTCAAGGGGGAAAGGGTTAATCTGTGTAACCTCCATGTACGTGAAACTATGGGTTACACAATTTGTGTGGGCCTCTGTGTGCAGTACTACAACAGCAAACGGGAAAAGCCGGATCAGCTGTGAGGCCCACATGTTGATATGGGTAGCCACCCAATGACTTTGAGAACGACTGTTAGGGCGGTAGAATATAAAATGCAATTACACAGAAATGAAAAATACATCACCAAAGTTGATGGTGACCAGACTTGCCCCATATGGCACTTCAGCTTGACCACCATTTGGCTCATAGCAAGCACAAATTAGGAGTGGTGAAGTGGAAAAAAGTCAATAGGGCTGACCATGCTGACTGATCTGATATGGGACCTGGCCTGCTGTACCGGCCTGACCTCTGACTATTGGCATTTTGCCAATAATGTAGATGATAGATGTGTGGCGTCAACTGGTCATTGGATGCGGGGATGGCTTCATGATAGATGAGGTTGTTATAGTGACGATACAACAGGCTGACCATGTCTTGATATCTCATGCACTATAAGTATGCTTTATAAAGCTTTTAACTTATGTTCTACTGGTTCCGGATTTCCCTCTATGTTTACATAAAATCTTCAAGGGTCAGTTCCCCTCCCCTTCCCCTGCCCCCATATCGATATATTACTCAGGTGGGCTATACACATGTACACGTACCTTCCCCTGTGCTTATACAACAACCAGTTGTCTAATATTCCAACCTGTTTGCTGTATACATAGTAATGCTCATTTGTTTCCTCTGGGTTACACTCGGGTGGTTTATGACTTTCACTATACTACACCCCAGTGATTTAGGACTTTCACTATACTACACCCCAGTGATTTAGGACTTTCACTATACTACACCCCAGTGATTTAGGACTTTCACTATACTACACCCCAGTGATTTAGGACTTTCACTATACTACACCCCAGTGATTTAGGACTTTCATTATACTATACCCCAGTGTTTCATGACTACCCGGTATACTTACAGTGGGTCATGGCTTCTGCTATAGTATACCCCAATAATTTTTTACTTCCACTAAACCAAGTCTGGGTAATTAAGGAAAGGTGTCTGGCAGCAGATGGCAGCATTTGGCGGCCATGTAGGGCGAAAAAGAGAAAGTCTATGGGGGCATTTGGCAGTGATACCCCCCAATGGCCCCCCCAAAGTAAAAGTCTGGTGGCGATTGGCAGCGTCACCGCCAAAAGAGGAGTCTTACGGTGGCGCCACAGAAACACTGCTGGTCACCTGCAAAAGCTGCCAATTTCTCAAACTCGTCATCATTTGTAACACAAAGCTGCCAAGTTTGTCCATTATGCTACACCCCATTGGTTCATAATGTCTACTATACTACACTTGTGATATATGACTTCCACTCTACTACATCCGAATGTTTCATGTGTTCTACTATGCTACACTCCAGTGGTTTATTCACATTCTCTATATATACTGCTGGGAAAAAAAGATGCCACCCCCATTGGCTTAACATGGGTAGCTCCAAATATACCTTTATACGGAAAGTATGGGTATTGCATGGAATATTATGTAACATCAAAATGATAGCTTAGGGTATTCCTGAACAGTCACACACACACACACACACACACACACACACACACACACAAATGCCCTGAAAACAAGACAGCAGCCAGAGAGGTGTGAAAAGTGTGTCTGGTATTGGGTGCCTATTGGCTTTATAATTAGGGAGCCATGGCACGACCAGCATCAATGTGAATCCACAATGCGGCAGTGTACAGGTCACTCACAACCATCTGAATTTGACAGGGGCAGATCACTGGGATGTTGGATGCTGGCCTTTCCCAGTGAGAGGTTGCCAGGATACTAGGGTGCTCCAGGCAATCAGTAAAAAGGTGGGGAACCGTTTCCAGGAAACCAGAGGGTGCAAGAGAAAAGCTGGATCTGGGCACTAACAGGCCAGCACTACTTAGATGAGATCCTGCCCACAGTTGACGAATGTGTCCAACAATATCCAGGGCTACTTTTTCAACAGGATAACTCATGAATTAATACACACTGCCCGAGTCAGCATGGTGTATCTACAGCAACACAATATCCCATTGTTGCCATGGCCAGCCCATTCTCCTGACCTGTTGCCCATCGAGCATTTGTGGGATGCTGCATCGAATCAGGAAATAGTATGAATAACCCACAGCCACCCTGGACCAACTGGCACAGAGGCTCACAGACCAGTATATTCCCCAGGCTGAGATCACCAAGCTAAGAAACAGCATACCAAAGTGGATCCAAGCTTGCTGAGAGAAGTGTGGTGGTCAGACCTGCTATTGATGCATGTAGCCACCGAACAACAACAACAACAACAACAACAACAACAACAACAACAACAACAACAATAACAACAACAACAACAACAACAACTGAAAAGGTTGTTTTAAGGACTGCCATTTCCTCCCAATAGAGATGTAAAAAGCAATGGTATAAGAAAGTAAAGAAACTCCCCACACACATCAGCATAACATGTTGAACTGGGGGGGGGGGTGCATTTTCTTTTCCCCAGCAGTATATTACCATGATTTCATCCAATTGGTTTATTTCTGCCATCTTCTATAATGCATCCCAGTGGTCAATTCTTACCTTCTAATAAATTACACCCCAGTGGTTTATTTATCTCTGTTTAGTAGATGTATAGTTGCACGTGTATCATAACTACATCCTAATTGTTTATTTATATCTTCAACTGTACCACATACCAATATTTTATCTATATCCTCTATCATATACTATATACAGTGATATACCTATATCTGTTACTACATGTATGCTGCTACATCCCAGTAATTTGTTTTAAATATACTCTACTATACCCACATCCCAATGGTTTATATCCATAGCTGTACTATACCACCCCAGGGGTTTATTTATGTCCTCCTCTATACCACACCCGAGTGGTTTATTAATATCCTGGACAATACTATGGCCCAGTGATTTATTTATATCCTGTACTACACCACACCCCAGTGGTTTATTTATATGCTTTAATATGTCCCAGTGGTTTATATGCTTGATGTCCCAGTGGTTTGTTTATATTTTCCAATGTATTTCACCTGGGTTATGTACTCTACTAAATTACATGTACGAGTGGCTTTACTATTTGTATCCACTGACGGCACAATGCATCACAAAAAGATACATAGATTAGTATTTAACACGGGTTCAATTGGAATTATGTCCAAAATAGTGAAATTAAAACTTCAGGTAAACGCATGGCATGCAAAAAAATAAAAAAATATTTATAACCTTTAAAATAGGTACTGTAGTTCTAGAAATTTTCGCGCGTGTTTAATTTCACGCAAACTCATTTTTTCTGAAATTACAGAATTTTCGCGCATTTTAGTTTCGCACAATCCAATGCCAAACAATGTAGTGAAGTACAATGCAGCTTATTTTCGCGCATTTTAATTTCGCGCTTTAGGTGGTAGCGCGAAAAGCGTGAAATTAAATCGAGCGTGAAAATTTCTAGAACTACAGTATACAAACAGGATGTCATTATGTTGCCTCTATCGACAAGTTCAGATTCACCTTCCACATACTCTGTCTGTGTCAACTGCGGGTAATCTTGCTCCAGTACCCTACACCCAGAACACATTACCCGAGTCAAAGTTGTTTGTCGGGATGTTTGCAGGGGCCAGTTTTACCAGCAATACTGAAGTTTCTGCGGCCATCAACATGCCCAGTTTCCTTGCTGGTCTTGGAAATGCAAGTGGAGTAAATTGGCTGTCGCTGGAATTTGTTATACGTGTTGCACGTTCATTGTCCAATGCCAACTTGTGGCATAAAAGTCGTTTTTTTTTTTTTTTTTCAGTATTAAAATCTTTCTGTTTATGCTCTTTTATTGTGAAATCAGGTAATGTGTCCCTGTGTCATTATGGCAAAAACGACTTGCATGGTCCGTCACGGTCTGAACTCAAGGATTTTTTATGCTGGCCTGGAAGCCATTCATGGCAAGCAGTACATTCCTCTCATCACCAAGAATCATAATTTAGACCTTATGTTTTGTCGCAATGTATTTGGGCCCAAAGCATATCATATTAATATCAGTATTGGTTGTATATATCCCTGTGCTATGTGGTGCTGCTCTTGAAACCCAATTTAGAATCGTTAGCAGGTCATCTGTGTCTTGGACAGTAAAAATACACTTGATTAAAAGTGGCTGAATATAGCATGGGGATCTTTGCCAACAGGCACCAGTTGGATTAGCTCTTGCAGACCCCGCAACAGATCAGGCTGTCTCAAACTTGAGCGTCTGCCAGCATTTTCCCATGGTCCACAAAGAGTGGCGATGTTGACAATGATATCTGAATGATTGCTATCATTGACGGAAGTTAATTGGGCTGTCATGCCGGTCACAAGGACAGTTGGTGAGCACCAGTTGATGTAGACGTGGGTGCTGGCCTATAGGCAAGGTGACTGGAAACAAGTGGAGAAAGAGTTGACCAGTGTCATGGCTGGCGGGCAATACTGTAAATTGCTTTATTTTCGCGTGTATAAATTTTCACAGTTTTTGTTATTTTTGACATTTCACTGTAGTTTTAATTACTCTGTTTTGGACATAATTCCCACTCAAACAATGTTGAAATACTATTTCACTGGATATTTGTTTTCACGGTTTCGTGCCATCAGCGAAATATGCGAAAATAAGAAAACAGCGAAATTAAAGCAGTTTACAGTTTTCTGTGGTCAAGAGTTAATCGTCTCTTTGTGTGGCCTTTGTCAAGGCCCTCCTCAGTGGTGTTTCCTGTTGTCTGGCAGGTCATGCCCTAACTGCTTGTTTGGCAGCCAGAGCATCACTTGCCGGGTGTCGTGAAATGCTGGATCTATAGAGTAGACATTATGAGTCATTTTATAAGAGATTTTGGACTGATTTCCATTTAATTTCAACTAAATAAACATGAAAAAAATCAGTGACTGGGATAGATTGAGTTCAGTGGCATGGAGTCTGTGTGCTCAAGGGCCTGTGAAAGCCAAAACAAGGAGGCCTTTGCTCGTGTACCTGTACAGGGTCACTCTTGTCGTATGTGGCAGGTGCTGTGTGGGCTTAAGATCTCTCAGCTTGACCCCCACTCCACGTAGCATTGGAAGCCCTTGATACATGTAGATTCCTATCAAACTGACCCACCCGCCTTCTTCCTTGCTTATCTTGTGCCTCTTTGCAGAGATTTGGAAGACAGCTAGGATATTCTATATGGCTGTGAAGGTAAATTCCACTTTGGACTTCCTAATGCCAATAAATTATCCAGTCAGTTATACCCTGTGACAGATTTTATGTGTGAGGGAATCACAGACTTGATTTATGGAAACACGGTGTCATATACACCCTTTGACATTTCTTTTTGCCTCACAAATATAACTGCACTATCAATAATTTATCTGATACTTAATCATGTTAATGGTGCAAAGTTTTCTATTTGGGTGCACAAAGAACCAATCAAATGTAGCCACACACAAATATTTGCGTCACTGATTGGTCGATTTTCAAGATGACCTCATCGTACTTTTTATATGACATCAGAGATACAGCTGCAGGGAATTTGCAGCTTTACATGGTGGGGCTTTCCGGGGCAAGCCAGTGAGAAAACCGATAATGCCGTGCCGTGTCGGCAGACTGAACGTGACGTGAACTGTGCATAAGCCCAGTCAAAACCATATAAAATTGTTTTCACCTTGTAAGTCCTATAGGGCTGTTGGCCTTTTCACCATGGCAACAGGATCATTTGTTATTCGGGCGTACACAGTCACACCTCATTCCTACTACAGTCAGATTTCTGACATATTCACAGTTGACGCATTTTGAGGGCCTTACAAGTCAGATTCCTCTGCTGTTTGACTCATTTGCCTGACATATTCATGTGTCAGACACATTTATCTGGCATACAATCATGTATCAGATTCATATTTATCTGACATACTCATATATCAGACACATTTTGCAGGAAACTGGTGGTGTCATTGTAACAGAATTTCACAGTATATGTATCAAAAAAAGTAGATGCCAGTATAATTTGACCTCCCCCCCCAATAGGCCAAAAGTGTACGTGAATTGTTGGGGTCCAAATATAAACACCTAAAATTTGGCAATATGTTGTTTAGAGGGAGCCAGACACAATTGTACTTTTAGTACATGTAATGAAAAGGGTTTCAATTGATGAATCGTGGTGCAATTGAGCTGAAAAATAGTACCCCCTCTAAAAACCCGTGTACATGTATATGAGTGACAAACTATTCTAAGACATCAATGAGCACTAAGTTATAAACAGTGTCTGTATCTTTCTGTGGTGAGCTTTGGGTGCAGAGAGCCTCTCAGGGAAAGTTGTTGACCTTGAGGAGGCTTCTGTTGGGGGAATACATTTTATATAGAAATACTGCTACATGTACATGGGTTGACTCTTTCCATGCCGATCATGTCTAAAGTTGACGTACTAAAGTCAAACTGGTCAGAATTATCATTATAGGATCTCAGATTCGTATTCTTCATAAAAAGACCTTTCATTCAAGTACCAGCATGCCTATAGTTCCAGAGAAAATATCCCAAGTCAACAGCTTTTCTCGGCACGCATTGGGTGCAATGCGTGCCAAGAAAAGCTGTTGATTCAGTCCAAAATTTGGCACTTAAACAATTAACTCTTTCAGTGCCACATTGTGGACTGAGTCGACAGCTCTACCTTGGTGTCCTTTGGGTGCAATGAACCCAAAGCGTGCTGAGAAAAGCTGTTGACCCGGACTGTCATATTCTGTGTCACTTCAGGATTGCTGAGACTTGAATGAAATGTCTTGATACAAGGACCATGAATCTACATGTAGCACCCTTATTACAAGTCAGAGCAGTTTTGTTTGAAGTAGTTTGACTTGAGTTACAGTTGGCACTGAAAGAGTTAATGGTCTGCTTGCAAGGAACTTGACTCTTAAGTCAGTGTGGTGCTGAGCCGTAGATGAGTAGGACTTTCTTTGCCATCAGCGCTGAAGCAGTTAAGAAACATTGGTAGTGAAAATGGTTTTCCCCCTTGGCTGTATTGGCCAACAAAGCATTATTTGTTATTGTGTTGACTGTGCATGCGTGCACTATCTGTCCATCCATTACCCTTGCAATAACTTTCGAACAAATTAATCCGTGGTGAAACTTAAACTGTATTTAAGTATCTCCATTGGAAGTTTGGCGGAGTACAACATTCAGCAGCCTTGACCTGTTTTGAAGTAGGGCCTGTATTTTTCCGTTTTGAAATGGAAATGGAATGGAATAATGAATTTTTGTCACCTCTGAAACGGAATTAGCTGTTTTGCCTTAATGTGTTTTACATACAAAGAGAACTACTGAAACGGAATTTGGAACCTCTGAAACGGAATTAGCTGTTTTGCCTTAATGTGTTTTACATACAAAGAGAACTGCTGAAACGGAATTTGGAAATTTCTGGCTGGTGAAACGGAATTTCTAGTTTTTTGAAACGGAAAAATACAAGTCCTATTGAAGTTGCCAGGGGTCATCATGTTTTGAGTGGGGCCAAAGGGGTCTTAGGGTTATTATGACCATTATGCCTGCTTTGCCTCGAACAGGTGGGACCAAGCTCCAGCCATTCTGTCTCAAATTGCCCTTGGGCATGATGATTCTAAATACGGTATTTTTGTGTACTGTATGTACACAGTGGCCCCTGGGTTCCTCCATACCTCATCATACCATAGCTGGAGCATTTTGCCCCAGAGGTGATAAATCCACAAACCATTGGCCGAAAATGTCTAATTAACATCAAGGCTGCATCATTCATGTGATGGGAACCGGATGCTTTTAATTAAATGTAGTTTGACCAAGTCAATCAGGAGGCCATTTGTTTCTCTGAAGGCTGCACTATTCCGTATGAAGACTATAGTCTGTTGATCGTTACTGAAATTTCATGTATTTCATTGATTCGAAGAATGGCATTGTGGGGAAACTTGTGAGAGACAGGCGATCAGAGAGCTCATTTGACAGTAATTTCCTAGTGCCCACAGTAAAACCTGTTAGTTGTAGCCTGGCTCCTTGGAAGGAAATGAGAGATGTACCCAAGACAAGCTTGATGTGATGGAGTGGACATGTACGGCTGCTAAAGTGACAGTGTTACGGGGAGGAAGATCATGAAGACACCTCATGGTCTTCTTCTGCTGTTTGGGTTGGGGCTCAAGAATAAGGAGGGTGGCAATATTGTATTTCTTAATCATCACAACTGTACCTGTCGTTGCATTAGACCATATAACTGTAGGCATTTGACGTACAGTGCGTTTTCAAAACAGGCACTTGTAATGGTTTGTCATCTGAGAGGTGATTCTGCATGCACAGTGTCGCCAACCCTCACAGATTACCCACGAGGCTCCTGGAATTTTATGCTGAAAAATCTTGAAAAATGATAGATTTTTGACAGCTTTAAACCACCTCCCTGAATTTTCATCAATATTTTCCTTCTATATTTCATATTAATTTATTAGTCTCCCTGAATTTCACATTTCATCTCCCGGATTTTAAGTTTGGCAGGTTGGCAACACTACATGTAGGTTTGCTGGACTGCAGTCTGTCAGCTTTCACCTTTTGTGTGTGTGTGAAATGAAAGCTATCCACATGAAACTATGCAAAGTATTTGCATACAATTTGGGGAAAAAAGCACAATTTTCCAACAGAAGTGTGTTAGGTCTGTTGTGATCCGATGATAAAGAACTGGTTCTAGGATCAGAAATTACAATGTAATGCTGGTATTAAAATTGTGGAAATAAGTTTATCCTCATTTACCCAAACTGTAAACCCTCCTCACAGAAGTGCTGTGAACGTGTATCCATAACTTTTATGTACAGTGTTTCTTGTTGAAGTCCGGAGAGTTCAACATTAGGACCTCTCTCTGTATTGGGATAGCAAGTTGGAGCATTGTCACTTGTTAACTCATTCCATAGCAGTCCCTGATTTTTCTGTATATTTACCCAAATTTAAGATGCCAATCGCATATTTAAATTTTTCATGAAAAGAGGTTCCGTTCAAGTACCAACATGCCTATAGTCTTAAGTCAGTTGTTCTGGCACTGCCTGGCAAGTCACCATAGTATGGAATGAGTTAAGCTAACACAGACAGAGAAAACCATGTGGGCCACTTTTTTTCCTACATATATGTGGCCATTGTCCTATCCTCCTTAAATGGACCAAACTGGTTGGAGGTAAAAAGTCGTATGCTTCAATTTCTTTTACCTAGTGTCAATGATAATGAAAAGCAATTTGAGTGAGATGAGACTTATCAAGATAACACACTCCGAGTTAACTACTTTCTATGGCAGAAGTTGGGGACCTAACGCGCAAACCGCTGAAAGGAAATCTGTTGACTCAGTGCTAAACCTAGTCTTCCCTCAGTGTCAGAGTATGACTGAGTCAACAGCTTTCCTTGGCGTGGGTTTGGTGCAATGTGGCCAACCCACGCCAAGGAAAGCTATTGACTTAGGGTGTTGCATCATGACTGGGCTTACATACAAATCTCAGCAAACATTCCAGTAATGGGAAATTCAATTTGAAACATTAAGGCAGATGAAAATTTACATCTTGGTGGCTTTGGGTGATTTTAATAAGGCATGGCTACTTGAAAGGGAATTTAGGCAGAATTCTGGGGTGAACAATTTGCAGTATGGTAAAACCACAAAGAAGTCACATGTCCACAAATGGGTGTGCATGTTGCTTTTTAATTTCTGATAAAATGACTGTTGTTCATGGAACAATTACAACAAAAGGGAAATCATTTGTATGGTTTAAAAATCTAGAAAACACCATCTTTGCAACAAAGTATACTTTGTATGTTTTTATTTGAATACATTAGGTTATGCAGACAGAAAGTGGATGGTAAGCACATAGCCAGACCACTATAAGGTAATAATATAGTAAAACACACACTGGCTTTTTTCCCTTCATTAAATTTTCAAGTAAGCTGACTTGTCTGTCAGCTGAGCTTATCTCAGATCAGCTAACTTGCCAGTCAGTTGTGCTTATCTTATGGTCTTTCGTCTGTCGTCGGCATCGTCAGCGTGATCTATCTTCAACCATTCATATTTTTGATTCTCAAAGACTGTTGGCTGAATTCACTTAAAACTTGGAGGGGATGTACCTTGGGTGGATCTCTACCATGTGTGTTCAAATGGTCCTGGTCCAACAATTTTCAGATTTTTAAACATTTTTTTGTTCATTTTTTGGGGTAAATGTTAAAAGGTGGGATTATTTTTTTGCTGTTTGAAGAATTTTCACCTTTCTTGACTTTTTCTCCCAATCTGTAAGTTGGAACCTCTTCAGACTTGTTAGGAATGTATGTGGACTTGATCTCCATCAATTTTTTTTCACTACATGGTGGTGCTGTCATTTTCTGATTTTTAACAAATGTTTGAAGTAGTAATGATAGTCTTAAACCAAGGTGACCTTGATATTCTGTAGTTCACAGGACCACTTCAGTCTGTGCATATAAGGTCAGCTGAGCACAGGACTCACAATCCTCTTGTTTTTTTCTTCAAATTTTTATGCAGTTTCATATCTTATTTATCCATCACTAAAATTATGAATCACTATTTGATTTAGAAATGTTGACCCCAAATGAACCCGAGCTTTTATAATTTTTACAAGTCAAGTGGAGAAAATAAGGAGATTGATTGGTTTGTTAAGCAGGCATTTAGCAATGATGCAAAAAAGAATTCACGAAAAAGTATGCATCAGATCTGCGACGAGCATACAATATTTATGGATACAGGACTCATTGTGAGTGAGTCAAAGTCAATCGCATGGTCAAACCTTGCAGCCTGCGAAGCCAGGCAACATGATGGAATGCCTCTCACCATGCTAAACTGGGCACCACATGATCGAGGTAGAGAAGTGCATGTGCTCCTGAAGCCAGTTTTGGCGGCAGGTCAGTTTTCATGGTACGTGAAGTGGTTTTAGTCAATGCCTGACTGCTCAGTGTGTTCAGATTTTAACTCTGTCAGTGCCAAATTTTGGAGTGAGTCAACAGCTTTTCTCGGCACGCATTGGGTGCAATGCACCCCAAGAAAAGCTATTGACCTGGGATATTCTCTCTGGAACTATAGGCATACTGGTACCTGAAGGAAAGGTCTTTTTATGAGGAATACAGATATGGGATTCCTTTGATAATTTAGACTAGTTTGACTTTAGTAGATCGATTTAAGTCATGCTTGGCACTGAAAGAGTTAATTTAAACAATACTGGGTAGTTTGTAAGCATTATAATTCATATTTCTCAATGCTGTATTGATTAGAAATTAATTCTGACACCACGATGATTGGGTACAAAGTCAGCACCTGCGATGCCCTGCAAACTGGGGAAGCCACCATATCTGTTAATATTACCACATCTATCTCATACAAGATGTAGCGAATCCACTGTGGGCCACCCATACTGAATTTTCTTTCTCCTATGCCTTAACTCATTCCATACCAGTCCCTGATTTTTCTGTATGTGTACCTAGATTTAAGACGACAGTTGCATATTTAAATTCTTCATGAAAAGAGCTTTCGTTCAAGTACCAGCATGCCAATAGTCTTAAGTCAGTGGTTCTGACACTGCCAGGCAAGTCATGCTGCAGCTGCCGCAAGGACAGCTGCAGCATGACTTGCCTGGCAGTGCCAGAACCACTGACCAGGGCCTGTGACCATAATATGGAATGAGTTAAAAAGGGCAAATACACACCAAGTCAAAGTTCTATCAGAGAAATAAGTTTGAAAACGATGTCATTTTGCTAGAGACTTTCACACTTTTCGTCTGCCGAGTCGCTTGCATGAAGTAGTGCCAATGATGTTCATGTTGCTATACAGTGGTCCCCCTCTTATAAAGCCCCTCTCACCAGAGTCCAGCCATCTTGCAAGGCCAGCATTCTTGAGCAGAAGGTATGGTACATGTATTTCCATTATAATTCTCCCCTCAAGAGAGGCCACCCCTCTTATAAGGCCACTTTATGGCTGCATTTGTGGTGGCCTTATAAGAGGGGGACCACTGTAACAAGGTTAACAGGAAGTGGGAGGAGTCAGTACTTTATTAAGTGCATCATGGCCTGTCATTGGTTGGTCTATTACTTGAAACCAATGAGTGACAAACCAAATGAAAGATAACGATTCAAACTTTAGCCTTCATGCCCTTGTAGATTAACTTATTCAGGATAAGCATCAGACAGATGAGAAAAGCCAAACTCAGATTGTCCATGAGCCAGCAGAGCATCTACAACACCAAAATACACCCAGACATGAAAAGAAATGTAAACTTTGATTTAAATGAAATGGATGATAAATACCACTACATAGTTCAGTACCAATATCTTACTAAACCAAGAAAAAGTTTTTTGTACAGGAAATTATATGTTAGAGACCAAAAAAACACAGAAATGCAGGACTCTTTTTCCATTTAATATAATTTGGGAACATTAGAGCAATCAGGTTGGAACATAAGTAGTCAGGTATTCCTGGTATTAATCTTTACCTTTAATATGAAATGCATCAATTGCATTTTATTGTTCACTCGTGCATCCCTTTGTGGGGTTTTGAGAAATAAATTGAACTTGACAAAAAAAAAAAAAAAAAGAAGAAGAAATAAACCCTTCAAAACTCACAAGTCAATAAACCATGCTTTTATATAATGTACATCAATATTTCAGACCCAGTGCTTTTTTTGCATATCAATCTTGCTGTAAAAGTCTCAATGCAATCAGACAGAGAACACAATCTATTATTTGCCATGCTGGATCACCGTCGGTCTACAGAGTCCATGCAGGAAGCTTCAACGATGAGATCAAACAGTTCAAAGCTGGCCGGTGTAGCCACAGACATATATTGCTCGGGCATCAGATTCAACAACCTACTGTCGTGTCGATGATTGTAATCCTTGTATTGGTTTTAGTTTTCCTAGGCTTGCTGAAAACATGTGTACATACATTGGAAAATGGTACTAGACACAATGATTAACAGTTGATGAATGCAAATTATACATGTACATATACGCTGGTAAGAACAGATCGATTGGCAGACTGTACAACTGTACATCAATTTCCAAGGCTTAACCGAGACAAACTGATTGTATCAGGATCAGTCGTTCTGGGTATGTGTTGCATCTTGCATGCCTGCACATTAATTTTAATGGTCATGTATTAGTGAGTAGCAGAAGCTCTTGGACCCCCAAGAATTGGAGAATCAAAATGTGTGTCGGAATCAACTGTTGGCATTTGTGCATTCCAAACACTTGCTGCTTCCCTGTGGGTATTTGGGTAACTGGAAATTCAGGTTTTATAAATCGAGGGAGAAAAGGCCAAAGTTTTCAGAAGTATGACGTACACTTTACCCAAGACGCTTGTTGAAAAAAGGAAAACCCAAATGTTAGTTTAGACCCTCATTAACGTTAGGATTTCCGTGTTGTCTGCAATGACATATTTTGACAGGTTGATCATGTTTTTACAGGTTAGGTTATTTGATAAATAGTCACTTTCTTATGTCTGTCTCTTGCCATTTGGCAAGCAGTTTTTTTTTCAACATTATAAGCTCAAAGGGGGCCCACCTTTCACCTTTTCTTCACGATCTTTCACCATTCTTCACCTGTGTCCTTTTGCCATTTAAAAAAAAGTACATGCTGGCCATTTCATAACATTTGTGCAACATGTTTGATTGAAACTTGTCTGTGAACACCAAATTCTGGGGCAAATTCCTTTTGACCACCTTTTCACTTTCCCAAAATGGGGGAAAAGCCTGTGGAAGCTGTTAAAAGGGCATTCTGTTTTCGGGAAGAACGGTGAATGTCATTGCGCATGCAGTTCATCTGCAAGCCATCAGAATTTATGCACTTAATTAACACTCAAAGGCTCATGTTCTGTCCCCAGTCGTCCGGCCAAAACATTGGTGGCGTGCATCTTTTGTCTGACAGACGAGAGTCTGGTCTACTGCTTAACCCTTAAAGTGCTAATCGCTGCAATAATCATTTTGTCGTAACTGTTAAACATATAATGGGGATAAACGATTCAAATTCCTCATGAAAATACCTTTCAATCAAATACCGACAAGCCTAGTCTAAAGCAAAAAGTATTCTTAGTCGACAGCTTTCCTGGAGACACTTTGGGCACACTACGCACAAAATGTCCCGAAGAAAGCTGCTGACTTAATCTTAAATCAGTGCTTTATGGGCTAAGTCAATTCACCTGTCCATACCTGAGAAGCTGAATGTGGTATAGGGGTGTCAGATACTGAAAAGTAACGAACATTGCAAATCTATCTGTCTCCAAGTTGTAACAGCGAGCTTTTAATAGAACTTGAAGCCTGTGTGGAAGTGATCATTAATGATGGATGATAATTTACAAATGGAAACAGTCAATTCCCACAGATGGAAGTTTAATTAATTTAGAGCCCTACGGTAAGTTGCAGTGATCAAATGGATCCAGGACACCGCAGCAGCATGAGAATAGACTTCAGACAGCAACAACGATGTCCTGAGCTCCACTTGATGCCTTTGTATCAGTCCTTTTAATGGAAAGCTTCAAGAATCTTATGACAAAGAAGTGGCTGTACAGTGGTCCCCGTCTTATAAGGCCACCCCAAATGCACTGGAAAAGTGGCCTTATAAGAGGGGTGGCCTCTCTTGAGGGATAAAATACAATTAAAATGCCATACTGCCGCATGGAGCAGTGGCCTTTGCCTGTCTTCACGGGGGCCTTATAAGAGGGGGACCACTGTATATATGTTTTTTGTGGAAAGTAGTTTCCTTGCACAATATACTTATGACCTTAATGACCTTGCATAATATAAATGAAGAATTCCTTTTCATCCTTCGGCCTTATGAGGCCGACGGGTATTGTCGTACCCAGCGCCGTCTGTCTGTCTGTCCGTCTGTCCCGTGGTTTTACCACCATTACTTCAGAAATTTTTAGACAGGACTTTTAAATTGCACATGATAGTACACTCCTATATGGCCTACTTTGTGTGCAAGCATAGTTGACCTTGACTGAATTCTCAAGTTCACACAATGGTCACATATGCTGAGCAATGTTACCACTCTAACTATTGAAAGCCTGCATCTAGCAATCTAAAGCTTACACACAAGAAGCTTCAAAAAGTAATCTGGAAGCCTATAGAAAATGGAGGTCATAGCTCTATATTTGACGTACTTTTTGAGGTCAAAGGTCAAGTGCACAATGGTGGTATTGGTATAAGTAAGGAAGTATTTAAGTTAGTTACATGAAATTTTATACACACATGTATCATAACCAAAGAATGTGTCATGAATCAAAAGTAGGTCACTAGGTCAAGTATCTGGGTCTCAGTGGCCTATTCATTGACATTTTGTTTACCCACTATAACTTCAGAAGCTCTTGAGACAGGACTTTCTAATTGCATATGATAGTACACCACTGCAAACATAATTGACCTTGACCTAGTTTTCAAGGTCACACACAGGTCACAAGTTTGCTGAGTGACGTGCATCTAGAAATCTAAATCTTAAAACAAAAGAAGCTACACAGGGTGATCTAGAAGGCTATTGAAAGTCAAGGTTATACCTGTATATTTGACCTAATGTTTTTGAGGTCAAAGGTCACGTGTACAATAGTAGTATTTGTGTAGGTAACTATACCTGATACTATGGGACACTATTCCTAGTCACTTACAGCAAAAGAGATTGAAGGCAGCCGTAGGGTACTGCGTTCTTTGAACGGTAATTTTTTTTTTTTTGGAAAGAATATCACAAAAATATATTGCAGTACGTGTACAAAATCAAATGAAACACAAGTCAGACAGATGAGTTTTATAGCAAAAATGTTATCAGTGTCATCACTTCCTGTCTCACCTGGTTTGACTGTGCAATACCTGTACAATTGTAATTCTCTAATCAGGAATGAAATGCTTATAAACATATCTGATGTGCTTTTCTGATTAAAACTTTGGCTGCTTGAAACACGGTATTTTCTCTTCATTACAGGGACAAGTGAAGTCAAAAGTAACTATTTTGTCGGTATTTCAAAGCACAGAATTGATAAGGCCCATAGCAAATCATCAAAAACCCTGTCTCTTCCAGTTGAAGTCATTCACACAGATCTTTGGACAAATCAAAGGAGTTTTTGTCTGGTCTTTGTCAGACCCTGGAATTCATACAGTCTGTACGATAGGGTTTTTATGGAGTGGTCTCTTAAAGAGACCATCCCTAAGACGGGTGTAAAAGTGATCAGAGAAAGCTGGTGGTCCCTAAAAAGAAGTCAAGCAGCCTGAAAAGATTGAGCCAGGAACCCAGTTAATGTGGTCTATTATAATAATATACTTTATTTATTTTACGAGTATTGGAAAAATGACCCTCGTTTAATACAACTTTCTCTCCTGGACATTGTGGCCTTAAGTCTCTCAATGCCAACTATGACCAACATCAAACTACTCAAGGAGAACTTAATCATATGGATACCAGATTCATATTCCTTGTAGAAAGACTTTTCAGTCAAGTACCAGCGTGCCTATAGTTTCAGAGAATATAATGGTCCAGGTCAACAGTTTACCCCGGTGCACTTTGGGTGCAGTGTGCCCAAAGCACACGGAGGAAAGCTGTTGACTCAGTCCAAAACCTGGCACTAAAAGAGTTAAAAGGCAAGTGGTATCCTGTCTCCATGGAGTACATGGTCTCTCAAAAGAGGGACAGCTCCAGATGAGAGCAAAAAGAGGTCTGCCTGGAGTAATTATGTCCTGTGGTGGATGCAATGCTGTGTCTGTGGATGTGATTGTGTTGGCGATACAAGCATGAGTGTAACTCATTCCATACCAGTCCCTGATTTTTCTGTATATGTACCTGAATTTAAGACGACAATTGCATATTTAAAGTCTACGTGAAAAGAGCTTTCGTTCAAGTACCAACATGCCTTATAGTCTGAAGTCAGTGGTTCTGGCACTGCCTGGCAAGTCATGCTGGAGCTGCCCTTGCCAGACAGTGCCAGAACCAATGACCAAGGCCTGTGACCATAGATATGGAATGAGTTAAGGTGTGAGTGAGCTCTTGGTAATCTGCTTCTGTGCAGCTCTTAATCCAGTATGGTCCAGTAGGACTAATAGAAATTAACCTGGAGTCTCCTGTCTTGGAAGTACTGTCATAGTGCACATGTGGAACATATATTGCTACCAGACATACATGCCCGACTCTTTTGTGTTCTGACAAATACCAGTTGATGAACCAGTGTTGTCTTTCAGACTGATATAGTCCTTTCCCCAAAATACCTGTTGAGTGTGCTGTGGTAAAAACATGTGGGTATACCCCCCCCCCCCCCAAATTCTTCAAAATTTCTTTATTGATATTTTAAAGGCAGGCAATGACCGGAATGGGCATGGAGTGTGCAGAACTTGGCTTCATGGATGCCAGGGGTTAATGATATGGACTAGGAGGTATCCATCTTTAACTATACATATCAACTGCTCACCTGCTCTGGCCCCCTCAGTTGCTAGGCAACAGAACTAGGCCACCACCATGATAAGGGCACTGGAACAAGTTATGTCACATATGAAACCACTCATAAATATTAATAATTTTTCTGCCAAACAAATGAGATTTTATAAATATGTTTAGCACATCCTGTATGTTTTTAATACTTAGAGAATGAATATTCTTAACCAGTGGCCAAGGTATTGTTTAGGGAAGTATTTTTGCCTATTCCGTCCATATGACTCTTAAATGATTGCATCTACACACAAAATATGTATACCATGCAATTTCATGCATGCAGTATTCATTCTGATATCAGCACATGGCCTAATAGAAACACCCCCTACTTTACATCCAAGTGGTCTATATTCAAAATTAAAATATCTGCAGTATTTCGCAAATTATATATGCTGAAACTGTTAAAGTCAGGCTCATTTATAAAGATTTAAACCTTTTTTTTTAACATCCAGGTTTATTATAGAGCCTGGAATACTCTCAATCAAGAAAGCCACTTCTTCCATAGTCCCACAAAAACACTGCCTGACCGAGAACAGCTTTGCATTGGCACGGCATGCTACTATTAGAATGAATACGGTATTAAATCTGTTACAAAGTATGACTTGAAAACCTGTAAAAATGGCAAAAATAGCGTCTGTCAGCCACAGGAAGAGTATTTTTGCATGAAATGTGAAAACCATGAAAATTTATACATGTGAAAACAAGTACATTGTCAGTATCATATGAACTTGACAGCTAATCATAGAAAGATGATACACTTATTTTGTAATTTGATGGAGTCCAATGATACTGTGAAAATTGTAAGAATTGACGGTCATTGAAAACGCTGGCACTTTTCCAATGTTGTTCGGATTAACGAGGTTCCACTGTATTATTTAAGCAGTTAAGAAAAGAAAATGACATTTAATTCAATATCTTGATAAAGAATAAGACAAATGATGCTAAAATGTGTATCATGTGGAAGTTTGATATTGCACAACATGGATGACCTGGATTTATTTTTTTTTTTTAGTTCATGGATTGAAAGCATTTCAGAAAATGATTGAGTCATCAGTACCAGGTACTTGGTACACAACCCTGCACCCAGGCTTAAAGATGAGGGTCAAACTGAATAGGACTTTGAAATGAAATGGACAAGTGCAAACAACTTTTGCTTTTAAGTGACTCTGATCTTTGATCGTTATGATCGTAACTTGTGCAACTGGCCCTCTGAGTGGAGGTCAGGACCATAATTTTGTTCACATAGAGGTTGTGCCGTTTAGCAATAGCCTAACCTGTGGAAACCATTCTGGCAAGATTTGGTGACAGGGTATACTGCACTTAAAATGGTAACCATGCAATGTTTTTTCAGTATAACCCATTTACAGGTTGTGCTAAATTTTAATTTTCCCAGACCTGAATGATAAGCCAGCTGTTATAAGCAATTGAGTAGATGCCAACACCTTCCAATATGAGACATGCATATTAATTTCCCACCACAAGTGCATACCTGGTTGTCTTAGTAACCATAGTCTCCCCTGGCAAGATACGGGCAGTTGCCAGTGCGGGAAGTGTGATATTACAATTATATTGGAAATAAAGAATACTGCAGTACAGACAGGTAGAAATTGTTCTTGTAACCAAAGAAAGCACTGGATGAATATGACTTTTGCATTTGTAAACTTAAATTCCTCAAAAAGACACTATTTTTTGAGAAAGGGACCCTTGTCTGGCTCTGTCTGTGACAGTGACATGCCCCTGTGTCCTATGTGATTGGCAGGCTTGACCCCTGTGCTTTGTGGTGGGAAGTTTATATGCATGTCTTGTATTTGAACCAAAACTTATGTTCCCACTCAGATTTGGTCTGTTATCATCACAACTGGCCACACATGCTCAAAGGTTCAGAATATTCACTTGCAGCGGTCTCTGGTGGTAGCGCTGGTGGGCAAAGTGCATAAAACAATATGTTCAACAATGTGGGTGGACCTATTTCCAGCATTAAAGCATCAAAACACAAAAACGGTTGCAACATAATTCTTAAATATAGCCAGTTATTGTGAAAGCATGTAAGTAATTCATGTATATAGAGGTATTAATTGTGAAGAAATGCATTTGTTTTGAACAGTTTCGAGTTTTTTCTTCGTAAGTGCTCATTTATTTCCCATTGAGCCAATGAATCTCCATCCCTGTTGACGTACATTCCTTGGCTGCATCGTCAACTTTGAATAACTGGCTTTGGTAAAAATCATCCGCATGTCTGTACCAGCAGATAACAGGCAGCAGAAAAAATAATAAATCAGGCTCTAAAAGTACGGTGTGCTAATTACGAAGAATTAAGGTAAGTGCTATGGGAACTCTTACAGTGGCAGATGTGCCCACTGACCCCAGTTGTTGCCAATATTACACGAGATGAGGTCAGAATGCTAGCTGACATCCTCCGAGATTTAACGATATTTCCTCAATTTATTGCAGATGCCAGTAATTTTTTTTTTGACGTATTTTTCGTGCAGGTAACTTTAATGTCTCTGAAAGAAATGGTAGGAAACCATTGTATGTGGGAAGCGGAGGAGGGTCATGATATTCCTGTCATTCCAGTGACACAAGTCTTTGTGTTGCTGACGTATTCCCACATTAGTGGGTTTTCACCAAATCCTCGACTTGGAAAGAATATCCATAAAATGGCAAGGTCTGTGGTCTGATTATGGTCCCTGGGAGGAAATGTGGTGCGACTGTCTCATAACTTGTCAGCAGAACTGTCCAGGCCCAAGCACCACTCTGAGCAACACCTCTCTGGCAGAGCTGGACTGCAGCAAGCCGTGTAATCCACTTAGCTCAGTTGATTGGAAATGTCTCTATCCTTATATAAAATTGAGTTCGGACAAAGGGTGACACCCGCAAGTGGCTGTTGTCTGTAGGCTCCAGTGGTGTCAGAATTATTGTGTTATTATCATCTTGGAGACACTGCCCATATAGATATCAGGATCATAAAGTCAGTGTGCGTGAAGCCTGTAATTTTTCACACCTGGGACCCCCAGGACATGTCAGCATAGTTGTGTGTTAACTCTTTTCAGTGCCAATCGTGTCTAAAGTTGATCTACTAAAGTAAAACAAGTCTGAATTATCGATTAGGATCTCAGATTTGTATTATTGGTGAAAAGGCCTTTCATTCAAGTGCCAGCTTGCCTCTAGCTCCAGAGAAAAGCTGTTGACTCAGTCCAAAAATGGCACTTGAAGGGTTAATTGTGCAAGAGTAGCATAGCAGGCCTGCCTTTGACCCCTTGGAACCGAGTCAACAGCTTTCCTGGGACAGTAGACCTGCTGTTGATCCTCTTTGAACTGAGTCAACAGCTTTCCTGGGTCAGTACACCTGCTTTTTTCCTCTTTGGACGGAGTCAACAGCTTTCCTTTGACAATAAACCTGATGTTGACCCTCTTGGGACCGAGTCAACAGCTTTCTTTGGTGCACTGTTAGCATAATGTGCTCAGAATGCACCAAGAAAAACTGGTGACTTATTAATCTATGTCCTTTGTCATGGAACAATGAAGCAGACATTTCTGATGCAGTTTTTGATGGGAAAAAGTGGCATGCTAGCTGATACATCTGCAGTGAGACACTATCGCACGCTGAGTAACCATTGACAAGGGAAAAACTTTGCGGACATGTACAGAGATAATAACAACAACGACAACAACAGTGAAGCAAAGAGGCTACACGTGTAGCCTGTTTGAGTGAAGTTTATACCTTTGCTGGGAGCTGTAGAGAGTTTGTTCAACAGGAGGGCAGGAATAGGTGCATGTGCACAACTCAAAGCATGAGACAATGGCTGTGAGGATTCATTTCTATGTGCTGATGATATCTCCTAAAAACTCCTAAAGGAAAACTGTTTCGTGTACAATATTTTTAAAATTCTTTGTGGGGGACCCTCGTGTCACCAGAGGAAAATTTGTTCCCCAAATATTTGTTCTCTAAGAGCAAATATTCAGGGGAAGAAATTTTCCAAAAATATATGTTTGGGTGGGTGGGTGGGTGGGTGGGTGGGAATGAATATTCATTCCCACCCATGAATTAATTTTCATGGCTGTTCATGGTAAATGTGTATTAAGTATTCCTAACTTAAGTGGGAATACCATATGCATAGAATAAACTTAACTGATAATACAAAGCATATAGCAGAGGAAGAAATATTCCCCAATATTTGTTCCCAGGAGAGAATGAATATTCCTTCAAGGGGGAACCATATTGGCGCGGGGGGGGGGGGGGGGGGGGACATATATTCTTAGACACAGACAAACAGTTAAACTGTTGAACCATATAATGACCAGAATTAGACTGAGGAATGCATTTTAATTGTTCACGAGATATGTTGCAGTAACCAAGTGGCCCCAGACAGGGAAAATGGCTTTCCTCTGTCTGATAAATTAGCATAGACACAAGGAAATGGAACATTGATGTTATCTGCACCTATTTGTGCATTTGAAGTCCTCAGGGTAGACTTGTGCATTCTTTAAGCATGCTGTAACCATCATGTGAATGGGATAAACACTAACTAAGGCTTACATGTAAGTCACCAGAGGGCAATGCTGGTTGAAAGGGATCACCTGACATCACATGCAAAGTCTGATTGGCTAGAAATTTCAAGTGATTCCCATTAGAACAGTGGCGGCCTCTGGTGATTCAAGTTTTCCAATCAGGTTGTATTTTTTACTCTTTCAGTGCCAAGTTTTGGACAGGGTTGACTGCTTTCTGTGGTGTGCGCTGGACACATTGTGCCCAAAGCATGCTGCGGAAAGCTGTTGTCCTCAACCAGGATATTCTCAGGAACTATAGACATGACGGTACTTGAATGAAAGGTGCTTTTATGAGGAATATGTATCTAGCATCCTTATAGTTGAGAGCACTTCAACTTGAGTTGCAGTCAGCATTGAAGGAGTTACTGACGAGGGGTAATTAATGTGCTGCAGGATAAATTAATTTTACTGTGGAAAAGTGGTCTTGATGAACGCGTCTTCATGCCCATACCTGAGATCTCCTAATGGCCACACAACTTTTTGGTCGTTATAATTACAGCACAGGTTTCCCTCTCTGCCGCCTTTAGATGAGCCAAGACGTGGAAAACCCATTAATACGAATCACGGCCATAACCTGAGCAAACCTGGTCTTCTCAAACCATTCACGGCATATTGAATTCTGTCTGGGGTACTATCATGGCGGATTGGGTTGTCAACGAAAAAATGGGGAAGTACAGAGTTGAGTTGGCAGCAGGGAGCTGAATTACCGCCCTGTGCCCTTAACTCATTCCAGCTGTGTAATATTTTTATCACGTATTCAGCTGGAACCAACAACGGAATTGCATTTCAGATTCTATGCATAAAGAGCTTTCATTTAACCTGCAGCATGCCTGGTGTCAAGTTAGTGGCTCGTAATGGTCTGGCAAGTCATGCCATGGCTGTCTGTGGCACAGTTGGAGCAGTACAAGTTGCCGAGCAATAAAAGCCATTGACCAAATTCATTGGCCCATCATGTGGAATGAGTTAAGACGCTGAGTGACGGCCATAAAGTTATAAATCTTCTCAGGTCCTCTCGAGAAACGTTCACCTTAAACTGGTTGCCTGTACTTAACAATGTTCTCATTAAGTTCATATTAAATTTAAGGGAAGTCTGCACAGCAGATTTATCTGTCCACCGCAAAGGTAGCTACTTTCGCGTAAGCTGACAAATCCATATAAATTTCTCATAGTGGGAAACATGAGTATAGAGACCTGGCATCTTCTAGAGCTAAATCACAAACATGGCTGCAAGAGAGCACAGTTGTTCCTCTCTAATGAAGCCACTCCTGTGACCATAGAAAGGGGACCACTTTAGACAGGTGGCTTCTTTAAGCAGATGGCTTCGGGGGGGGGGTCAATGTAATAAAAGTGTATGCTGCATAAGGCCAGTGACCTCGTAAGTGGAGTGGGCATAGGGACACTGATTTTCCACGTCAGAAAGTAAGGTATTCCATTTCCATAGAATTGTAGATTCCGTTTTTTACCGTTTTTACATATAATTGGAAAATGAAGTGCAAATTCAAGCTTGCTACATTTGCTGTTGCCTCAGATACATTGTAAACAGTGCCATTTGATCGCTCAGCTGGCTAACAGCGCCCCCTACGGATGATAGCATAACTATTTATCAAGTGCGGTACAGTATTTTTTCAAGAAAAATATCATGGCGTCCGACATGGCACCATCTCACATGGGAATGAAAATGCGTTATGACGACCTTAATTTTGCATCAAATACATGTAGGTAAAAAAGGCCATGTTTTGAAAATAAAAGTTTCAGAGTGCCCATTCCGTGATTCCGTCTGCGATTCTGCGATCGCGGAAAATCAGTGTCCCTCTGGGCATGATGGTAGTGTCAGTGGTTTCAATCCTTTCCCCCTTTAATTAAGTCTGAGTCAACAGCTTTCCTTGGCATGGGTTGGGCACTAACCCATGCCGAGGAATGCTGTTGACCTGGGTCATGTTGTCTTGACAGGTGTCATCTTCAATTCTCTGTCAAATTGTTTTTCATTGCTGTTGAAATCAGTTGAATATGCTGAAGCAGACGACATTTGACCACCAACCAGTTTTTTCTCCTCTTAAGTTGATCAACTTAAGTTAAAGAAGTCTCAATTATTATTAGGATCCCAGATTCATATTCCTCGTAGAAAGACCTTTCATTCAAGTACCAGCATGCCTTAGAGAATACTCCAGGTCAATAGCTTTTTTCCGTGGACATTTATTATTACGGTTTTAACATTGGGTGCATTGTGCCCAATGCATGCTGAGAAAAAGCTGTTGACTCAGTCCAACATTTGGCAGTGAAAGGGTTAAGATTGGGTATAGACAATGTCTTTGGTCCATTCCCTTATAAACGTTAATTTAGAAATACTGACTAATCTGATTAGGAGGGTCATTTTCCCTGTAGGGAGTCTCATAATTGCCGTGCACATCTGGTATACAATTCAAATGCATTGTTCAGTTGGAGTCTGGTTGTCATAGGCCTCATTAGTTTAACTGTTTATCAGTGATGGTGGGATGCCACAGGGAATTGCATGTTATACATAAACTGCTTAGTTCTTATTCCGAGTTTTTTACCCTTCGGCCTTATGAGGCCAAAGGGTATTGGCCTAGGCCCATGGTATTTAACCACATGTATTGAACATGAATAGAAAAGTACCCATGCGCTTTCCTTTGGTGTTTTTACATTTGACTTTGGATGACCTTGAAAGGTCACACTGGAGTCAAGATCCTATTTTCCTTGTATACATTTGGCATGGTTTATTGTGGGCCCCTGGTTACTATTGAACATACATTTAAATAACAAAGTACTTTTGCACCTTCTTTTGGTGTTCTTAAATTTAACCTTGAGTGTCTTTCAAATGTCAAACTTAAGTCACTGCACATAGGAAACCATGTTGGCCGAAGGGTATTGAGTAAGTGCTTTGCATGAGATCTTGTTTAAGGGATGTCACCGCCATGGCTAGGGTCAATGATTTTCTGTTTCCAAAAAAGAGGAATTACGCTTCAATCCACATTTTAAAAAAAAAAATTCCTTTTGACTGCGATATATTTATATATAATTCATGTAAGAAAAAATATCAAATTCCGTTTCAAGGATGAAAAAAATGCACAATTAAGCTTCAGTTTCGGAAAAAACGGAAAATCATTGGCCCTACATGGCCATTGTGAGAGGTGCCTAGTAGGTGCTTTCATTATCGTCGGATATTTAGCGAATATAGAATGTACTACATGCTATATAAGACTGCCACTACTTCAGCACACTGATGTTGCAGGTGGCCTTAAAATACAGATAAATTTATTGGACACAGAGACTTTGTGTCATGGAAAGGTACAGTCTATAGTCTTATGAGGATATGTGCTCTGGTGAGAGGTACATGGTGTAGCTTTAGGGCAGGTCCCATTTTATTGTCTTCCTGCCAAAGTATAGCCGCAATTTGCTTTATGACTAGACCGATCTTGGGGTTTTGTTCCTATCTCAGTGTTTTGTTCCTGTATAAATGTACAGGGTCTATGCTGGTCTGTGGAGTCGGAAAGTAAGCAGTTTTGTGTTTATCGAAAGAGGGGTAAGGGTTGGGGGTGGGGATGGATTCCAGTATGCTGGTAAAGGTAATAATTGTTCAATATATTTTTTCCCAAGTACAAGGTATGGAAATTAGGAGATTTTGAAGTAATGACTGGTACAAAGTATGGAGAATAATGGACTTCCAGTACGCAAGTACAGTTAATGAAAAGACACAGTATTGACCCACTCCCCCCCTCCCCCCTCCCCCCCCAATACCAGGATGACAGGATTATCAGGTTCCAGTAACACTAGCCATATGTGTGTGGACTTTACCTGTCAATGATTATGTAAGGACCAATTACCGACTAATTACTGACTAACTGAGCTGTCTACCAAATGACCAATTATGAGCCATCAGGCATTATGGGATTCAAGTGATTATATCTATAGAGCAATAGAGCTATGAATGGAGCCACCTTGCAAGGAGATATATACCTGCCCCACTCTGTGGTCTCCATGCAGCACTGGATTTGCGAGTTAAGCTGAAGGCTGAAGTACATTTGCGGTTGACAGCTAAG
This sequence comes from Hermodice carunculata, assembly GCA_964020975.1. Classification (NCBI taxonomy): domain Eukaryota; kingdom Metazoa; phylum Annelida; class Polychaeta; order Eunicida; family Amphinomidae; genus Hermodice; species Hermodice carunculata. Next base: position 31,615,391 of record OZ026618.1, read on the forward strand.
GATGGCCTGGGTCTGAGGGGATCGATCATAAAGTATTAGGTACATAATTGGAGGACTACCAGACTTCCACGACCCTTAATTTATGGTCCAGTGGCTTAACCCTTAGGGACCCAATGTATTGGCTTGCAACTTTGGTAATTTGAAATTGACCACTGGGTCGTAAAGGGCATCTGCTTCCCGTGTTTCATCATAAATTACGGAAGAGATAAGTCAACAGTCTTACTGTGGGTACTCTGAGCACAGTGTATGGAGGGTGCACCCAGGAAAGCTGATGTGCCATTGCACAGGGGGTTAATTTATAGGTGACCTGCATGGTGTGGAGGGCTGATAAAGCATGGCCCAACACACTGTAGTAATCTATATGCTGGCAGTAGCAAAGTTGCTTCCAGTAGTAGATGCTGACTGTAGATGGCAGCACTGCTACATGCCCTTTTTCTGCCATCCTTGCCGGTGGAGACACCTGGAGCATGAACAAGTCTTGCTGACCTCTCATTGGCCAGCTGTTGTCAGGAGCTGGTGACACGAAGTGATGTGTCATAAAAATTAGATATTTCTAGCATCTCCTTATTGAACAAAATAGTTTTAAACAATTGATACAAAAGTTGTATGATATTTGACAGGTATGATTAGGGGTTAACCTTCCCTTGTGGTTAGTTGGCTGAAGTTGATGTGGCCAATGTGCTAGAGATTTCATAGTATGACTGCCTCAGAAAATCCTCGCAATGACAGAATTTTCCACAGAAGTCCTAGAAACTTGATGCATGTATCTGCGATCCAGGGATGGGATACCACTGATTCATCAAAATACCACTTTGAACAAACGCTGTACTTTTCTGAAGGTCATATCAAGATATACTTATTATAACTTGAAAAGTTAAGAGCTGAGGCGAAAAAATACTGTGTGAGTCACGAAGTGAAGCTCCCACAGGTTTTTGGGACACCTTTCGATCTGACGAAAGTGTATACAAGAGACAAAGAACGTACCTAACAAACCTGTTTACTGGCTACTGTCAAAGTTGTGCACCCATCAGAAGACTTGCTCAACAAAATTATTAATTCATTATAAGTCTGTGATTTTGTGCTGAGAGACCTGAATGTTTTCATGCATCACGGCCAATGTATGTTTTTGAATGACTGTCACTATGAGTTGACATATTGGCAGAGGACAGATACATTGAAACTAATCAGGCACAGGCTTGAAACCAGTCTCACAAAGTTGGTCTTATGTGAGTCAGTTGTAATTAATGCTCCAATTGACTTTTATCCCAGCACAGGACCATCTTGGTCCTCTTGGCTTTTGTTCAGCTTTCAGTCACTTCTTTATTTCAAATGGCAACATTCAATAATAAAAACACATATATGCAGATAGCTGTCATTTTCCATAACTCTCCCAATATTGGCGAGGGTGATATTAATTTCTGTAGTCCGCTCTAAGCTGTCATGACTCCAAAGGTACCAGGTAATGGGAATGCATTAGGTCTACTTTTTCTCTAAATAAATGCTGTCAATATCGGCACTTACTGTAGGACAGAGTGATTACTTAGAGGATAAATCAATCACCTACTGATATTCCGTTTCACTTGATATCTGAAGTTAAACGTTGTAGCTGTGTTATGAGTACAACGAATTAAGGAAAAGCCATGAGCACATGAGGGATATGGGATGAGGGGTCAGGGTGGGGGCAAACTTCTGATGTCTCCTGCCTGCAGGGGGCGCTCCTCTTTAATCATATATCTGGTGCTGCTATGTTTGTTTTACATCAACACGTTTTTTTTTTTTGCGATATGATCGCTGCACTGTTGAAGCCCTAATACATGATCAAATACACAACCAAGCGTTTTTTTTGTGTGTTTTTTTGTTTTTTTTTTCAGCTGTGTGGTAACAAGGGATATTTGTTGCATTGTCACCATTATCATGTGATAATGGGACTTAATTTGTTCGTTGTGCCTGACGATGCATGTTCACATGTGAGAAGTAAAGAGAAAATATTGTGATGTTGGCCTTGTATGTTCATTACTGATAGCCACATGCAATTGTTTAGCAAAATAGTATTTTATGAATATCAAAGAATTGAACAGTGAAACCGAATTTGTATGATACATATTTCATATCCAACATCTTCACTAAATGACACAACTTTAACTCTTTCAGTGCCAAATTTTGGACTGAGTCAAGAGCTTTGCTTGTCGTACATTGGGTGCAATGCGCGCCAAGAAAAGCTGTTGACCTGGGGTATTCTCTCTGGAACTATAGGCATGCTGGTACTTGAATGAAAGGTCTTTTTACGAGGAATACGAATTTAAGATCCTTGACTGCATTCCATTAAATTCTGTAGAAAATTGCTTTTCTAAGATTCCACTGTTTTTTCTGTGAAAAGAGAAAGTCATCAGCTCTAAAAGTGATGTACTTAAGTTTGAAAAGAGCAGTGGTTAAAGTGGATTTTCTGAATTTTTGTGTTTCTTTTTTCACAAAAAAAATGAACACCAATCCAGAATTTTTCAGATTTAAAGTACATGTACCTGCCATTGAATGCATGTACATGTACTTGCTATTAAGCGAATTTATAATGTGGATTTCAGTCAGTCTAAGAGAAAAGTACATATATATATATATATATATATATATATATATATATATATATATATATATATATATATATATATATATATATATATATATATATATATATATATATATGTATATATATATATATATATATATATAAGTTTGGTGTTTTGCATGTTGGTTTGTATAGCACAAGCTGAGCTATAAATACACCACATGACATATACTATGATATTTTATGATAAGTCCAAAACTATACAGATCTGTACAAAAGCTAGACACATTTTTTATTATCACATACACGTACATGCCCCATGGGGGCCAAGAGATGACAACACAAATTGCGATGTACAGGTAAAAGCTAGAGCTACGTGTACGTGTGCTACTCATTGTCTGCTCATGATGACAATGGGGATTGGTCGAGTGGATATGTGAGTTTCCCTTTTCAGCTAGGTGACTGGTGCCAAAGGCTGCAGGTTTGAGTCCCACTCATTCCAAACATAAAAAAAGTATCATAATAACAGTTGATGTAGTACAAGGATTGTACTGTAATTTGCTTTAATTTCGCTGTATTCTTATTTTTGCTAATTTCACTGATGGCACAAAACTGTGAAAATAAAAACACCGTGAAATAGTTTTTTACCATTGTATGAAGAGAGATTATGTTCAAACTAGCCAAATTAAAATATCAGTGAAATGTCAAAAATACAGAAACCGTGAAATTTTAAACATGTGAAAATAAAGCTATTTACAGTATTTTGATATTATATAACCATACATGTATGTAGGCATTTCATCATGCAACAGCTTCATATAGTGTCGCCGTATGCGAGTACAAGCCTGTGTTCTGTTCTTTTGAAATTGTAAATGATATATGACATTGAACTGATGTGTGTTTTCTCTGTTTTGTAGGTAAGTACATTCACCTTTATACCAATGTGCAGTTGTGGGGACTACCACTTTCTCCAGTCTGTTAACACAGTGAGTACACATATGACAATTGTAAACTCAGCCACATGTGCGGCAGCCCCGTAACGTATCTTTCATCTTAATTATTTGGTGTTTGAGGTTTGCCAGGTGCCGCAGTTTGAACTCAGTGAGTATATAACAGGCACGTGCGTAGCTTGGAGCTCGTACCGAGATAGCCACTGTTTGTATTTGCTGTGTCAAGGTGTCAGGTACCCAGGTATGCCTATTTGTACACCATTAACTTTCTGGCTGATTCAATACGGGAAACAGGTTATTATATTTACAGGGATCAGTCATTGAATGAAAAAAAAAAAGGAAAAAAAAAAGAGTTGAAAAAAAAAATCAACGAGGAGAAAAAAAATGTGACGGCAGGTTACACAGGTGAAGTGGCCTCTAGAAACACGTCCTAAGTGCTGTGCTACTTTATCAGCTGTCAATTCAAACTGTCTGAGACCGGGATATTGCTGAAAATTAATTAGCTACAGATTCATGGGGTGTCATTATTGATCCTGGCACCGTGAATCTGTCATAATGAGGAATATATGATTTAATAATTTAACGAGAAATGGGTATGGCTTGAAAGCATAATGCAAAGCATACATTCCAGGCCAGATATGGCAATCCCTGCGTATACTTAAATATTTCAACTCATTTCATAGCCCTGACAGATCGTGTGGGACACACATCAGCCCAGACATTAGTGAGAGTTGTTTGTGAATACAATTGAATCTCATCATCAAGAAATGATCTTAATAGTGATAAAATTGAATTAGTGTTAACGAGCAGTAGCAGGACTATAAATTGGTGGTCATAATATAGATGTGGTCTCTTTGTAGAGGCAGTCTTGGAGATTCCATTGTACAGTAGTCCCTCCTTTGAGAGACTGCCCCTAGTGCCTCCCAAAAGGTGGCCACATAAAGCAGGTGGTCTCTCAAAGGAGGTATAAATAGCATAAAAAGGACTACAGAGAGACCTGACAATTGTGGTCTCTCAAAGGAGGTGGTCTCCCAAAGGAGTGGTCTTTCAAAAGAGGGACTACTATATTTTGTGTAGAGAGAAAGGGGCAAAGGCTGTTTCCATACTGCGGTGTATGGGGGCATTTTATTTATTGTTTTTGTGCCAGCATATGGGAGCCCTCTGATTTTCTGTACTTTGTGCCATTATAATTTGGAATATTGCTATTTTCTGTACTCTGTATTGTAGCAACATTAATATCTGGGGGAAAAAAAATTACTGCTTGTACCAGTGTATTGGGACCACTCACACAACATGCATTAGTGGGAAAGGTTGCAATCAGCAATTTTGTGTGTATTTGGCTGAATACACAATCCAATACACACAATTCTGGCTGGCTAGAGGTGTGTTTTCTCATAAGATTGTAGATGTTAAAGCAAGAATCAACACATTGAATAGTTTTGCAGCAAAAGTTATTTAATTTAGAGGAGTATTTTAACTATATCCAACCGTTTACGACAAGATATTTGGTGTTTCTAGGTAGAGCAGTTTTAAAGTTTCATTCAAGTATAATATATCAATGGAAGCTAATGGAAATGTGCATACCTACACTCCCTGCCTACAGAACCCACATGAACCAGTTGGTCTTGACCTTATCTATTCAGTTGTAGTCAGTGGTTTTTGCACTCTCTGGTGGTCATGCCCCAGGTGCTGTCTGGCCAGCTGGAGTGTTTGCTTGGCAATGCAAGTACAACCAGAAAAGAAGATTTGCTTCAAAGCAAATCTGTCTGTATGCCTTCAAAAGTTGTAAATATTAAATGCTACAACTTTCGTCCTTTGGTACTTCACATTCCATTAAGCTGGATGAAAATTTCAAAGGTTCAAATGACCATGACCTTTGACCTTTAGAGGTCACATGTAAATTACAAAAAGGTGCAGTGTTACAAATATATTAATTGAAGTTGGATTGGTTACCTGTACCTATAATAGTTTTTAAGATATTCAAGATTTTATTGTCAAATGGCCCTAATTTGCATAGTTCTCAAAACTATTGAACCTCTTTACAAAAAACTCAAGACTTAATGTATGGAAGTATAATCATGCCAAGTTTTGAGTTTCTATTTGTAATACTTTTCAAATGAAATGTAGAGAGAGAGAGAGAGAGAGAGAGAGAGAGAGAGAGAGAGAGAGAGAGAGAGAGAGAGAGAGGGGGAGGGAGGGAGGGAGGGAGGGAGGGAGGGGAGAGAGAGAGAGAGAGAGAGAGAGAGAGAGAGAAAGAAAGAAAGAAAGACAATATGTCTGCGTTGGCACACAGACATGACTACCATTTTGTATAGCATGTAGTTAACATCTTTTCTACAGGTGTTGAGTAATGTATACATGTACCCCTGGGGCGTATCTTACCACATTGTTTGTTACACACACATGCAGGAAGGTCTAAACTGGGGTTAACCATAAGGGACTTGCTGTACCAGCTACAAAGTCTTGCAGGTACCATAGCCACTGGAGGGCGGGCCTCTGCTGGCACGCCACATGCCAGTCACCACAGCTCACAGTGGGATTAACTCTTTCCTGCTCAAATCAGCCAAAAGTGGGATTTAACTTGTCTACCTTTAAGGTTTTTACTTAAATTTCTCATTATAAGGAGACATTTTTTATGGAGATTTGTATGTAAGATCATATATGGTGGCATGCCGTGGGTCAATATCTTTCCTTGGCATGGGTTGTGCGCAATGCACCCAGCTGGTGCCAATTAAGGAAAGCTATTGACTCAGTTGTGCTCTGACCAGGAATGGGGTAAAATAAAACAAAATTCTTTTTTCAAATGGCAGGTGTGGGCCACAGGCTGGTACCAAAAGCCCACAGCGTAATTAACATCCAATTTCCTTGAGGGTCTGCTCTATATTGGAGTCCCATAGGCAAAGGTACATGGGCTTCCAGGAGACCACTCATGTGAACCAGGAGGGGACCACTCGAATATGGGTGCAATACTTTCTGGTGGCACTGTGATGCCAGTGATTTGGAGTGCAACTTTTTCCATAAAGTTTTGGCATAAATCATCCAGCGTTGTAAACATAGTCCATTTTTTTATTTGTTTAAAAATCAAGAATAGTTTTAAGTTACTTTTTCTTAATTAAGAATGATCTAAAGTAACTTTTTTCAAAAACTGATCTTAAGTAACTTTTTAAAATAAAAAATGACCTGAAGTTACTTTTTAGTTACTTTTAAAACCAGACATCATCTTATGTTTTAAAAATCAAGATTGATCTTAAGTTACCTTTTTTTAAAGTCAAGATTGAGCTGAAGTTACCTTTTTTAAATCAAGAATGATCGTAAGTTAGCTCTCTTAAAATCAAGAATGATCTTAGGGTGATTCCTTTTAAAATCAGGAATGATCTTAGAGTGATTAGCAAACAGCTTTCCTGATCACTCTGGGCACCTTGCACTGAAGCAGGTTACTGACTTTCTCCCTAGAGGGTTAAAGTGACTCAGTTTTTAGGGGGTTAAACAGCCTTTGGTTATTAAAGTGGCTCCTGTGGTGTAGACAGGACACGTAAACATTCTTGTCTGTGTGGATACTTTAACCTGTCACCTCTTCCAAATACTAACCAAAGAAAAGTGTTGGGACAAGTAGTGAAAGAGTTTGAAGTCAAGTGATGTCAAGAATATTTGCAAATTATATACGAAGATTGTAACTTGATTAATGCATGTATACTGTAAATGGCTTTATTTTCGCATGTATAAATTTTCATGGTTTTTGTATTTTTGACATTTCACTGTTTTGGATGTAATTCCTTTTCAAACCATGTTAAAATACTATTTTATTGTGTTTTTATTTTCATGGTTTTGTGTCATCAGCAAAATAAGCGAAAATAAGAATTGGGCAAAATTAAAGCAATTTTCAGTTTGAAGAAGAGAAAAAAACTAGAAGCGTTAACTGCGATGAGTAACCCACGGCCCATTGGGCAGTGGTGAATTCCTTCCATGCAATATACCATTGGCATACATGTGAATTACGATTCAGACTCAGACTCATAAATCTTTTATTTGACTAAAATAATGGTACAGTACAATGACATAAGTAGTAATAGTCAGTGGACCCTCATTAAGGCCACAGCGGCCGCTATCACGAGGGCCACCTGCAGATATTAACCCTTTCCTTTGCTCAAATTGCCTGTAAAATTGTTTTCTGCTGAAATGTTTTTTTCGTAAATTTCTTGTCAATAAAAAAACATGTTTATTGAGAAATATAGATAATACCCATTACCATGTGACATGCCCCGGGTGAACTGGTTTCAACAAACCCTCCCGTTTTCTGTCAGTCATTTATGAAGTATGACGCTTTTCTGGTCTCACAAAATCAAGTCAACAGCTTTTCTTGGTGTGAGTATTATAGACTGCCGCTTGCGCCAAGAAACGCACTTGGCTCAGGTGTTGTATTCCTCATAGGCCTTAATTTCAGTGGTCCTCCACTTGTAAGGCCCCTCTCACCAGGAGCCACCCCCGTACACCGAAGCCACTTCTCCTTGCAGCAGGTACAGTGGTACCTGCTCTAAAGACCATTTGTCGTGAAGGACCACACTCATTTTTAAGACCACCCTTTCAAGACACTGGCCTTTAAATTTTTTGCTAGCTTACCTGCAGTGAAAGACCACCATTCATATGTGACCACTTTTGTTTGGCATTAAGGGTGGTCTTAAATAGCAGGTACCACTGTGCAGCATTTTTATTATATTTTGCCCCTGAAGAAAGGACACCCCTCTTATAAGGCCACATTTCCAGTACACTTGCCTTACGAGAGGGGCCCGGTCAAGCACTGTGTTAACATTGCGTATCAAAATATTTTCTATTTTTGAGAAATCTGAGGAAAAACGTCAAAGCTGATGACAATTTGTAGGTGTTTTGGGTCAATTTGAGTGCATTGGAAAAGGCGGTGTGTGGTGCTATGCAGGTAACACAAGACATGGTTATCGGAGCTGGGTCAACCAATCTGCAGACTGTGCTCACCCCATTTATTTCTCCCTACTGGGGAGCATCTGTTTACGCCTTACTGGAAGCCTCCTGCCGGTTTCAACACAGAAGGTGTAATTAATTTTAGATTGTTGAAGTGCATTGGCTCGAATGCTGTCAACAATAAGTTAGTTATTCAATAGGTCGCATGTTTTTTCGTAGTTTTTAGCCGTGCATTTGTAACAGCTGAGTGTGGCTGGATAATGGGCCTCCCACTACGCTTTATGTATAATTTAGTCCAGTGCCTGTGTACCCATCAACACAGCAAACGTACACAATTTACTTGAATCCTGTCCAAGAGGGAAAAGGGATTGGGTACAAATGGATGGCATGGCAGAAGTGTTTGCAAGGAATGAGGTCAGAGCAGGCCACTCCGAGGCAAGTGCGGCAACGTGTTAGTCTTTATTAACGTTGTAGTTCAAAGTCCACCCGCTGCTTGGCTCTGATGAGGACTGAGTCTACATCTTACTCACGGCTGTCCGGAGGCAATGGGCCTGGCATCCGCTGAAGAAAGTTGTTCACGGCTGTCCGGGTGCAGTGGCCCTGGTTTCCACTGAAGAAAGTTGTGGACCTGTCATCCATATTAATCTTCATTACAAAAAAAAAAAAAAGAGCAGATCACATTTAGAGTTCCAGACCATTTCTGATAATTTTTGATGGGGCAAAAAGGTTGCGTACGGACAGATCCTCCACTGTTCAGTTGTCGGTTGTACTCATTTCTTGGAAATTGGCGATAATTATAATTGCCGTTTGTGGACAAGTCATCTACAAAATTTATGAATGTAATAAGTGCAGAGACACTAATGTGGGATCGTAGACAATCTGACAATTTTTGAAACGTGCTGATTTTTTAGGCAAAATGTCAGCTTTTAGACATAAAATTGCATTTTTATCAGAAAGTGCTGTTCAACACCCATGCAACGAAGTTTGCAAATTAGAATTTTAAATCTAGTCTGTGTATTAAATACAGAGGCTCTCACGTCAGGGGCTGGAGTATATAGACTTTCAGGTGGAACAGGAACAGCAGGAACTTGGAGCCAGATACTTTTTCCATTGCCCAACATTTGGGAATGCCTGACTTTCTGGTCATGGTAGAATTTTCTCCATCATCTGTTGTCAAATGTGTGTGCGTTTGCAAGTCCCCAAAAGTGTGATTTGGTGTGGTACATACACCAGCAAAAACGCAGTGTCTAGTCTTTTTAGCAGCACTGTCGAATAACAGTGGTAAATGTGATTTAATTTTTACATTTAGTTTGGCAAAGAATGATACACAGTGGTATAGCTCCAGGGCCAGAATTTTGGCGAGAATCCGATAATCCATTCTCATAAAGATTCTCCTAAACTTGTCTTTCTTTAAAAAGAAAACTAATTGAGAAAAATGCAAATCGATTCACGCAAAATTTTGTGAAATTCTGGCCCGGAGCTCTCTGACAATTGGACATCCCATTATGTATGCAGGCAGGAAAACTTTCAGCTCGCTGATTTCAGGAGATCCAAGTATAATGCTGACAACAAAACATTCAAATCAGCTGATTGTTGAGGACCATATTGATTGTCAGTTCTCACTGTGATTGATTGTTGCAAGAGATGTCTTTTCATGGAAAATCAGGTCTTTGTGCCATGTAAAATGCTGCTACTGTAGATATTTGAGCTACATTGTCCTGACCTGCATGTAGGTAGGGAACAGCAGCAGATCTAGATAATTCACAAAGTTGGCTGCCAGATGCCTAGAGGGAGTTTCTGAGTGAAAAACACCTTAAAATGCCGAAAAATGAGGCAAATTTGAAACTTAAAAAAAATGAAGCAATTTCTTGCACACCAAAAGTGCCCCTGTAAATCGATCGATGCAGAAATAAAGGCAGATGATGAACGTGGACTTCATGTCATTCAACTTTAAATTCCTCATGAAACAAGCTTTCATTCAATTACCAATATGAAAATAACAATGTTTGTGTTGCCTAGCAACGTGCATCAGAAAGACAACTGGAGACGTGACGGGCAACAGAAAAATGTGCGTCTTAGAGCAGGCAGTGCTAGCTCCCGTATGAAAGCTCACTCGGAAATTACATGCTCCATTTAATTTAAATCCTGTGTTTAATTACCATTTTTATGCCAATAAGAGCCCCTGCTCTCTTTAGAACCCCCTCACCTTCTTGGAATCTGAATGGTGAAAAATCATGCCAGAAATTCTATGTTGTATATCTTTTCGCACAGTATTTTCACCTATAATGTTCAAAGTAAGGGTTGTAATTGGAGTTGAAGGTTTATTACATTGTGGTGAGCACCCGGGCTATAAGGAGGAATGTTTGGCAACTAGGAAAATGTATCATATCATGCAGCGTGGAAGTGAAACACTTTCTATGATCAAAGTCAGCAGTGATTGACAGGGGTCAACGGGTAAAATCTACATTTAAAAAAAATAAAATAAAATAATGAAAATAAATGGTGGGATGATAGCTTAAAATGTGCGTTCTTGCTTCTGCAAGACTAGTTACATGTACCTTATTGATCCCAGTATGTAGACAGTGCCTGCTGCAAAGTAATTTGCATATATGATATGCCTGGAACACAAGCAATGGACTTGGAGTTGAACATGAAAATATACATTGGCATTGAAAATCAGGACTTTTTTTCTCAGGAAAATGAGGCTGTGCCCCTATTTAATAACTGCCCATGTACAATAGAACTAGAAAAGAAAATTTGTTCCAAAGCAAGTCTGTTTGCGTGCCTACAAAGGAAAGTTGTTGCCCTGTTTTATTCAAATTGAAATTTGAACAGCTACATGAGAGAGAACATGAAATTACAGAGAAAAAAAATCTGTACCAAAACAAGGCTCTTGGCATGAAAAAAATATCCTGATTAAAAAGGAAGGAAGAAAGAAAGAAAGAGAGAAAGAAAGAAAGAAAGAAAGAAAGAAAGAAAGAAAGAAAGAAAGAAAGAAAGAAAGAAAGAAAGAAAGAAAGAAAGAAAAAAAAGGACGAAGGAAGGAAGAAAGAAAGAACAGAATGTCAGTAGGCAAGGACAAGAACAGAAGGTTCTAGCCCTGCCTGAAAGAGCTCGGGCACTGCAGTCACTGGAAGGCAAGGGTTGTGTATTCCCATTAGTTTACATTGTAATTTGCAACTCAATAACTTGAAAACAACTGCACATAGAGACACCAAATTTCAGACAGTAAATTTAGATGCATCACTAAATACCTCACAAAAATCATATAACCACAGCTATAGTGACTAGATTACTTAAGGTTACTTTAACATGCAAATCAATGGGAATACACAGCTCTAGCTCTCCAAATTTTTGTGTATTCGGTTGTGTATTGGGGCGGATACACACTTCAGAGCTAATTCTGACCTTTCCTATTGTCAGCAAACAAATGAAATTTGGTCATGTAATGAGAAACTGTGGGTAATAATTCTAGCACTGTACACTCTATATAATAATGAATACAGTACATAATCATGCTTTAATTACGGAGCTTTGTTGCTATACCTTTTCACAGGCATCCTGTGGCAATGGGTTGAAGAAAAAATCTATTATGGATTGATGACAAGATGTTACTAAACATTGGTGTTCGTCTGCATGTAAGAGAAGTAAATGTTGGTGTAATTGACCGTACTCATAATTAAACCGTGTCAAAGTAAAAGAATATCTACAATACAGTAAGCACATTTAAGCACATTTAAGCACATTTAAGCACATTTAATTTTGCAAAGGTGAAACAAAGGCAAAATTAGATCGCAAAGAAAATAAAACAACTTGATACTCATTGTTTATGTTAACAATTGCACATTTTCAAAATTCAGTGGGTAGGTACAAAATGAAAAATAGCACTAACTAATTCAGAAAAGCAAGCCCCTCCAAATTCCAATTTGTTTACAGTGCTCAGACACTTCAGCCTGGAGCTCGCACTTGTCTGAACAGTGAGCAGTTTATGTGGGATATTTGTAATTGATACCCCAGCTCAAGATAAGGCTGGCCTCGCTTTCACTTGGGCAAGATGACACGGGGGTGCTGGCAGTGGCATCTGCTAGAGTGGACACTGCACTCACACATAGCACATAGGCTATTGCCCTAACGCATGGGACTGCAATACTTTGTCATGAATTAACATGTACTTTTCTTAAAAGTTACAATGTTTGTTTGCCAATGTTGATCAGATACACCTCTTTTAGAGTTGGGAGTTGTAGTCTGCATTCCCAGGGTAGCAGCTACACATAGCCTGAATAAGGTCAGTGTTAATATCATTGTCCATCTGTCTTGTCCACAAAAGCGTTGTCATATAATGTATGTAAACAAATGTTACAAGTAAAGGCACAAAAAATACCCATCTCACGCGCATCTTCACTTTGACAAAGGTGTAAGATTCAAAATGATGTACAGAGGTGGATATGTCTCATGAAACTTCCACAAAATGACAAGGAACAGTCACTGTCAGCATTGTCATATTCATTTTATTGAAGGGAGGTAAAGGTTAGTTAGTTAGTTTGTTTATTTGTTTTCAGCAATATTATGAATGATGAAGCAATTGAGTTGCATTGTAAATTCAGAAATTAAGGCATACTCTTGAATGAATGGCAAGAATTTTGTAACATATTTACCACACCAAATTGAGGAAAATCCGACTTTTTATCCTGAATTTCACATATGTTCCTTCAAAAGCTGTAAGAATGGACTGTTCTGAAGGTTCCTGTATACTTTCATTTGGTATTTCCTGTCAGAATTAAGAAATTGCCACAATACAAACTTTATGGTATTTCAATCACTTTCTCATCATGCTTTTACCTACAGCAGACGACAGGAGTTGGCCAGCAACCAATGAGCAGGCGCTATGGTGGTCACGTGACCTATATGGCCTCTGTTGATGGTTGTTGATCACCGACAGTGATGCAAACAAAATCTTTGTTTCTGGCTTAATGGCACAAATCAGAGCTCAAAGTTTGACATAGTTTGTTTTGACAAGACATCCAGAAGGACATGAAAAGGAAAATATGTGTCTTTGTGCAGTGGACCCAGCAGTAACTTAATTAGTAAGTGACCTCTCCCTTGTCATCAGCGGCTCCTTTGTAGTACCAAAATTTGACCAGGAAACATATGTTTTCACTTGAAATGAACCAATTTACACCCAAGTGACACCAGATAGCTCTAATCTTTATCAATAAACAGTCTCTAAGTGGCTGGGGTCCTAGCGACGCCTGTCATTCATCAATCAAGGTTGGCCAGGTGATCTGACATGCCCCATTTGCAGCCAATCCTGCACGTTTGCTTGTGATCTAACCCCTATACATATATATATCTGCAGAAAGCTAAGGAAATGACCTGTCAATCAGAGGTGACAAATTTGGTGTAAGAGCAATGGACCTGCCTGTAACCTAATTCAAATGCATGGGAAGGCCCCTTCCACACTGAGTCTGTCTTGGTAGATCCCCCATATGTCTAATTACACTGGAATTCTTATCCAAACAATTTGTTCATTTGACAGAACTGTTCTTTGGCAACATTACACACACAACTGGGAAATGATAGGGTGAACCTGGACAGTGAATTCTGGCAGTTGAAAGTGACCATGTGTGAGCAGCTGTGAGACGCGATACTATCCACATGCCACAAAGGAAACAACAGCCTCAACTGAAACCAGAACGAGGCAGGGTTCGACCTACATAGTCCAATTAGAGATAAACCGCTCACTGGAAGGCTAATTTGTCTGTTAGCCTGTTAATGGGACCCTTCAATACGTGAGCGGTACACAAACAGTGCTGCCAAAGTTCATCTGCCACACTTCAGCTCAGGTGTGGATTTTTTCCTCCATGTCTGCATGCAACTGGCCAAATTGAGAGGCAAATTGTCCACTCGATGACAAAAAATTCGGGTTGAAAATCAAACAATGCAGTCACAGTATGACACCATGTGACACAAATTGAAAAGTTTTTGCATGAAGGGAGTATAATATTTATTAGTGTGCATATGCATATCATTCCATCATGATCTCAGTGTAAAGTGTGGAAACTCATGATTTGTCTGCCACTTTTGTCGTGGCTAGGCATTGGAGAAATGAACCTTTATTGTTGTTGAAATGAGAGAGGGTTTAGTGACTCTGTTTCTTGGGGGAAAACTCTACAAATTGTAGTTGAAAAAAATTTACACTAGTGCATTTAAGAGATATAACTTTGAATGAAAGTTTTTTTACATACAGTTCTCAGATACTGCATTTTGGTGCTTTTTTCCTTTTGCAGCGAAATTTGAAAATGAAAAGTTCTTTTGACTTCTTTACTTGTTGACAGGTAGGGAAAATTTGCCTCAATGAAGGAGAAAGGGAAAATGATAAATAATTTTTTGTCCCCGGCCACAAAAGGTGGCATAGGGGAACATAGAGTTAGTGGGGATAGGGTCTGTGTCTCTGCCTCTGTCGGGGAACATATCTCTAGAACCCTAAGAAACAGAATAATGAAATTTACACCAGAGATGCATCATACCATGGGCATGTGTGCTGTGTATTTTTTTTGTGCATCCAGACAAGCTGTATACATGGTATAGCTTACTTCTGTATTCTTATGGTTTAAATGCTTGCTGTAGTGGCACTCGCACATTATTAGAATTACCAAAAAATATGGTCTGCGTCAATGGATAACAAAAAAACCAACACACACCAAAGGACGCACACTAGGTCTCATCTTCACAACATCATCCAGCAAAGTTCTGCGTCAATGCTGATGTTTTCCCTTTACCATATATACAGGCCATTTCATCACTTTTTTCACTTTACATTAAACAGCAAGTACGCATTCAAGCAAGAAGTATTAGTAGTGCTATTGTATTCCCATAACAAATCTATTTGAAACAGGATTTTCACTATGTATAATTTTCATATTTTATTTCATGTCTCAATATTATAGCTATATCATTTTCTTCATCTTCTTTGTATATACTATTAGTTATACACTGGTAGACTTGGGTAATACAGCGAGCATCTACCACGAAGGGAACTGTTATTACCCGAGGCGCCAGCCAAGGGTAATACCAGTTCCCTGAGCTGAGTGGGAAATGCTCGCTGTATCACCCAGTCTACCAGTGTGTAGCGAATTTATCCCATTTTTATGCAGTTTCTAACTTACTATGGATCTTTCCAATCATAATGTGCACTTGTTCTGCCGTTTTGTCATCTGCATTCCCCTGTCAGAGCCGTTTTCGCTATAGCCGCTAGGTGTCACATGGTATTACTAGAGTAATACCAACGCCATGTGGGTAATACCATAATTTCAATTAGGTGCGGCAGGCATTTCATGGCTATTAACCAATCAGAAGCCTAGAAACTACATAAAAATGGGATAACATATCATATATTAAGGAACAAACTTAATTGGTATGTGATATCATACATATAATTTTATGTCTAGTTGGTGCATCCTTTCAACAAGTGCAACAACTTTTGCAAAATATTGTGGCGGGGGACATAGATCCTTTGGATCACTGTGCCCTTGTTTTCCTTGAATTAGGAGAGCTTCCTCCCAAAGCAGGAGAGCTGGAGTCTTGTCCAAGAGTGACTGCATATTATGTGACCAAAAAGTTGTTTACATTGCCCCGGGCAGAAATAGATCTTTACAATGAATCCTGGACCAGTTTACATGGTGATATTTGTCGAAGAAATCAAGCCTTGTTAATCAGCAAGCCATAAATACATGCTGTCTGATCATGTGGTCATTATTTGAGCTTCCTGGCAAGACTTTGAAAATAAACCTGCAGAAAGATGCAGGTACATGGTATACTGACTTGATTTCACGGCAGTTATTTAACCCTTTCCTGCTCTAACCGTCCGAAAACATCTGGATGTAAATTGTTTGTTTTTCATGTTTTTGCTTATAACTCTTTCAGTGCCAAATTTTGGACTGAGTCAACAGCTTTTCTCAGTGCACATTGGGTGCAAAGCACCCAATGCATGACTAGAAAAGCTGTTGACCTGGGATATTTTCTCTGGAACTAGAGGCATGCTGGTACTTGAATGAAAGGTCTTTTTACGAGGAACACAAATCTGGGATCCTAATGATAATTCAGACTAGTCTGACTAAAGTAGATTGACTTAAGACGTGAGTGGCACTGAAAGAGCTAAATTTCAGGATAAAAGAAACTTTTTTTTTGTTGGGAGACTTGTGGGTAGGGTTTATCATTATGTCAGGCCTCAGGTCAACAGCTGGCTTGGCTTGCTTTGGGTGCATTGTGCCAAATCTTCACTAAGGAATGCTATTAACTCAGCCTCCTTCTGAGATGGAAAGGGTTAATCCTAGCCCCCCTTAAGCAGGTCAAAACCAACTGGTGGTGACCTTGATTCGTTTCCCAAGGTCACACCATCAGTGAATTTGGCTTCCGCATGATAACTCAAGAGGTCATTGGGCTAGGGCTCTCATATTTGCACAGTATTATAGTCCTCTATAAGGGCTAGCTTAGGTTAAATAAAGATGTCAAATTGCACAGGTTTCATCTGTCTGTCAGTCTGTCATTTTGTCCATCCGTCTGTCCAGCCGCGTTTGGGTGATAACAAAAAAGCTTTTTGGAATTATGACTTCCAACTTGCACACGCTCATGGACCACTGTAAGGCTAAGGTTGAATTTAAAGCCCATTGACCTTGACCTCTTTTTTCAAGGTCACTTGACAGTTTTTTGTGCATTTGGTTTCTGGATGGTAAACAGAAAACTTTCTGAGTTAGACTTCCAAATAGCACACAAGCTTTCTGGGTGCTGGATGACATGGTCAACACCTTGTTACTGCATATGGCTGACCTTGAACCCATGTCCAAGGTCATTGACCCAGTGTCCAATGTCAAAAGTGATATGTAGAGATACTGCTGAGGGTGGCACATTTTTGCAAATGCCCTCCATGACTTTTTTAAAGTACTACAAAGTACTGTACCTCAAAACTACCTAGTAACCTAAATATGCAAGTAATGCTCCATCTATATTAGTATATTACATACCATTGCATGTTACAGTACAAAACATCACATGATTATCCTTTTATTGAACTTTTTTTACTGTTTGTGGCTACAGTTATTTCAAAATAAAAGCTGTGATTACCAAGGTTGTGAATGAGGGGGGGGGGAGCATGGATTCAGCAATCTCTGATAGCATTTAAATTTCAACGAGACTAAAAAACAATATGAAAGAGAATTGTGCACAGATGAGACTTACCAAAATAACATGCTGCAGGTCAACAATTTTCTTTGGCATGGGCTGGGAGCTTATTGCCTGATCCACAACAGCAAAAACTGTTGACTCAAGTCTGGACTCCTTGGAGGAAGAGGTTAATACGAGGAAGGCAAAATTTTCCCGACTTAAAGGGAATTGTGCACGAAATAGTGAATTAAATTTCTCATAACATACCTGAGTGTTAGGTGAATGGAGTTCATAGACCTGCCCTTGAAAATAAGTACATAAACCATATTAAACGCCACATTTTTCTTCCATTATTTCACCGTCTGTATGAAATATTCCATCTTGATGTAGTTTGTTGCTGAAGAATACCACATGAAGAAGGGCTTTGTGTGCCCGGTTACAAGTATATAAAATTACATTATCAGTTACGAGTACATAGCTCACTTTTGCACTGCTGACATTTCATGGTTCTTTGACTTTTGTACAGAACACAGTGGGTTCCGCGGATGTTGTGATATATATGTATCTCTGGTCATCTAAGCCAGTAAAATACGTCTCCATGTGTTGATAGGTCAAATCCTCTCGTACTATTTATCACCCATGTGAAATGTAATTCCTTTCTGGCGATGTCTGAGTCTTCCTTTTTTGTGCTGTTTTGGATCAAAATGATCACAAACAAGGTCAGTGCGATAGGCTCAGCATGTCAGTTTGTTGCCTGCTTCAGCAGCTTCTGTTGAGTGTAAAGCCAAATTCTAGTGTTTTCCTGCAAATAATTGCTGTGAAAAAGAAAAGGATCAAACAGAAAGGGTACATTGGCTGCAAAAGTAGATGAATAAAGGAAGAAGCATTAAAAGTTAACAGGTGCAATAGATGAGGACGAACATACAGCAGAGCTCTAGCATTTTTCAGGGGCACATTGGTAAACATGAAAAATCAACTCTTTTCTGCCCCAAATGAAAATTTCTGCTTTGGTTCAAGTTCGTGAAACACAAGTGCAAAGGAGAGAAAAAACATGGTGAAAAAAGGGAAGACATTTATTTACTGAGGTGTACTGCATGGGGTCAGGTCTGTGGGTTTTCATGTTTACGTTGGGGTGGGTGGGGGTGGGAGGAGTGTAACGTTTTCAGCAGGTGATTAAGAAAGTTGTTTGTCTAAGTCAATTTGGCAGCAAGGGGTTAAAGCATGATAGCATTTTGTACTGCAATAGCTACACTTATGCGATTTTTTTCCCCATGGGAATCCTACACAGATAAGTGGGAAAGACAGCGCCGAGATTGAACGTAATTTAATTGCGAAAATTTGAATATTGTTTCTTTTATTGATGTGTGCCTGTACTGGACTGTGTTACATGTCTGTTGATAGTGAGCAAAAGGTATGGGACCATCGGACACTTGAGAAAGAAAAGACATTTTGATGCCTTCAACAGAAAAAATGGACATCTAATTCCTTGCCTGAATTGTACACATGAGCATGAAAATCATTTCAAACCCAATTAGCTCTTTCAGTGCCAACCACGTCTTATGTCGATCTAATAAAGTCAGACCAGTCTGAATTATCATTAAGATCTCAGATTCGTACTCACCGTAAAAAGACCTTTCATTCAAGTACCAGCATGCCTATAGTTCCAAATAAAAGCTGTTGACTCAGTCCATAATTTTGGCACTTAAAGGGCTAAGGGATGGTTCAACATTTTCATCATTTTTGAATTAGTACTTACAGTACGCAAGGGGGGAGGGGGTTAAATGGGTCTGTACACTTTCACAGGATATCGAAAATGATGGTCAATTTTTGGCCTGTTTTGTGCAATTTTGCTATGATTTGGGGGGAAAATCATCATTTTTAAAGTACTAATTTGGGGGCAGGGAGGGGGGTCATGAAATTTAGTACCCTAAGTACTAATTAAAAAATGATGATAATGTTGAACTATCCCTAAGTAAACAAGGCCAAACCCGATGCAGCTGGACCTGAGTGGTTTAATCATGTAAAGAATTTTGTCTTACGGGCCTTGTACAACCTGAGCAAACACAAGTTTTTGGGTGTGAGGGTATGTCTGTTTGTCACATACTGTCAATGTGCAGTTACCACTGTGGTATGTACAGGTAGATCTGGCTGTGTTATATTATACTCCAAGGTGTCCTGTTATCCAGTGAGCAGCTGTCAGCGATGTGTTCAGTTAAAGGTGACGGGTGTGGTCGCAACTCATTTCCTCCATTGAACAGCAGTTCACCTCTTATGTACACCCCCCACCTGCTCCAGAAACCACTACCTATACAAATAGTTGTACAGTAGTCCCTCCTTTGAGAGACCGCCCCTGGTGCCACCCAAAAGGTGGTCACATAAAGCAGGTGGTCCCTCAAAGGAGGTATAGATAACATGAAAAGTACTACAGAAAGACCTGACAACTGTGGTCTCTCAAAGGAGGTGGTTTCCCAAAGGAGTGGTCTTTCAAAGGAGGGACTACTGTACGTGGTCTGTTTTATAGGGCCACTCACGGGCCGTGTGTCTTTCAAGATCACCCATTTGGCATACTTTTCCCTCATATACATGTACTTTCATTTTGTTTTCACCTCATATAAAAGATGTTGGGTCATTGGAGACTGGTATTTAATAATGCAGTGATGGGTTTTTAAGACGTGGATCATTGAAATGCCATGCACTTTTCCTAGTGACAAGTTTAGAGATTTTTGTTTTATGTCCCCTGTAAGACAGGACACCTGATTATTTATGATCCCACATTCCTCGCGCTGCTATGTCATAATAGGATTTCGTTGTTCATCTCCGTGGTCATGTTATATGTTATTCAGCCATTTAAAAGGTCTATGTATCTATGAGGAAGCATTCAGTTTCTGTTGAATCCCAGAGCAGATCAAAAGTTGGAACAGGGACCAACTCCCCGTAACAAGTAATTCATGTTTACCCCGGGACTGAATAAAACTCAGTCACTTCTGATGAGTCCCAATACATGGAGGAATCCAGTCAGACATGTTGGCTCGTCGTGTACCTATTTTCATCAACTGTCATAAAAACTTGCCTGCATGGTCTTTCTGTTGCACATTGCTAGTGCCACTTGAGTGTCTTCACAACAGGGGACCAGTCTATTGTGCCACCTGTGTAACTAGACCCTGCCACATACACATCCATCACATGTACCCAATGTACACAAAACCTGCCATTTTGGACCACTGTTGTGACAAGCGACGCTTCCTGCTAATGAAAATCTCTGTAACATTTACCCAATGAAATTGCCCAATATATATATATATATATATATCTATATATCTATATATCTATATATATATATATATATATATATATATATATATATCTATATATATATATATATATATATATATATATATATATATATATATATATATATATATATATATATATATATCTATCTATCTATATATATATATATATATATGTATTTGTATATGAAAGCAGAGGTTTATGGTCTTCCAACTGCCACTGATGAGAATGGTGGAAGATTCGAAACCGGTCTGAATTTTCTCTGTGGTAGGCTTATCCGCCACTGGTCTTGTTTGGTCTCTTTCTGTTCGCTGTTTTTACCTTTATTTGACACAATATTATATGTTGCTTGACCTTGTGTCATTGTGGGGTGCAAATGGTTAACTGAGCAGGGGCTACTGTCACCTTAACCTGAGCCGTCATCCTGTCTCCACCGCATTGTTTTTGTCGTGTTTTCTGCTGTAGTGGGTTGCCATGGCAACGCGCATCTCCAGGAAAGAGGGTGTAGAGGTTTGGAGTGAAGCTCCATGTATGAAGCAGCGGAATAACTCAATCACTCAACATACCCTTTAACCCATTCCTGATCAGAGTAAGACGGTGTCAAAAGCTTTCCTTGGTGCCAATTAAGTGCACTACATCCCACCCATACCAAGGAAAGCTGTTGACTTAGTGTGTGCCATCATGACTGGTCTTGCAGGCAAATCTTGGCCAAAAATTATTTCTATTAAAGAGAAATTTAAGTAGAAGTATGAAGGCAGAAAATGATATACATCCAGGGGTTTTGGGGTACTTTGAGCAGGAAAGGGTTAAAATTAAGATTATTGATGTGTGAAATATAAGCCAAACATCCAAAAATAGTCACTATATTTAAAATAATGAGGGTATTTTGTGAAATGTCACAAATGATGTCGCATAGATATTATAGATCATGGGGAAATTATGGTGTACAATTTTTTTACTGAAACGAAATGAAAACCCCGTCGGCAGCCCCTCAGGCTGGGTACTTAGTATGAGGATATATGAGATAGGAATCAGGCTGGGCCACTTGCAGACCAGGATATGTGTGGAATTGATATGTTTTCTCCGCTTTTCCTTCTGGGGGCTGCAAGGAGGTGACCTAGCTCTGCAGGGAATTTGACGGGAAGTGGCCTGGGCAAGGAAGCCTTATCATAGCATCTAAATGCCTGCCCTGAACAGGTTGAAGGGCCTGAAAATGTCCCAGCCACAATAGGTAGCATTCATATCGATAACTATATTAATTGCAGACTTGCTCTGGTCCTCTCAGTTGCTAGGCAACCAAACTATACCGCCACTATGATGAGGGCACTTGTGCCAGTTATGTTACTATGCCATTCAGAAGTGACACTATTTCTACCAAAATAATGCAATTTTTTATATATTTTTAGTGTATTGTATGTTTTAAAACTCGGTGAATTACTTTTCTTAAGCTTCTCGCTTTCATTTGTTGTTACTATTATCATAGAAGTTCATGCTCATAATCTGGTCCTGCTTAACACATGAATCTGCCCTCCTTCCTGTCAAGTTCCTTGCTGCAGCTAGGTGGCAGCACTGTGGGTGCCAGCTAATCAGTTAATATGAATGTATGCATGTTTACTAGGATTCTGTGCTGCCACCTAGGCAGGAGCAAGGAACTTGGCATGAGGTGGGGCAGATTCATGTATCAGCAATTACACATATCAGCTTCTTTGAGGAAAGTAATAAATTGAGAAGGCAGAAAACTTAAGAGAAGTCAGTTATTCAGTTTAAAGACATGCAAGATGCTTAACACATTTAGAATGTTTCATTTGGTTGTTTGGAAAAGTGTGATTTCTGGATGGTTAAGTAACAAAACTGGCACACTAGCCCTCACCGTGGTGGAGGCAAAGCTCCGTTGCCTAGCAACTGAGGAAACACAAGAGCAGTTCTGCAGTTTACAGATAAATAATGAATACAGGTACTTATGGTCACATGGTGTGTTAGCACAGTTGTTATTGGTTACATAGCCTATAGATATAGTTATTGAGCAAACAGGAGCAGTACTGTGCCACAACTGTGTAGTTCTGAACAAACAACCAAACACACACAAAAAAAACCCACAATCCAATCTGTATATGCTGCATAACCAGGTGTTAATCACTGGGTTGATAGGCTCATTATATAGATATTCCTAATACAACTCTTTATGGTAACATAGTAGGGTGGTGAAGAGACTGTACAGCCACTTTGCACTGGATGACTCTGAAATCCTGGATTCTGATTGGTCAATAGAGGTCACTTGACCAGTCTCTGTGCACAAGTGTTCCTGTCTGCTCATTGGATGAGAGCAGTCACATGACCATAGGGAGGGTTATAATACTCACTTTTTTTTTTTCTCTCTCAGGCACCTTACATTACTTTGGGGTCAAAGATCCTGGGAGTGAAGCATGTGACATATTAATCCACTTGAAATTTTTACACTTGATTGACAGCACGTCTAGACAGCATATCTGTTTAAAATGTTTTTAACTGTTACGGGGCAAAAGTGGAAAAAACAACCTCATTTCACCAGATCATGGGAAAACATTGTTTTTGAGCAAGTTTCGGGGGGCCTGATAAATTGAATACCAATATGTTTATTAGAATAGACCAAATCTGGGAACACTAATCAACAGGTGTTTTTTTTTTTAATGTACTTCAGATCTAGATTTTTGTATTGTTGATATTTTGTCAGACTTGATTGTCATCACAATTACATAAGAAGTCTCCAAATTTCATTGGCCATTGAAAGAGATAAACTGTCCAGGTGTAATTTGTGGACAGTAAACTTTTACTGCTGGATCTAATACGATTCTTTAAATCTGAACAGTTAGCAGTTGTGAGAGCTTAAAGAGAGACACAGATTCTCAGACTTTGCCAAGAATTTGGGGTCAAAATGAAGGAGGAGACATTTCCTCTGACACGTCTCACTGACATTTGGTGAAAACCACCGCACAGCCAAGTCGTCCTGTCTCCCTCCACATTCTGTCACTGATAGCATGGCAAAGGTGAAGTCAACAAATTTAATGACAAAACTAACGATGCCTGAGAGAAATGTGCGACTATTAGTCTTTTGCTTATTCTGGAACCATCCGGAGATGAATGCAAATTGAGACGGCCAGTTTGATTGCGCATGTTTCAAATGGATGCACTTGTGACTCATTGGTTGTTCTAACCATGTGGTGCACTTTAAAAACCCCGCTGGCAGACAGGGAAGACATATCCACCAAAGCTTTGTCATTAGGTCATACAGAAGTAACCTTGACCTGCCAGAGGGGTATTGTCGGCACCTGCGCGTCCATCTGTCTCTCTGTCCGTCCGTCCTGGCCGAGGGGCTTTTGGTCACTGATCGGCTTCTAGTTGTCAATTTATCACATGGGGCCTTTTGTTTAGTAATAAGTGCTACATTCACAATTTATTTAATCCCATGCAATATAAATTACACAGTGCTTGTTTGGTTCTCATTTTATTTTTAAGGGACGTCATCAGCATGAAACATTTCTGTGCCTTGAGTTTCATTGTTAGATCTGTTAAAAGTAGACATATTTTTGCCGGTGATGGTATAAAAATTGAATTTCCATCATCAAAAAAGCATGAGTTGCTCATCTGTCTATTGTTAATTTGTAGAATGAATCTGCATGGTACATATGCCATTCAGGGTCTGAGTTTTTAGTTATTCTATCAAGGCAATAGAAAAAAATAGCATCTGCAGTTTTTCTATAAAGGCTGTAGCAAAAAGAAGCAGTTTCAGTTTTTTGTAAAAGCAATAGAAAAAATAGCTTTTTCAGTTTTTCTGTAAAGGCAATAGAAAAAAATAGCATTTTCAGTTTTTCTGTAAAGACAATACAAAAAATAGCATTTAGTATGGTATTTGTACATGTACTTTTTGTGATAATTTCTACCAATGTCATGCATGCAAACCTTATTTAATGTATTACATGTATGCCAATTTGTCACAGATTGGAATTCTTTACTGCATTTTTTGGTTTTAGAAAGCCATAAGATTGGGTTACTTTGTCACAGGTGATGAAGAAATCTTGAAGCCAAAATGGTCTTTTTCTCGAAGGTAAGAAGTTAGTACAGTGTAATATCAAGAGTTGCAGATTTAATTCTCGTGTCCCTTGTTGATGTTGACAAGTTACTGTGTCAATTTGTCAAAATTAAGGATGAACCATCAACGTTGGCTTTGCTGGGAGGGATATGAGGGGCCATTGTAGAATTCCTTGTATGATTATGGTAAAAGGTGCAATTATTGTATCGGTGTCTCTGTCTTGTACGGAGGAAGTGTGGGCAGATCGTTACTAACGCAGCACCATGAAAGGCTAGTGATTAGCTCGGGAGATACAATAGAATTGCTTTACACTAGTTTGGTTGTATTTCTTAGAAATCCTGTCTTCTGTGACAGCTGGGATCTGGGGACAGATTAATGAGACGGGTAATTTGAATCCTCACATTTTCCACGCGTAGATCGATGAAATAGAGTCTAGTTTCACGTTTGTACTTTTGTGTGTGGGTAAAGAGTTTTCGTGTTGAGTTCATCTCATTTATTCAAGGCATAATGTGTTACTCATGAACATGATGCCCCAAGGGGGTCAGGTCAGGGAAGGTTAAACTAACTTTATTAGGGAAAATGACTGGTGCCACGGTGAAACCCTTTATTTTCCGTTATGGTTTCCATTGGCGATTCCCTTTCTCGCAAGCTAGGACACACATGGGGTGGAAACAGCAAACATTTTCGGTATTCATATTTGTTGGCCAGGTAAAAACGCTACAGTGCTCCCAATACCCGCCATCACATGGCAGAGTCTGATCTAACACAACAACTCCTTGGTTCCCCCTGAAGTGCTTTTGTCATCACTTTGTAGAAGTCTCTCCGTTATAAGGCAGTCTTGCTATAACATGTGCCCTGCAGTTGCAGCCTCGAGTGCCTTTACATGTACACATACAAGATAAGATAGTAAGCAGGGGCAGCCTGGTACGCCGCTCGTGGACCGGGGAATGCTGCAGTAACATCATACATGTCCACTATGGTCTGGGCCAGCAAGTTAATAAAAGCAAAAATCTGCAGGATCAGCATCTTTTCATGCTCAACAATATGGTGCATTGTATGTGTTTGACATAGTCTCTGCTAGTCAGACCAAATTAAAAGTGCTCATACAGGAGTTATTACATGTGTAACATACACAGCAAGATGATATCTACCATACAGTGCAGTGTCTGGTGTATCGGATGTATGCATGAGGAAGATATGGAGAGCAGTCCACTTCTGTATTATATGTATGTATTGAAAGGATATGGAAAGCAGCGTGCTTCTGTAGCAAATGGTTGCAAGGAGAGGATATGCAGAGCAGTCCACTTCTGTATCAGATATATGTATGAAAAGGATGTGGAAGTAGTCCACTTCTGTATCAGATGTATGCATGGAAAAGATATGGAGAGCATTCCACTTCTGTATTAGATGTATGCATGGAAAAGATATGGAGAGCATTCCACTTCTGTATTAGATGTATGCATGGAAAAGATATGGAGAGCATTCCACTTCTGTATTAGATGTATGCATGGAAAAGACATGGAGAGCATTCCACTTCTGTATTAGATGTATGCATGGAAAAGATATGGAGAGCATTCCACTTCTGTATTAGATGTATGCATGGAAAAGATATGGAGAGCATTCCACTTCTGTATTAGATGTATGCATGGAAAAGATATGGAGAGCATTCCACTTCTGTATTAGATGTATGCATGGAAAAGATATGGAGAGCATTCCACTTCTGTATTAGATGTATGCATGGAAAAGATATGGAGAGCATTCCACTTCTGTATTAGATGTATGCATGGAAAAGATATGGAGAGCAGTCCACTTCTGTATTAGATGTATGCATGGAAAGGATATGGAGAGCATTCCACTTCTGTATTAGATGTATGCATGGAAAGGATATGGAGAGCATTCCACTTCTGTATTAGATGTATGCATGGAAAAGATATGGAGAGCATTCCACTTCTGTATTAGATGTATGCATGGAAAAGATATGGAGAGCATTCCACTTCTGTATCAGATGTATGCATGGAAAGGATATGGAGAGCATTCCACTTCTGTATCAGATGTACATGTACATGTATGTATAGAGAGGATGGACTACAATCCACTTCTGTCACGTCTCCTCACCTGAGATGGATCCTTGTCTCTGATCATATGACAGAATGCACTTCCCATGAAACTTGACATGTCTCTTGAGCCAGGTACAGGTAGGATCAGAGATGCCAACTGTCCCTCATCATCAGGGACAGTCCCTGAAATAAGCTGAAAATTTGACCAATATATATGGTGCACATGTGTCCCTCATCTGAATAAAGTACTTGCCGCTATATTCTTCGTTAAGTATTTTGTGTCCCTGGTGGTCTGGACAACTTGTCCCTGAAATGACACTTTGCATGTTGGCGTCCCTGCAGGATGACAGACAGGTGTCGTGTCAAATGATGTGCTTTCTGTGACATTGCATAACGTAAATTACCAATGGATGTGACAAAATACTATTGAAGTGGCAAAGACAACACATGAATTCCATTCCCTGATGATGTCTGTTAAAGGTTGAAACTGGATCTTTGGACCTCATGGTGAATATATATGCCACCTAACACCAGCGATCTTACTTACTGCTTTTAATCCTTAAGAGCTATAAAGAGAAAGATCATGCAGACAAAGTGAATTTGATATGTTCCAGATGGACCAGACATAACAGGTTCGCATAATATGGCAAGGATGCCAGTTAATTTTTAAGGTCCAAGAGTGCAGCCTGATATAAATGCTTGCAGCTCGGATATGCCATTAATGGTTTGTTTTCGCATTTCAGTTAATAAATCACACGCTAAGTTGATGATGACAAAAAGATTTCTTGATCATGGAAAGCTGTATTCATAAACTATCCAATATTTTTTTCTTCTTTTTTTAAGGCATGTGCACATTTTTTGGTTTAAATAATATCAGATTTGTCAGAAAATTTTTCAGTTGGAGTAATTGTTAAATATTTACATTTTCCTGCTGGTGAATTATTTTTCTCACCATGCTGAGGACACAAGGTGAATTTTTTTAACCTGTTGAATCAAGTCACATACAGTACCTGTCAGCAGGAAAAATGGGTCTTGGCTGCTATAATTACCAGATGACAAAAAAAAAAAAAAAAAAAAAAAAAAAATCAAACAAAAAAAAAACAAAACAAAAAAACCCCCAAAACCTAGGCTGGTTGAACATGCAAATGAATGATGTTTAAAATTAACTCGACAGAGAATATTCAGCAATATCTTATACAGGGCAATGCTGGGGTTTTAATTTGTCCAGCAGGTGAGAACTTTTCACTGTTGAGGAGAAAGCCCTTGAAACAAGTTAATGAGTTGCTGCAGCCAAACGTGCAAGAAAACAGGGTGTTTCTTGATGGCGGAAATATAGAATCCAGAATGGGCAGCACTTTGATGTTGGGATCATGAGTGTTGGATTTTCATGTTTTCACAGCCGATAGAAAACATGAAAATCCCACAACCAGTGATCGCAACAATATCCCCAATGGGCCACCCATTCTGGATTTTCTTTCTGCTCTGTCTAAAAAGGGCAAATATTTGCCAAATCGAATGTCTATCGTAGAAATAAGTTTGAAAACGACGCCATTTTGAAAGTGGGAGGATCGGTATTTTATTAAATGCACCATGGCCTCTCATTGGTTTGTCTACCACTTGAAACCAATGAGTGACAAATCGAATGAATGATTACAATGAAAACCTAATCCTTCATACCCATGTAGGATTACCCATGCAGGATAAGCTTCAGATATAGGAGAATTTTGCTTTACATGGTTAATCTGTCTTAAGATCTGTTAACCCTCTCCGGCAGAGACAAGCTGGTGACCTGTGCTATGTTATCTGCCGGATTCCATCAATAAGTTGCAGTCCAATGCTTCATATTGAAGAGCATTCCAGGCAGGCACATACTGACACAGCCAGCATTTTGTGTGCAGATCTGTTTTCCGGGAATTTTGAGCAGGAAAGGGTGATGGAGAAAAAGAGCACGAGTCTGTGGAGGCAGTCAGTTATGGCTGTGCAGATGAGATCAGGTATCTCTTTGTAGTCTGCACACAAACAAGCAACACGTGAGTTTCTTTGCCTAACTCCTTTCCATCCCAAATGCCAGATCTCCTGCTGGGCCTGTGATGTCTGTGGTTCTGTCCCCTTACACACGTATAGCTGCTAACACCCAGGCACAAATACAATTTGCAGCTGTAGCAATGGGGATTTGTTCACATCCAGAAAAAAAATCAGTGGTAGTTGACGCTTTGATGGTTGATGTTCTGGTGGTACATGTAAATGACTTCAGAATCTGCAATGACGACAACCCCCTGCCCCCCCATACTATTATTTGCCTGCAGCAACAGTAACTGGACAGAAAGATGACGAAAAAAAAAAAAGAAAATCAGAAGAACCAGAATAAAAAGTAAGATGAAATAGACAACAACAGCATGTAAGGTACTGGACAATGCCAGTTCTAAACAATGAAAGAACACGAAGAAGAGGAAGAGGCAAAGAAGGGGTTGAATATGTAAGTCTCACTCGAACACTTGAGAGATCAAGGCAGCTCGGTTATCTCTATGAAATATTCACAAAAACATGCCTTGGTTAAAAAAAAAAATGCTGATTACTGTGGAAAAATAAAATTGCGTTTCTTATAGAGCATATGGATTCACGTTGATGAAATTCTCAATCAATTATATATTTTGAAAACTAAAAGGTTAAAAGGATTAAGCCTTTTTGGCTCATATAGTTTGTCTTCTCAACACTCCTGTCTGTGATGTCAAGTCACATTTCAAACATGCAGATTGATGAAATGGAGTCTAAATGGTTAATGTTCTGGTGGTACATGTACATGTACATGTACATGTAAAAGGATTTAACCCCTTATTGCTCATACAAGTCCTTATCAACACTCCTGTGTATACCTTGACGCTTTCAGTCCTAATAACAACAAAAGCTGTGCTGGTCTGAATCCATGATTTTGAAGTTGCAAGTAAAAACACTCATCAGCCAAGTATCATCATGCCCACATTTCCTAAGAAAAACAAGTCTCCTTTTAAAAAGGAAATTGGCCTCCAGGTGAAGATAAATTTCCGAGTTCATAAGGAGGTGTACATGTATTCTGATATTTGCCAAAGTAATAATGCTGTGTAGTGGTGTTTGTTATAAACATCACCTCTGAGAGACATAGCAAAAGGGAATGCTCTTTGAACAGAACGAACTTCTGGCATTCCGCACATGTGTATACTATTGGACACGTTTTACATGCATGAGGAATGTTGTACAGTGCAGCTCACCTTGTGAGTGCATGCGTACCTATATAGGAAAAGTTGAGCACATAAATTCAAATGACCCTGATGTAAAATTCTTATTGAACCCCAAATCTGGGTAAAAATGATGCTACTTTTGTCAAATAGGATGCTGTGAAAAGGATTTCTCGCAGTACCCACATGTGCAGATGTAGTATTGCCACCCATGGTGAACTTCCTTCATCTGATCCAATATCGGCTGCCCATAGCAGCCGATAAAAAAAAAAAAGGAAATATTTTCTAGGTGGCAGTTTCTGGTGCATTGCACCCAAATGCACACAAAGCACCGAGTAGATCGTTCCTTCTCCAACTTATAATGGGCAAGATTAACATTTATATTCAAAATTATTGTGAGCAGTATACCATTCTAGAACATCACCTACATGTAAATATCACCGATTGCCAGTAAAGATGGAGAAAACCTCTCCCCACACAAGTTATCGTTTTTGCAACAATTAAATTTTATCACTTGAATGGTAGTTCATGCATCTTAAACACATGCATGTGTCTCTTTAACAACAAGCACGGATAGAGGAATTGAACTGATAAGTACTACTTTTTTGAATGGCCATATGACCTTGACCTTCATGTTTTATGTAGCATATTAGAAAGTTGATTCATGTTAATTTAAAGATAAGAAAAATGTGCCCGTCGATACAGCTCAAGCTAATGCAAATTCGGTCAACAGGTTTTTGAGTTATGGGCAAATATTGCTTTTGGATAAGTAGGTCATAACCATAGAAAGCTAGGTCAAGGACATTGGCCATATATCTCTCACACAACTTCAGTATCATTGTAACGCAATGGAACCTGGTTTCAAAGACCACCCTTATGGAAGACCACATCATGGTCTCTTAAGCTAGGCAATATTTCAAACGAAGTGTAAAATGAAGTGAAAATTATTCAAGATGTTTGTCTCTCATTGGAGTGGTCTCTCAACATGGGGATCACCATACAACATTCTGATTTAATGACATCTTGCAACACACAGCAGTCTCGAAAATTCTTTGGACACAGCCAAATAGGTGGGGCACAAAAGGAAAGGAAAAAAGTTTTTGAGAGTGCCTTTTTTCCTTAACAGACCTCAGAAACTCAGCAGTACTGATATAATAGTTCAGGAAAACATTGAAATGAGATGCATAAATTTATTGTGGAAGCAAACACTTGAACCTTTACAATGGGAGAGGCTTAATTAGGACAGAAGCTGTTAGTAGACTGATTGGGGTCCAGATGTAATAGGGTTAATGGTTTCATAAAGGAATAGTTGAAGTGAGTTCAGAGGGTTACTTCTGTGGCTTCTTTTGGGTTACTTGTCGAGCAACGAAAAAAATCACTGACATCACACCAAACATAAATCTGTTGGGATAAGAGCTCCTTGTGTCCAGAATTTAAATTTACATTTGTCACATAGTAATTCCATCTGAGCATGTCGAATGAATCAAGAATCATAAGATATAACTTGGGTATAAAGCTGTTTTAGGCCCGTTAATGCAGGAGAAGCAAAGCTGCCCATGTCACAAACTGTGACAGATTCGTTCTGAATTGTTATGTTGTAGATGCAGCCTTGGATATGCAAGGCTGTAGCAGTGGATAAGATGCGTAACATTGCATGTGCTCAGAATGACATATTTTGCAGACAAATGGATTGGATCTTATGGTGGTAAATAACGCTTTTAACCCTTAAAGGGCTGATTTAAGACTGAGTCAACAGCTTTTCTCAGGGACACGTTGCATGCAATGTGCCCAAAGTGTCCTGATGCGAAAGCTGTTGACTAAGAGGATTTTTTGCTTCAGACTGGGTCAACAGCTTTCCTTAATATGGTTGCATGACGAAAAACCAACCCACATCAAGAGAAAGTGACTGACATGGAGCGCTTTATCTTAATAGGGCTTGAGTACAATTCTTATCAACTTTGTTTTTTATTATTGTTGAAATTTGTCACCAACAAAAATGAAGCTGACTCTTAACTCTTAGCCGTTTTTTGGCCACTTTACAGGGAAAGGGTTAACCTTTAAAGCACCCATTCAAGATTGAGTCAACAGTTTTCCTCAGGACACTGCACACATTGCATGCAGTGTCCTGAGGAAAGCTGTTGACCAAGACTACTTTTTGCTTTACACTAGGCTTGCTGCTATTTGAATGAAAGGTATCTTCATGAGGAATTTGAATCTTTAACCGTTATATGACCAACAGTAATGAGAAACCAACTATTGCTGTGATCAGCACTTTTAGGGTTAAGCATGATTGTGATATGAGCTGGGAGAAAACAAGCTGACCAAAGCCGACACTAATGGCAGGCCATGTTATATAGGAGGCAACACAGGTCTGCTGTTAATTGCCAACCCTCTGTGGCGGCTTCAGCTTCCGCAAAACAAGTCCTATCATTGCGTAAGAAACAAATCCATATACGGGGTCTGATAGGCAGATGAGACACACAACGGGCCTGTTTCTGCTATCACTGGTGGGCAGGGTCACTGATTTGGCAGCAAAGGCACTAATTTGCATGATTTAATTTCCTGCTCTTAGATGGTGGGGACTTTAGTTGACCTCCACTGGTATTTTACCAGGACGTTGTTGTTCTCACCCATGAACTCATATCTTCCTCAGTTATTTATTATGTCAGGAGTCAAGCCAGCTTTTACTCATGTCAAGAGGTCTCTGTAAACCTTTCTCAGAGCTAATATGTTTTTGGCATGAAACATCCCAAAGAAAATTGTTGACCTGGAATAAAATTTCTTTCCCAAATTTCACTCAAATGCTGATTGAAATTAAAGCTTCTCCACATTTCGGTTATGAAAGTTGTTAGCCAATTAAAGAAAGTCAGTCTTCATGTGGTGGCAGATGTGGGATTACTGACTAAAAGAAGGAAAAGTGGGGAATATCGGATAATCATGAGTAATGAACATACATACATACATTATTTAATCTCGGTTTTGTGAAAATACAAACGCTGGCTAAGATCCACATGCAATATCACCGAGAGGTGATTGTAACAGAACAAGAATGGTACATACAATGAATGGAAGCTGAAATAATTAAGTTCACAATATAGAAGCAGATGTCTAGGCTGCAGACATGACTAAGATCAAATTTACATCTTGAATATTTGCATTGTGGTCCATTGTATTCCAATCTTTAATCATTCTCTTGAGTGTCATCAAGTGTATATTTTCCTTTAAATACTTTAGGAGTTTGCTCCATACTAATTGGCCCGTAGCGTCTGATAGAGTGGAGGACCCATCTGGTAGTTTTTACATTTGGGACCATAACATTTGTATTTGCGCGTAAATTATATCCAGTGGTTTTATTCTTAGTCGAGTTTGCTATGTATGTGGGGCTTTTCTCATTTAGTATTTTGAATATTTCAATCACAGCTTGTTGCATTCTGTTTAATTGAAGGGAAGAGAGGTTTCCCTTTGCCAAAAGTTCAGGATAGGTAGATATAAAGTCATTAAAAACAAATCACAAAACTCTCTTGTGGAGTTTTTCAAGCTTCTTCTTGTTTACACTGCTGCACAAAAACCAGATGATAGGGCAATAGTTAAAGTTGCATGAGTTAAAGATCTATATGGCAAGCTTGGTGTTCCAGTCGAGGAATCTTACATACTAATACAGCTCATTTATGTGTTGAGTCGGTCTGTGGCATATATATATGATATGCATGTCAAAATTTAAATGTCTGTAAACATGGACTCCTACATGTAGCAGTTTTATATTGTCTTCTCCACTGACTGATAAACCATCAGGAAGGGGAACATTCAGATCATTTTGATCTCCTCAAGTAGTTACAAATATAGAATGAATATCGGTGGGTTGGCCTCTATGCAGTTTGTGTCACACTAGTGTGTAATGCGTTTTCTGTCAGATGACAGTTTGCTCTGGACTTGTACAACAGTGTTACCTTCAGCAAGGGGACAGCACTATTGAAAATGTTGTTTATGAAACGTTAAAAATGGTGGGGTCAATTAAGGACCGAGCCTTTGGGAAATCCATCGATCCACTTGTAGATCCAGAAACTTTAACTCTTTGTAGTCTGTTTGACCGGTAGCTGCACATGAAAGCAGCAGGTTCTTCTGACATTTGACAGGATCTCAGCTTTGTCACAAGCAGATGGTGCAGCAAGCAATCAAACGCTTTAGACAGGTCCATGAGTAAAGCACTTTTTTTGCCACTGTGAAGAGCCTGTTTCCATATCCTCAATAAAAAATTGACGAGCACATGTTGGCAGCCATGGTGTGGTCTAAAAGCAGAAATAAAATCATGTAACCCCAACAGCCCTGCTTTGAGACTGAGTCAACAGTTCTCCTCAGGACACTTTGCATGTATTGGAGGCAAAGTGTCACGATGAAAGCTGTTGACGAAGACTACTTCTTGCTTGAGACTAGGCTTGCTGGTAGTTGAATGAAAGGTATCTTCATGAGGATTTTGAATCTTTTGACCATTAGATGTTTAACAGTGATGAGAAAATGACTATAGCAGTGATTAGCACTTTAATGGTTAAAATAGACATCAGGAAGCCATCCAGCTGCTTCAGCACTCAAGACTCATACACTTTTGAAAAAGCCGTGAGGATGCTCAATGGTCGATAGTTTTCCCTTAGCCAGTAGGTTTATCCTTTTGAAGATACATTGTAGGTGTAAGATAAATGCAATTTGTGGTGTCTGGGAAAACTTAAGGGTCTCCATTTTATTAAAAATACTTGCAACTGGTCTACAGATAAATGATGCTGAGCCAATAAGTGTCTTTGCATGTATACAATCATAACCCATGGCTTTTTTAGCGTATAAAATTTTGCTTTGGCCTCTTCTTCAGAAATATGATTAAAAGTAAATTCAGCTTGATCGTTCATCTGGGTCTCAATTTTATAACCACTTGGGTGATTTTTATTGTAGTGTACAGATGCTTCAACAAAGTCAGAGTTGTGTACATAATGTTAATAAGGAAAGGTGGCAGATGTGGGATAAGGATGGCCATGAATAAGAAAAGGTGGCAGATGTGGGATAACAATGAATATGCAGTAGGGAAGGCTTTTTTTTCTCAACAAACACATTCATACAATATATAATGTACAGCAGTTATCACACAAGCATAGGTAGAAATACAATAGAAACACGTGAAATATACATTTGTTTTGTCAATGAAAGCTGAGTGCAACATGAAGCCATTTGCTACATTGGACCACCTTTTTTGTACACATGCTGTTGACCCTGAAAATTTAAGATATGTTCTTCAGTTTAATACAACTTTGTATTTGAGATACCTTAAGGACAGTTAAGACACCAAAAACCTTTGCATGGCCAATTTTGAGATTTTAACGGTTTTTACAAGATGAATGTCCTTTCTATTTGTTGTCAAAATTTCAAGCTTTTAACTGAAGTAGAAATGTGAGAAAAACGCCAAAAACCACACAGGCATGTGGACATCGGAACGTCCATGTGTCATTCTTTTGGTTTTCAGCCACCAAACGGAACAATGCCACCCGTCAATCATACTTAACAGCATGTCACGTGGCTGCAGGTAGCAACGGCCCATGGCAAAAGGAGAGTGGTATCATGGCAGCAATGCGAAATAAGGCAGCATACCGAAAGTATGTTTGTGGGCAGGAAAAAGATGCAGACATACTAACATATCATAGCCTTAGTGGTTTACTTTATAGTTATCTTGCTTGTTTTGCGTTCTAATGAAGGGAGACTTTAAATGTTCAAGAGGAGCGGGAGTTGTCAAACAATGTCCCTTCAAACTTCAAAGGCCATGCCATGATGGGTTACCCCAGTGGTCCTTCACACCAAAGACAGGCGGGGAAAAACTGGCATCTTAATCAACAATACCCACTTACATAATAATATCTTATCAAAACCCAGGGATGAGGAAATAAAAGTACAAATAAACACATTGAAATAAGCATAAACGTGAACAGCAGAGAAAACACACAAAGTAGCATTACAAAACTCAGGTTGGAAAGAGAAATGAAACTCATAGAGAATATAACTACAAAATAATGACAAGCTAACTAAGTAAAGTGTACAGACATGTCTAACAAGCTAACTACATAAAGTTTGCAGATAGGAGTAAATACAATAAAATACTATCCCTAAATGCAGAGGTAGGGGGTGAAAGACCAAACCCACCATCCATGCATTGACCACAAGTGGCCGTAGGCCGCCCCACCGAAGCAAGGCAGCACAACTTTCGTTGCAAGGCTTGAGGTCATGGGGTCCGAAGGGCCGCCTCCATGAAGTCACACTTTGAAACCAGACTGTCGGTGTCGCCGTTTGACAGATCGCTGAATAATGTTTTCCATACTTCAAAGGCTCTTTTATTCATGTGATTGGCCAAGAATTGATTGACAACCTCCCCAAATGTTAAGGGACGATGTTTACTACGTTTTGTAAATATCAGCCCAACTTTAGCAAATGGTATTGTTTCAGAGGCAAATGATCAGCATCAAAGGCCTTTGAAGCGTGTTTTCTCAGAAAGGATGATAGGACGAGACCCCCACCTAAGAATGGTTATTCCAAGAAAACGGCTTGGCAAAATTTAATCCGGTTAACGGCTTTTGATTCTTGAAAGTCTGAACTGCAAAAACGGTTCAGCAATTTTCTAAATTTTGCTTTGTTCTTTTTCTATGAAATGAAGAAAATGAACATCCGGAAAATCAAAGGGAAAATTGAAATGTCAAACTTTGAGGATGGATAACCGAAAAACAAAACCAAATATAAAAAATCGCAGGATCGTTTTTTTTGTTGTTGCCAATATGTCAGGATTAAGCTTTAAGTGTAATTATGATTTTATCACAAATAATTAGTGACTTATATCGACATTTATGGGGTGGATGCTATGCGGTCAACTTTCAATTTTTTATTCAACAATTAACATCACAGACACCCAAATACGGGGCATATAAGTTCTTTGGATTATGACGAGTACACACATGTATGATATGTTATCCTAACGCAAATACATTTTGAGGTAGGATTGACTAAAGTGGGATTTATTTTTGGTGTCTTACCTGTATTGAACTCTTTCAGTGTCAAATTTTGGACTGAGTCAACAGCTTTTCTCGGGGCGCATTGGGTGCATTGCGCCCAGGTCGTGCTGAGAAAATCTGTTGACCTGGAATATTTTCTTTGGAATTATAGGCAAACTGGTACTTGAATGAAAGGTAGTTTTATGAGGAATGAGAATTTGGGAGCCTTTATAATGATAATTTCAGACTAGTTTGACTAAAGTAAATCGACTTTAGTCGTCATTGGCACTGAAAGAGTTAAAAAAATCGACAACAGACACTCTTTTGCTTTTTAGACAGTACTTTGTGAACATACTATCAAGAAGAAACGGTGGCAGATGTGGGATAAGGAGGGCCATGAATAAGGAAAGGTGACAGATGTTGGATAGTAGTGATGAACATGAAAAGAAGAAATGTTGCAGGTGTGGATGAAGGTGAAAGTGGTGTGGGTTGGGATAAGAATGAATTCATGTGGTAGGGTAGGATGGGATTGAGGACATGCAACTCGGTCAGTTTAGATATTTATTGTAATATGGGCTGCTCAAATTAGAATCAGGTATTTCATTAATAACTTGGGGCTTTTTTTTCAAATGGTATAAAGTTTTGATTCTGTAGCAATGCAATGCATTAGGGTGTGTTCTGTCCATCATTTTATTCCATCAAATCTTTTATCAAAGTTCTCACCTGACCAAAGAATTGCATTGTTACACCTCTGATATTCACAGGATTATTACTAATGGCGGTCCGTAGCGGGCATTAATTTACTGTATTAGCCTCGGCATGTTCCTGTGGGGACGCAGTCTTTAAGAGCTTGGACCAGTCAAGTCCGATTCAGTGGGTGGCATATTGTGTCATTTTCAGTTCAATTGGCTGATGCATAGGATCAACACATGTTGAATTTCTCACACAAGGAACATGAAAGACCTTGGCAGACGTGGCACAGGAAGGTAGTGGGAGGCTCCTGTAAATTGTACGTGCAAATACCCTGACATCAAAATGAAGTAGATTACAGATAGTGACCCTTGACTATGTGTCATACTGATAAAGCTGGTAGTGTAGTCTCCGTCCAAATGCTCTTCGTGAGGCATCAGTGTATGCGGTGACCCTGCTCCCCATCTCATTTGTACCTGTCTGCGGTAAATAAGAACCTGTCAAAATTGGAAGAGCCATGAGTTGGGGTACGTTATCAAGTAACTGAAAAGCCCTGATGTAGAGGAGAGACTATGGGGGAAGGGGGGGGGGAGTTGCCACAAAAGATGAGATTAACCCATTCCACCTTGAACTAAGACAGATTCAACAGTTTTCCTATGCATGGGGTGGATGCAAAAGGGTTAATCCAAGGATAGGTGCAGGTCTTAACCCTTGTGTTTGCAGGCATTGCCATGAATAACCCTTTATTTGCTACTAGGAGAAATCAACAGCTTTTGTGAAGGTTAAAGGCTGTGCACACCAAATCTAAATTAAAAACCACGTGTAGTCCTTACAGATTAACTGATTCCATACTATGGTCACAGGCCTTGGTCAGTGGTTCTGGCACTGACTGGCAAGTCATGCTGCAGCTGTCCTTGCGGCAGCTGCAGCATGACTTGCCAGGCAGTGCCAGAACCACTGACTTAAAACTATAGGCATGTTGGTACTTGAACGAAAGCTCTTACCATGAAGAATTTAAATATGCTATCGCCATCTTAAATCTAGGTAAATATACAGAAAAATCATGGACTGGTATGGAATGAGTTATGAGCACCCATTTATTACATGTTATAGCCTCTTCCTTTTACTGGACTCTCTTTGATATCCGGATGGATACTATGGCTGTACCCGCCCACAGCGTTGCTACTTTGTCTACAGAGTGTATCTGGGAGGGCTGTTGACTTGGTCTGACAGAAAGAGGGCTTCACAGTTGACTCTTCCACCATGAGCTAAGACCGAGTCCACAGTTGTCCCTAGAGCTCAACCTATTGCCAATGAAAATTTGACCTGGAGTATGCCTTTCTCCTTGGACTCCACTGCAATTCTCTGTCAAATTTTCAAACTTTACCCCATTAATTAAGACTGAGTCAGCAGTGGGTGGGGCATTAAGCACCCATCCATCCCAAGGAAAACTATTGACCAAGGTCATGTTAATATCTTTATTGATAGGTCCTGTGTACAGTTAATTATTTCTGAGATTGTTTTAAGTAACTGCTGAAATTCAATTATTTCTGAGATTGTTTTAAGTAACTGCTGAAATTCGTCAAAAAACATTGAAGCAGATCACATTTGACCAGCAGGCAGTTTTGGCTTGTTTAAAGTAATGTCCAACATGGCAAAGCGACTGCACTTCTAGGCCAAATATTACAGAAATATGCATTCCTACCTAATAAACCTATAATATGTAATTAACCACAAGGCTTTGCAGAAGCGGTTTGCAGTAAAGTGAAACTCTGCATTCAAAGTTGTTGTATAAACATGAGCATTTTGGGTAAAAATGTGTTTTTGTGATATTTTAGATATTTCTTGAAAAATAAATTCAGATGAAATGGTCACATTTGTGCTTTTATGATCTCAATAGATGTAACTACAAAACGTTATCAGGGATTTTCCAAAACTGCATCTGCTCTTTTCACAGTGGTGATACAGAACTTGCAAAATGGCTGAATTTGTCAAAAAAGAATTGACCATTTCTATCGAATACCTTAAATGCAAGAACTTTTAGAGTAAATTAATTTTTATTGGATCAATGTCATCATGTATATAACAATATCCACATGAAGTGGATATTTTGGTGCAAATTCATATTGTCTGTGATCAAGATTTAAAGGTTAACATGACCCATTGACTACCATGTTAGCATTAAGAGTATCTTTGTTTCTTCTGATTGTATTGGGTCTAGAGATATCAACTTTGGACAACTGATAGATAATATGTGTCCAGCAGACTGTGCCAAAATCTCAAAATGAACCAAATTATTCAGAACCGGTTGGACATTCATTACCTTAAAGGGGAAAGCATTAATGTTAAAGTAAACAGAAACTTAGATGCAGAAAATGTTTGGCCAGTAGCCAAATTTTGGCCTTGCCGCAAGTGTTGAAGGGCTAATGAATGCTACTTTTATGTTGGGGACCAGCTACTCACTTTGTTTGATGTGCTTGGAGGAACTAGAACCACCTGGTGGCACCACATGTACAGCAAGGAAAACTTCATCATCAAACTAAAAATCTTGCATTCTCT
Organism: Hermodice carunculata; assembly: GCA_964020975.1. Taxonomy (NCBI): domain Eukaryota; kingdom Metazoa; phylum Annelida; class Polychaeta; order Eunicida; family Amphinomidae; genus Hermodice; species Hermodice carunculata. The sequence continues at coordinate 31,655,880 of OZ026618.1, forward strand.
GTTCATTATTTCTGTTAATTATGCATAGAAAACATCTCAAAACAAAGAAAGTAATTAAGGATAGCTGACCCAGACCATTGTTATACCCTTAACTCATTCCATACTATGGTGACTTGCCAGGCAGTGCCAGAACTACTGACTTAAGACCATAGGCATGTTGGTACTTGAAAGAAAGCTCTTTTCATGAAGAATTTAAATATGCAATTATCATCTTAAATCTTGGTAAATATATGTAAATATCAGGGAGTAGTATGGAATGAGTTAAGTACACCTGCAGGAATGATGGAACTTCAATGGAAATTCAGACCATTTTGCTGTCTTTTTATTTTTGCTTCATTTGCTGATGGGACAAAACAGTGACAATAACATAGCGCACAGAAGTACTATTTTAACATAGGTTTAATGGCCACCATGTCCAAAAAAAAAAAGTGAAATGAAAACTTCAAGTTGAATGATTGAAATGCAAAAAATTGTAAAAATTTATACACATGAAAATAAGGACATCAGGTATTGATGTGCAGGAAATAGCTTTGACCTGAGGGAAACCATGGTGGGAAACTGCAGTTTTTAGCCCTGCTGACTTATCAGTCAGCAGAGCTTATAGAATTCATTTGCGTCTGTCGTCTGTCCATCCATCCGTCATTAGACTTTCTACATTTTTGTCTTCTCAAAAATCACTGCATGGAATGTTTTGATTTTGCACATGGATGTTCCCCAGGTGGACCTCTACGAAGTTTGCGAAGGAGATTATCAGAATATAGTTGGCCTTTAGACAATAAAAGTTTGCAAAAATAATGTGGATATGTTAATTTTTGTTATGGGATATCAAACTTTGCGATTAAGTGAGTGCTGCCACTGTATATGTTATATATGGCAATTCAGTGCATATATTGCACTATTGTATTTACATTTTTGACTTCTTCTCAAAAACTGCTGTATGGAATGTTTTAATTTTGCACATGGATGTTGCCCAGGTGCACCTCTATGAAGTCTGAAAAGGAGATGATGATGCAACAATTTTTCTATTTTTGATAATTTTTAAAATTTATTTTTCGAAAACATTTGAAATTTCCTTGTCTCAAGAACTACGTGGCCAGTTGCTTCCATATTGCACATAGGGTCACCTGGGGTCACCTTGTTCTTATTTCGGCCACCAGGTGGTGCTGTAATTTCTTCAAACTTTTCATGAATTTTTGTGTTCTTAGTTATGGGATATCAAATTTACAAAGGTAAGTGAGTGCTGCCACTGTATAAATATATATGGCAATACAGTGCATGTATTCCAATATTGTAAAAGCAGATTCCATTCAGCAGAGCACAGGATCATCATGATCCTCTTGTTTTTTGTTTGTTTTCTTTCTTTTTTTTGTTGGCCCTGACAAATGATATTTTGCAAGCAGGAGAGGTGGCAGTACACTGGATTAGTCTACTCTGCTATGAGGTCCATTGTCTCCCAGTGGTGCACAAACAGTCTGAGTATGAATATTGTTGTAGCTTGTTACATCAATGTAAAGTGTTGAAAGTCATTTTCGTTTGTTTACAGATAGCGAGGTTAGTGTGATGAGTTAGAGGTTAAAGGAGCAGTCTCACATGAAAAGCACAACATAATGGGGGGGAAAAGAGAGAGAGAGAGAGAGAGAGAGAGAGAGAGAGAGAGAGAGAGAGAGAGAGAGAGAGAGAGAGAGAGAGAGAGAGAGAGAGAGAGAGAGAGAGAGAGAGAGAGAGAGAGAGAGAGAGAGAGAGAGAGAGAGAGAGAGAGAGAGAGAGAGAGAGAGAGAGAGAGAGAGAGAGAGAGAACAACAACAACTTTTTTTATAAGCAAGGCCGGCCAGTAGCAGATCATGAAGTCCTGTCCCTGTTAACCAAAAGCCTTGGAAAATATCTTGCATAATAGCCAAAAAGCTTCATTTATTATTCATGGTTTCCCAATCCCACTGGGCTGATAATGCTCTTGCTGGTGTGCAGGTCTTTTCCACCTGGCCAGCTTCTGCTGTTATATGTTGACCACACGCACCCAAGTGAACTGTAGTTGATTGACACTCAACAGGTTGATCAAAATTGTAATTACCCTTATCACAGGATAGGAGCTGCAAGAGGCCACATATTAAAAAAACATGGTTGCAGACTAGTGTGGTTGCAATTTACTCCTCTTTTGCTTTACACAGAGCAGGGTGTTATGATGGCATGCAAGTCTGGTCTACTCCAGTTGAGGCCTACGGCCATCTGTTTGTTTTACTGAGAATTAGAATATTGTACTGCACCATTATTTTATGTAAGGGACCAGTTAAAATTTTCATTATTTTCACAATCATACACAGGGTATGGGGAGAGTAAGATCATACGTACTTTTTTGTTTTGATGTGTAAAAATGCTGATTTTTATCCATTGAAGATTGTTAAAAAGTAGGCATTTTGGGGACTTTGAATAAATCTTTTCTCCTTAAAAGGACTATCCTCATAAAGATAAGTACCATGTAAAGTCTAAGTTTATCAATTCAGTCAACAGAAATGTTTCATACATGCTCTGATTTTATTAGGCCAAAAAAAAAAAAGTCTGTGTTTGGGGTTTCCCTACCGACCCTTGCCCAAACCCCCCTACCCTAAAACTTTTTATTGATTTTCAGAAAAAGAAAAAAAAAATCTAGGCAGATTTTCTTCATGAAATGCACAATTTATCCATTTTAAGTCACGTTTCTTCTGTTGTCAGAGTAAAAATTAAAAAAAAAAAAAAAAAAAAAAGCCTACCTACCTACCCTTTTTATTTTTGGCATGTAACCTCAAACACACTATTTATTTTCTTTGGCCTGAGCCTAATTTTACAAAGAATACAGAAAAAAACCATAGCAATGAGCAATAATAGGGGTTCCTACATACTGAATTTTTGAAAGTTTGATCAAATTTCTAGTTCACTGTACAGTAACTCAGTTTATATTTTCCCTGAACAGAATTTCGCTAAATACTCTCAAATATATGAACATAAAGCTCCAAAGATATGATGAATTAATGTTCTATAATTCTATAAACTAGATAGCAGACATACACACTGTATACATGTATATGCTTTCATTTGCAGTTCTTCAAAGTGTTACTAGATGGCACACCACTGTGTAAGCCTTGAAATACACTGTCGTCTGAATTAATTGATTTGTAAAATACAATAAAACAAAAAATCATTGTGTGTAGTATTCAAAAGCTTGACCTGATAACCATGAAGAAAATAAATCGGGATGTTTAAATAAAAATAAAAAGACAAAAACATTACATTTTATGTTCGGAAATTCTGTGAATACAGGTTCCTCTCAAGAAATTGGCATTTTTGATGTAGCAAATTAAATGGGTATGGCAAGTGAATTCAGTCAAATTAAATGTCATGGCAGTAGGAAACCCAAATTTGTGTTTTTCAGCTCATTTTCTAACTCAGCTCACTTGTCAGTCAGTTGGATGCATGGGTGGTCCATCCACCTATCCATCCATCATCCCTCCATCCCTTTTCCATTCACAATTATGTTTTTGACTTCTCAAAAAACTGTCTGTCAGATCCACTTCAAACTTGGTAGAATGCACCTTGGGTGGGTCTCTACCAAGCTTGTTTAAATGGTTATGCTCCAGAGATTTTTTCAGTTTTTGGGGGCACTTTTTGGTTCATTTTTACCTCAGCTGACTTGTCAGTGGCTGTCTGTCACCGTCCATCTTCCGCCACTGTCCAGCATCAACAATTCACATTTTTGACTTCTTATCCAAAACCACTTGGCAGATTTACTTCAAGCTTGGTGGCAATGTACCTTGGGTAGGTCTCTACCAGGTTTGTTCAAATGGTCATGCTCGAGGGATTTTTTAAATATTGTTATGAATTTTGTTTTTGTTCTTTTTTGGGGTATATCTTAAAAAATCTATTCTCAGAAACCACTCACCCAATTGCTTTGATATCACACAAAGACAGTCCTAGAGGCTCTTAGTTCTTAATTTGTTCAGCAGGTGGCTCTGCAATTTTTTTTTCTATTTTATTATGATTTCTTGTGTGTTTTCCTTATTTTCAATTTCTTCTCCAGACCTGTCACTCAGATTAAGCTGAAACTTAATGAATTGGTTCCTTGTGAAAGGGTCAAACAAAGGTGTTCATTGGGTGGCAGTGCTTTGGATTCCTGATTTTTCACGACTTTTTCAATTCAGGTACTTATCAGTAAATGCACTTTTTCTATTGATTATTATTCAAGTCAGTGGGTATTCTAATGCTAAGTCACATTTTTTACTTCCCTGAAGAAGCTGTCAGTCAGATTGACTTCAAACTTGATAGCAATGTACCTTGGGTAGGTCTCTACCAAGTTGTACAAATGGTCACTTTCCAGTTATTTTTGGATTTATTATGATTTTTTTTGGGGGGGGGGTGGAGAATTCTTAAAAAAGGTTTAATAGAAAAATTTAACATGGGAATATCTTGTAAAGGTTATAACTTAAATATTTTTTGCCAGATTTGTGTCAAACTTGGTAGGGATGTACTTTTTTTAAGAGTATATCTATTTTGTACAAGTGTTAATGCTCCATGGATTTTTGGACATTGACCTCATTCCTAAGGTCACAGGACAACTGACATGAAATTTACTGTTCAGTTGATAACTTAAGATTTGTTTTGAGTTGGGACCTCGATGTTACACATGTTAATGTTTCTGTATGAAAGTCATGCTTAGACAGTACCCTGGTGACTTTACCTCATTTCTGGGATGTGACTTTACCTCATTTCTGGGATCAAAGTGCAACATACATAAATTTTACCCTTGAGTGCTTTAACTTGAGAACTACCTTGATCCTGTCCCAAGTTCATGGAGCCACAAGTATGACGAGTCTCTAGGTCAGCTGAGCACGGGCCATTCACAAAGCCCTCATGTTTTCAGTTTTTTGCCACTGGCCTTGTGGTACACATGTACATTAATTGATATCTTTGTGAACTTCACAGGACCACTTCAGTCTGTGCATGGAAGGTCAGCTGAACACAGGACTGCAACAGTCCTGTTGTTTTATTTTTGTGGCAGTGGTTATATAACTTCAAGCTTCAAAAGTAGCAGGTGTCTGGGTGCCCTGGGCAACTTGATTTCCTTAGCTGGTTTCCCATGGGGCAACTTTCTATCTTCAGCAGGACATGTCATTTCCAACAATTAAGTGGCAACATTAAATACAGTTCCTAGAATCTTCTTCTTTGTGCGTGAATGCTGTTGTCATAGCCGTGACAAATATAACTCTTGTGCACAAATCTTTATTGTTCAATTAAAATTGCAACATTATAAGTGTCTGTGTCTTTTAACAAGCTAACTACAATTCTCATGGGGGTGGGAAACTGGGCAACTTTCTGAAGGCTTGGGCAACTTGTAAAAATGCTGTGGTTGCACCAGGGCAACTTGAAAAAAAAAAAGTGAATCTATACCCCTGTAACTTGATATATTATCTGTCCATTGTTAAAATTTGGAACCACTATCTCAGTTGTAAAGTACCGTAAAAGAAGAAACTATTTATAAGTATGATTTGCCAACTCTATACAGTCAGCATGCATTGCTTACAAATGACACTCAGCAAACTGGAACACAGCCTGCCCATAAATTTATCATGTCGTGTAGTTTGACTGCCTTCGCAGCCGACATGTAACCAGTCACTGTTCTACTTTACAACCACCTGGACATGTCCATATTCTATTTCAATATGTGTGAAAAAAGTAAACCAATGTATGCTTTAAAATCTTATTTTAGAAGCATATTTACCAGTCAATTTGGGGTGTTTTTTATAATAAAAGTTGGAATTTGCAATCAGAAGTACATATTTTGTACGTTTCATAAAATTTATGTACATGTGTCTGTTTATTATGATTGTGAATTATCATTACCATATATAATAAAACGTAACATTGTTGTGCCAATATATCAATTGTATCACTTGTGATCAGCTGGTATTGTTCACTCAATTCACTGTCCCAAATTCAAATAAATAAATAAATAAATATATATATATATATATATATATATATATATATATATATATATATATATGTATATATACAGTGAAAACTCGTTATAATGACACCATCTGTTCCCAAAGAAATGTGTCAGTTAACTTAATATATGAGATAAATGAATCAAATAACAAAGAAAAATGAACGTTTTCCCCTGAAAATTGGTGTCATGGAATATGTCAGATATTTGAGTGTAGTTATAATGAGGTTTCACTATATATACAATGGTACCTGTCTTGAGAGACCCCTCCAATGAGAGACCACATATCTTTTTAAGACCGCTTTCTCAGAACACTGTGCAATCTTTTCCTTGTTATTATACCTCTAATGAAAGACCATCTGTTTTGAGAGACCACATTTTGACCTGCCCTAGGGGCAGTCTCTCAAGACAGGGACCACTGTATTTATATATATATATATGTTCTAAGTTTGACTTGACAGCTGCCAGGAATTATCAATTCCTTTTAATTGTTATTCACAGTTCATGTGGTTGCCATGTGGTCATAATTGTAAATACGTATGTATATGTTGTAATTGCAGCCCGACTTGATAATTAACTGCAAGGAATTGCCAGTTCCTTTATTATCCATAGTCCATGTTGTTAGAATCATCATAATCACATCTATACATGTACCCATGTTATGAATCTTTAAATCAAACTTGATAACTACGAGGAATTGTCACTTCCTAAAAGTTTGTAACCCATAATTAACATGATTTGTGTTCATATGTATACCAATGTTTTCAATACGATGTGAGAATTGCCAGAACTTATCAGCGTCTTGTGATCCACAGTTAGCGCGGTGATCACGATTGATTACTCAGAACTGCCAGATGATTAGAATGCGAACCTGACGTGTCTGCCCGTACAACTCTACGAGAGGTCTATAACCATGATAATAGAAAACATACTTTGGTACAATTCACCTCACTCAGCTGTCTGTGTGAACTAATGCAAATCGATGACCAATTAGTTACGTAGCGCTTCCTGGGCTTCTAGTGATATTCAAGCAGTTATTCAAATGCCGCCAGATTGAGGGGAGTTTGAAGTGTTTGAAATGAGGGTACACTGACGTGAGATCCATTGAAAGGTGTTTCACGATATGCTCTGAGCTGATATAATGATTTAGGTGCACACAAAATGAAGACTTTTCGCTCACTGGGGATGCATTCAAAAGTGGTGGGCCGCCAAAGGAAAGTAACAATCTCATCGCTCAATAAAGGATCAAAGCGTCATCTTAGTCAGCACGAGGTGAAATTGAAAATCGACTTTCTTGTACTTTATGCCCAGAATAAATGCATGACTTACCAAGTCATTGTGGCAGGTGTTTCAAGGTACGCATACAATTAGGAGCAACCGACAGCCAATAGAATCCCAGGTGTCGCTCTGTTTGAGGATACATCAGACAATGTTCTTTGCAACTAAAGAACTTCTGCCAACGTGAGCGAGCAAGCTGTGGGCAAGTCTGGATATATTTGAGGAATTAAGCACTGACTTTGCTAGTGCATGTGTATTATTATAAGGTTTGTCTGCACATGGGAGTAAAATTACAACAGTTTAAAAGCTTAGGCTGCTAATTGACCAGTGTCTGAGCTACATGTACATTATACCTATTTAACCCATTCTCTCCTGAATTGAGACTGAGTCAACAGCTATCCTTGGCATAGGTGCGTGTACTAAGTGTTGACCTGAGGCCTGTAATCTTGATAGGTCTGATCTAGCTACAATACTCAGTTAAATAATTTTTCCTTACTATAATAATTGAAATTAATTGAAAACACTGAAGCAAACAACATTTGACCACCAGCCAGTTTGACCAGTACTATTGTTCACATGTTATTGCACCTGTGATGAAAGACAGCCTGTTTGGAAAGATCATTGTTGTTCCGGCCCTCTGGGTGATCACTGAAGACTGGGACAAATCCTATATATTGTCAGGTAAATAGTGTGGATCACTAAACCACAGGATATTTATAGGTGGTGAAATAATAAAAAGGAGAGAGTTAACTGTACAATTTCACTGTCCTTATTATTTCATGGGGGGAATGAGGGGGTTTTCTGTACAGACTTAACTGGGCATTTTTATTGGATGCACCATATTTGTGTATTGTAGACCTTTTTATTTTTGCCACTTCATACCAGCCATTATTACTAAATTTTCTTCTTTTGTGTGCGTCACACAGTACTAGGGAAAAATTATCACAGTGGTCCCTGTATTGAGAGACCACTCATATCAGAGACTACCCGCCTTGAAAGACCATCTTTTCAGTATAGTTTGCTTATACAGTGGTACCTGTCTTCAGAGACCCCTCTAATGAGAGACCACATATCTTTTTAACACTGCTCTCTCAGAACATTGTGCTACCTTTTCCAAGTTATTATACCTCTAATGAAAGACCACCTGCTTTGAGAGACCATCTTTTAACCTGCCCTAGGGGTGGTCTCTCAAGACATGGACCACTGTATATATACCTCCCATGAGGAGCACCTGTCTTGAGAGACCAAAATTAAATCATCCCCAGGCCTTTCAAGCCAGGTTTCACTGTAGCCGTACCAGCATGCTGGATACCCATCTTATCCCCCTTTCACATTGGAGCACCTTTCTGCTGTCACAGACATTCTTTTCTGCGGACTGTGAAAAAAGGGGCGTGGCAAGGACCAGCTGTAGACACAGTACATGTAACTCACCTACTTCCCTACCTGTCTTTGATCACAGTGACTCCTGCTTTGAGGGACCTTGATGTGGTCTTTCAAGACAGGTTTCACCGCTGAATCTCTTGATCAACCTGAAGATAAAATGTGCCACAGTGAAACCTGTCATCAAGGACCACCCTCTAGGGACCATCAAATTTGTGGTCTTGCAATAGATGTGGTCTCTCAATTAGGAGATATTGATCTATGCATGTGACAGGAAGGGTGTGAGGTGTATTGAAAGTATGGTCTTCCAAGGCAGGTGGTCTCTCATTGGAGTGGTCTGTCAGGACAGGGGCTACTGTAGTGTGTCAAAGAATCTGAAGATATATAATTGTAATTTTCGGTATCACTGATACTTATGGTCACATGTATATACCTGGTTCTTTTGCCATCTTTCTGGCCTTTTATATGCTGTTTTTTATCAACGCTGTGGTAGATACATGTTGTGAGAAAATGCTCTGTCTCAGTCCATCACTATTGATAATTTTGTTTCTTTACATATATTTCTCTTGTACTTTTTACTGTTGGCAAGTCAATTATCAAAATTAGACCTTTTTTCGGTCAGGAAACGTGAAAGAGGCAGAGCAATATATGCCTTTCCTATGCTGTATTTATCCAAGAGAAACTGTTTTTGATGGTCTGTGCAGAGGGAAAGCTTTCATAAGATCTTTAGCAAAGATGTGACGAGCCAAAATCCTTTGTGTGGGTTAATGCCATCTATAGATCTATAAGAAATCACAGGTCATTGACATGAGCACTGTATTTAGATGTCTATATTGGTATATACAGTTAAATTATTCATTGACGAGGTAAGTATTTGATCAATATTTGAAGTGGCTAGCATGCACACATCTTGTCATGAATGGTACATGTAGATTACAGTCAATTAACAAAAAACAAAAAACAAGAACAAAAATCAAAAGACAAAAAAAAAAAAAAAAAAAAAAAAAAAAAAAGAAAAAAACCCTCACAGTTTTATTCAGATTTGCCAGCTCAATTCCAAAGTAGTTGACTCACTTTTTTGCAGTTCCAAGACAGATGAATGTGAAAATTACCTGGAAAAACAGCATACCCTACCTCCCCTCCCCTCCCCTCCTCTCCTCTCCCCTTTCCACCCCTCCTCCGCCCCTGTCCTCTCCCCATTCAAACCAAACTGACTCAGCTGGTCATCACGTGGCATCAGTTCATGTTCTTGATTTAATTCAACATAAATGAAAAATTATCTCGGTGAAACCCAGCGTGTGATGCACGGCTCAGGAGCTTTCCCTGGCTGGGTTCAACGAATTCTGTTGACTCAGTCTTAATCCAAGAGGAAGAGGGCAGGGTGATAATTCCACCATACTCAGGGCAGATCACAGTAAAATCTGCCATCTTTGAGCACCAGTTTTACAAGAGATAAAATGTTTGAATAATAATTATTTTGGAAAATCCTATCTGAAGTTTGTCTCATACCAACGTGTTACGGTGTGATTGTTGCGCCAAACAACGGCTTTCAGTGACTGCTTTTACATCACCTGTTGCAAGGCATACAATGTAGTTACTAAACCCATGATAGCCAAGTTTCTTTTTTCAGACAACTTTTTTGTTCATTTAACCCTTAAAGTGCTAATCACTGCTATAGTTGCTTTCTCATTACCATTAAACATATAATGGTTAAAAGATTCAAATTCCTCATGAAGATACCTTTCATTCAAATACCAGCAAGCCTTGTCTCAAGCAAAAAGTAGTCTTAGTCAACAGCTTTCCTCGGGACACTTTGCGCGCATTGCGCGCAAAGTGTCCCGAGGAAAGCTGTTGACTCAATCTTAAATCAGCACTTTAAGGGTTAAGTAGATTTCATGAAGACAGTTGCATCTATATTTAACCCTTTCTTGTCAGAATAAGACTGAGTCAACAGCTTTCCCTGGCAGGGGTTGTGCACAATGTGCCCAACCCACACCAAGGAAAGTTGTTGACCTGGGGCATAGTGTCTGGTGAGGTTTTATCTGCAAAATTAATTCATGATGTGTGAAGAAACAAGAAATTTAAGTGAAATCCTTGAAGCTGAGGACTCTTTAAACATGTTAAATCCTGGTAGTTTTGGGTGATTACGTGAGTGCAAATGAGCCATACACGCTGATAAACAAAAGAGGATAAAGTAACATAATTCCTTGACAAACCGCTAATAGACTAATAGGAGATACTAGATGTCAACTACTGCACGTACGTTATGTCTCATTCAAACGAGAAAAAAAAGAGCACAACTAGAAAGAAAGTTGTGTATAAAAAAAAAAAGAGTCCTCGAGTTCAATGACCTGTTATCAGCAAGAAAAGTTGCATTGTTCTAGCGTCGTCAGAGCTTTGTGATCTCTGTAGTGACTGTCATCTGGTCTGAGTGAGACTGAGTCAACAGCTTTCCTATGCACAAGTTGGTATGTCCAACCTGTCCCTAGGAACACTATTGATCTTGTGCATACCATTTTGATAGGTCGTATCTGCTATTTTTTTCTGTCAACATGAAATTTATGTAAAAACATTAACTCTTTCAGTGCCAAATTTTTTGGACAGAGTCAACGGGGTTTCTCGGCACGCATTTCGCCCAATGTGCACCAAAAGGGTTAAAGTACAAGTTAACTGTATACTTTGCTTGTAGATAATTATCACTGGGAGAGACTGGCAGAGCTCAGTCTCCGAGTGTATGCCTAAAATAGATTTCAATTAATTATTGATTTTGTCTTTTTAAATGGTCTATACATTGCGTGTGTACATGCAGCACTGAAGCACGCAGTGTCTCAAAACATCAAAATTTTTATCGAGAGCTGTTTGTGATTGTTAAGAACTGCATGATCAGTGGTTTTCGTCGGCTAAAGGGGGTAAACAGGACCAGTTTCTTGTATTTCAAAATTCATAATTATAGCCTCAGGCCATCCGTTATTAATTTCATGTCGACCAGCTTGTCAGTTCTGATGAGAGAGAAAGAAAACAAAAAAAAAAGTACATTCCTAACACATGGTAAAAGCTTTGAACAAACCTGAAAATTAGGATAGTTTTATGTACTGTGGGCTGTACCCTGGGGTGATGATGCTTTACCTTTGTCCCTTTAACCCTTTCCCCCTTGAATGTAGACCGAGTCAACAGTTTTCCTTGGCATATAGGTTGGGCACTTAGTGCCCAACCTATATGCCAAGGAAAGCTGTTGACCTGGGGCATGTGATTTTGATAGATCTCATCTGCAGTTTACAGCCAAATTGTTTTTCATTGCTGTTGAAATCAGCTGGAAACACTGAAGCAGACATTTGACGACCAGCCGGTTTAAAGGGGAAGGGGTTAAAGCTCTGTGATGAAGGATACATAACTTGGATCATGCTGAAAAATCAGTAACTGGTTTACAACGAGCTAAAGTGCATTTGACGTATGGTAACCATTTACATCATAAATGACTTGAAGTACAGAGCCTATACATGTAACTGAAAACTATTTGCCCAAAGACACGTAACATGATAACCAATTTCTACTGAGATACGTACCGTATGTAATATCATTCAAGATGGCAGACCCTAGGTCAATAGCTTTCCTTGGTGTAGGTAGGATGCATTATTGTGTCCAACCTACATCAAGGAAAGCTATTGACTCATTTGTACTCTGGCCAGGAATGGGTTAACATGAAACATGACCAAAAACATCAAAGTGGATGATAATTTACGTTGTAGCGCTTTTGGATGATTGGAGGGGGGAAAGGGACGGGTGTCACTATAGAGTGACAGATGGGGGGGAGAGAGAGAGAGACAGAGAGAGAGAGAGAGAGAGAGAGAGAGAGAGAGAGAGAGAGAGAGAGGGAGGGAGGGAGGGAGGGAGGGAGGGAGGGAGGGAGGGAGGGAGGGAGAGAGAGAGAGAGAGAGAGAGAGAGAGAGAGAGAGAGAGAGAGAGAGAGAGAGAAGTATCCCTGTGGCAAGGAATCATGCAGCAATAACACTGAGCAGAATCCATCTTGTTTTGAATTTGTTAAAAAGAACACAAAAACATTTCATACTGTTAATGTACTTGCTTTCACATCTATAAATTGGCATGGCTTTTTGCACCTCGCTATGTATGCTTCAATTTTGGATTTGCATGCAGCTGACCACCCCGTTGATGTTAATCAAAGCTATATTCCAGTCCTGAGAGAAATGTACACAGAGTCTTGAATGAATTAGCATCGTTTTATGTCTACAGGATCCAATATATTTAGTCATTATCAAGGTTGACACATGTATACATAGTACATGTATCATTGTTAAGGCATGATACCAGTTAACACATGATGGTTGTCAAGTAATTATCATGATTAACACGTGTCCGTTATAAAGAGACATTTTCATGAGTCAGATGTCTTATTGTCGTAACTAAAAATGTCATATGTTGGTGATGGACTCTCACAAAATGTATTTTTCTCAGGGTACATCAGTGACCCAAATACATGTCAAAGAGTATCCCAATAAGGAATGTACAGTGTTATTATGTTGACCCTTTCCCCCCTTAAAGTGGCCAGAACTGGCAGGTGGTAAAATTTCGTTTGTTTCAGTGTCTTCAACAATTTCAACAGCAATGCAAAACATTTTGACTGAGTATATATAATTATTATATTGTAGATGAGACCTCAGATAACATGACCCGTACCAAGGAAAGCTGTTGACTCAATTTTAATCAAAAGGGGAAAGGGTTAAAAAAGTTGCAGTAAAGCCCATGCTTGTCTGCTCATGAGGATCGATCAAACTAATTGATTTTCTTTGTCCATGTAGGTTTTTACAGTTGCCTTCTTAAACTGTCCTAAACTGGCTGGTGGTCAAATGACATTTTCTTCAAGGTTTTTAAGGGTCCACCCTATGGGGAACCCCATATGCTTTCGGGTTGTCTTTCCATCTGGATGTCCCTCCAGATGTCTGTCTGGATGTCCGTCCGGATGTGCACATTCTCGTTACAGCGATATCTACAGAATGCCTCAATGTATTTTGCCCAAATTTGGCTATATGCTTATCTTACCTGGCAAGACGAACTGATTAGATTTTGGTGTCACCATGACCTAATTTGTGCAAATGTGGGACCCTTCAGTCAACACTTTGCATTGAAGGTATGTCTAGTTACCTCTACTTTTGTCCACAGCAAAGGAAAACAAAATTGAGAGTTGCAGATGGGACCTACAAAGATCATATACATCATTACATGTGCTTCATATCAACAGCTTTCCAGGTAAAGCACTCAATCCCTGCCAAGGAAAGCTGTTGATTTAACTCTTTCATGGCCAATCAAGTCTAAAGTCGATCTCCTAAAGTCGATGTACTAAATTCAAACTAGTCTGAATTACTATAAGGATCTCACATTTGTATTCCTCATAAAAAGACCTTTCATTCAAGTACCAGCATGCCTATAGTTCCAGAGAAAATGTCCCAAGTCAACAGCTTTCCTCTGTGCACATTGGGTGCATTCTGCCCAATGTGTGCCAATAAAAGCTGTTGACTCAGTCCAAAATTAGGCACTTAAAGAGTTAATGCAAGGGGGGGGTACAGGAAATGTATTGGATAGATGTTAAAACGGTTCTGCAAACATGGAAAGAGCTGCGTGTTATGAGGATTATAAAAAATGAGTGATGGCCATTGGTGCAGGGAACCACTGTTTCACATAATGTACGTAACATGTAGGCATACATGTACTCACAGCGGTGTTGACATCATCACTTGTACAATCACCGTTCAGAGTCAGGCAATTTACAAACAGCATCTAGACTATGATCAGATATTATGTCTTTTTTATTTAAATTACTTTTCAAAAAAAAAAAATTTAAACAGGGTACATGCATGGTAGCTTAGTAATCATAGTAGAAGTTGTTACATGTTGTGGTCAGCCTGGTCCCAAATAACGCAGATACCAGGCTACGTTACAGCCAACCTGCATTAGTAAAACACGATTGTGGCATCAAAAAATCACTTTAACCCATTCCATCACAATAACTTTTTTTCGCGTGTTTAGCATGACATTTTTGGGGAGTGTTATTTTGAAATTTTTCACAAAGAGAGCTTTCATTTAAGTGCTGACATGTCAAGCCTGAAGTCAGTGGTCTTTGCAATGCTGGGCCAGTCAAGGTTTAGCTGCTGAGAAGCAAGCTGTGGCATCACTAATGTACGGCAACGCACACACCCCTGGCAAAGGGCCCTTACCAATGTAGGATGGCATGAGTTAATGCTTACCCACACTTCATTATTTTCACTTCAGTTTCTTGTTCATCCAAAATACATGTATCTTGAAAGAGAAATGAAGGTAACACCCACAGGTCTAGCATGGAGGGGGGGTGGAATACTTATTTTCGTTATTCGTCATTGGGCCTGTTTACTTATCCGTGATTTGTGGTTGAATAAAAAAAATTAACTGTGGTTTGTGATCAGGGTAGTTCCTTGTTATGCGTTATTTATCAAAATACATACATGTGAAATGTGATTTTACTTTTACAATTGGCCGATATCTGAGATTGTGATTATTATTTGGTCGATAAATGTGATTAAGATTTTGATGATTGACATTATTGTGATTGTGATATGGGCTTAGGAATTACCGTGATCTGCAAAGAGGGGCCTTCGAATTAACTGTGATCCAGAGTGGGTATTCCTGCCCTCCCCCCCCCCCCAGCATGTCCATAGTACCCAGGTCAACAGATTCCCTGGGTGTGAGTTTTGCAGCCAACTTTGACCAAGAAAACTGTTGACTGACAGCCTTATTGTTGCTGGTCATCTATTAACCCTTTCACTGTCAACTGCGACTTAAATTGAAGTACTAAAGATGAACTTCTCTGAATTATAAAATGGATACTATTATATTATATACATTCTTTGTAAAAAGACGCTTCATTGAAGTACCAGCATGCCTGTAGGCCTGTGGGATATAATCATCCAGGTCAACGGTGTTCCTCAGCACGCCCTGGGCACGATGCACCCAAAGCATAAGGCAAGGAAAGCTGTTGACTCAGTCCAAAACTTGGCAGTGCAAGAGTTAACCATGTCTTATTCAGTGCAAGGTCGTTGAAACTTAAATAGCACACATTTGTGTTTTTACCACGACAAATCCCGAGAGAATTCTTCGGAAAAGCACGGGGGTACTAGCTCAGTTTTTGGGCCCTAGAAATATGTATTCAACTCTATCCATGTGGGGCACAAGTATGTTTAGGTCAATAGCTTTCCATGGCTAGACTTTGTGCATATCATGTGGGGAAATGTATGCAGGAAAGTTGTTAATTCAGTCTGAAAATTAAGCACGGCAAGGGTTAAAGTTCGCTTGTAAATACACTGTAACCTTGGTAACCTCAACGCTTCGTCCATAATCATTTCTAGTCTGGATTATTGACATATCCCAGTTGGAACTCGGCCTCGTGTCAAGACTTGGTCCGAGCATGATTAACACACCAGCGTCCCAACATACCCATTTCTAAACCCCTCTACCGAACCCCTGTTAACTTACTTCTGACCACCACCACCCCCACCCCCGCAAAAAAAAACCAAACAAACAAAAACAATTTTTTTGTCCATTAAAGGGACACTTGTTTTTTTTTTTTTTTGCCTAATAATGTGTAAATGGCTGAAATATTTTAACATGAAGCGTTAAATGAAAACAACAGAATCTTTGTTATTTATGCCTATTGTTCCAATTTTGGCTTAGCCTACAGATTTTTGCAGGTCAGATGTCTCCCATCAATACATGGGCACAACAGGCAAGAAGCCAAGCACTCTACCAACTTTTTTTTGCAGTTGATGATTTTGAAATAAAACATAAATAGAATTTCAGGATGTATAAGGTAAACACAAAGGTATGAAAGATCAACATAGTCCCTCCTTATTGAGAGGTCACTGTGTTGAAAGACTCCATCCCTTTGAAAAGCACAGTTATCTGGTACCTGCATGGTGCTGTCTTTTCCATTTTAGTTGACCTCTACCGAGAGACTGCTGGCTTTATGTGACCATTTCTGTATCTGCTCTGTAGGTGGCGCCTCGTGGGAGCGATCACTGTAGTACGTATCACATACTGACAGTCAAGTGAGCATCTTAGCATGAAAGTAACCCCAGACTTCATGTGCCTATAGCTACAAATGAAACAAGGAATGTTTGGGTTTTATTGAGCACAGGCTGGTGAAACAAAGTGGAACATAAGTCGCTGTTTGAAAGCACGTTTAGAATGGTCATCCCGACTTCATTATATAGACCACAAATTGCAAAGAATTTGATTCCCACATTGGTTCCCATCAAAGTGGCAAATGACTTGTCTAAGTGACAGTATGTTGCCTACTGTGGTTTGCAATCGTCTTTGCAAACGTCACTGCCAGGCTGCAAATTTTGAGAGCACTGTATGGCAGTCGATCCTCTTGAACCAGATGGACAAATATCCATATCAGACAAAGTCTCCTTAAATGTCTCTTTAAATCTTGTCCACTGTCAACATTGATGTTATCATCCGTTTGGGCACATAAGAAAAGGCAGCTCACTCAGTGCAAGTGACTGGGCATAGTTCGTGATGATAGGAGATTCACAGGGTTCCCAGGGGCTCCCAGTCTGCACTCCGGCAGATGTTCTCATGATGGAAACAATGTAGTGGACAAGTAACATTTTGACAGGCTGATTTAGGATCTGAACATGAACAATTTGTGACTTCTGTCTTTACGTTTCAGTAATGTCAGGCAAACATATGAAAGTGAATGGTCGAGTAAACATAAGGTTAACTGACTGTGTCTATGAACAATTCAACACCGTCTCGAGCGATGAGATTCTGTGATCATCCTGGTGAATTCACACCTTTCGACCTCACAATTGCATTTGTAATCTGCATCGTGGAAAATTGACAGCGATAACAATGCTAGTTTCTCAACTGGCCTACGAACAGAAGTCCCAGATTTGGAAGCTGAAATTGCAGACTGTTGTTAACCCTAGTGCTGTGAGGCCCGTGTTTATACGGTCCAAAATGCAGGTTGAAAAAACAATTCAGCAGGACTAGGGTTAAAGTAGTTCTCCTTCTGAGATCGTTCCCATGAGAAACCACCACTTTATGTGACCATTTCAGATGTCGATCGCCAGGGACGGCCTTTCAAAACAGGCACAGGTGTACTGCGGTGGGAGAAATATGTTCCCAACATGAAGCGTGTAGCTGTAGAGTGAAACCTTGTTTGAGTGACACATTGGCTTCCTGGAAAATGTGTCACACACCTGAACATGTCAGATAAATGAGTCAAATGACGAAGGAATTGGGCGTGAAGTCTCTCAGAACTTGTTTTGTTAAGTGAATACGTTGGATATTTGAGTATCATTATGATTCGGTTTCACCGTACACGCACTGGAAAATACAGACTGCCTGGGGCTTGGAATAATGGAGTGGGTATGACTGTAAATTTTAATTTATAAGTGAAAGATGAAAGCCTGCTGGGCCACCGAAAAGTATATTAGTCACATGCCAGTTCAATTTCCAGTTTACATCAGGACTCTCCCAATTTGTAGAGATATGTACAAAATGACTTCATTGTGAGGACAACTTCTGT
The DNA here is from genome assembly GCA_964020975.1 of Hermodice carunculata. Lineage (NCBI taxonomy): Eukaryota > Metazoa > Annelida > Polychaeta > Eunicida > Amphinomidae > Hermodice > Hermodice carunculata. The sequence goes on from OZ026618.1 coordinate 31,674,092, forward strand.
CTATTTCACTGCAAGCTGTGCACAGGTTATACAAATTAGCAATCAAACAATTGTCACTGATGACATGTACTGTAAATTAACATCGTTTTGCTGTGTTTTTAGCTTTGCTTATTTCACCGAAGGCACAAAACCATGCATGCAAATAAGAAGTTCAACACAGTGAAACATTATTTTAATATACATGTAGCTTCACTAGGAACCATATCCCAAATAGTGAAACTGAAAGTGAAACACTAGTTAAATGCCTGAAATGCAAAAAAGCTGTTCCCAAATTTGAGAAACAAACTTCGGTGGTTCCAGAAAAATTTCTGTCTGAACACAGGTAGTTCCTCATAATGTATGAAAAAAACAGGCGTGATGATATGGATGCACTGATGGAAACCCAGGGTATTATGTGTGGAAATAAAGAAAACTTACCCAAAATGTGTGAGGGCTTCTTATATCAAACTTCATCTCAGAGATCATGATCAAGACCTTCTAAACTGTCAGTTTTATTTATAAGTCGCTACAGTCCAGCTCACACATAAGCTCCCTTTATGCTGGCATTTTCATAATGTGTGCTCGCTTGCCAAAAAACCATGCTACATGTTTCGCGTGTGCACATGCTAGTAGAGCCAGGCAAGAAATTGTAAACCAATGCCACTGGCATTTCACAGACAAAACGCATATGGCGAATGGGTAGGCCCATTATGTTTATAGACAAACGCATTATGCTTATCGCCAATCACACCACATGCATGCGCTGTGCTAACTTTGTGACTAACCATTGGCCAAACACATTATGTGTGTCACCAAAAGCTTTGTGCCAATGGGGAGTCGCCAGAGGCTTCTGGCATATTTGGTTGTTGAGTATGAGCATTTGGGGATGTGATTTTTTCTTGCATATTTTGTGCCAGCACATTTGAGCATGCTTAAAGATACAGTGGTACATACCCTAAAGATCACCTCCAAATTAAGACTGCATGTCTTTTTAAGACCGCTCTTCCAAGACACTTTGCTATATTTCCTTGTTGAATATACCTTCAATTTAAGACCACCTGCAGTATGAGACCTATTGTAGTCTGTAGGGGTCGTCTCAAATAGCAGGGACCACTGTAATACTAGCAACGGGGGGGGGGGGGGCGGAGGGGAGGAAGAAGGTATGTGTGGGCTGTACGGTAGTTTGGCAAAAGCAACATATTTTACAATGTTTGATATGGGGATCTGCCCATGCTCACAGGTACTCTTTTCTTGAACAGTATGGGCCAAAGCTGTACTGCAGGTACTATGAATGTCCCATATTCAAAAGATTTTTTTTTTTGAAAGAAAGGTTGATATGATGAGAGGGGAGGCCCACTTGATGCAATACGAAACTGTTATGCATGTAACAATAAAAAGTGTTTTCCTTTTATTTTTCCTTCTTTGGCAAAATTGTTTCAAATGTTTATCAGCAAAAAGGCTTTCTCTTAAGTGAAACCTGTATCACTTTTGTAAGTTTGCAGATTTTGTTCATTCTTAGCGGGGGTCATCCTGATGTTCCTGCATTATACAGCAAAACTTGTCCGGACAGAGCAGCCCTATATAGATCACCAAACTGTGGTCCCTTCAAACAGGTGGTCTTTGGTCGTTGGTATAAACAAGGGGAAAAGCACAGAGCAAACTATGTTAAAAAGATGGTCTTTCACAGCAGGTGGTCTCTCATTGCAGTGGTCTCTCACCAGCGAGACCTCACTCAGTTCTTGTATCTCGTTGACATCACTGGTGTAAGGGAGTCGACATGTACGTTATGTTTTCTTCATCTTTTCCTCGTTATGCATCGACAGATGAAACAATTTGTGAACTTTGTCAAATAAATACTTTCTGCATTCTGACAAGGTTCTTCTGGTCAGATGATGGTTACTTTAAAACAGAACCGCTGGATTCCTCCCAAAATGTCCATTGCAGTTGTGTAAATATTCAATTAGTTTAATTTGCAGGTTTATTATGTTAGGCATGATTACGCCATCCAAGTCTGGTGCCATGATGTGTAGACATCTCTTGAGGGCTGAGTCTTATGTGAGCATGCAGACACAGTAGACTTAATTAAGGGGCTTTGGTGAATGGAGGATCTGTCTATATTGTTGCAGTGCTGCATTATGGAACGATAAAAGTCCACCACAGGTTAAATTTCTCCGCTTATTTTTTTTTTGTTTTGTTTCCATTTCATATCATTTCCCTTCCCTACCAACCCCCGCAATTTGATCATGCATTTTTTAATCTCAAACTATACCTTAAACCTCCATTGCTAACCAATCCCACCTCTCTAGGAAATAGCAACTTGGAATGTTTGACCTGCTTACTTGAAAGCAAATTTGATGGCACATGCTGTGATTCTACTTGCCTGGTGTGTCGTAATGCTGTCATACATTGCTTTTGTTAGAGTCCACACACTGTGTCTGACCAATGCAGCGTTATATGTCCCTCAAGAGAGGTACCACTGTATATATATATACAGTGGTACCTCTCTTGAGGGACCCCTCTAATGAGAGACCGCATATCTTTTTAAGACCGCTCTCTCAGAACACTGCGCTATCTTTTCCATGTTGTTGTACCTCTAATGAAAGACCACCTGTTTTGAGAGACCGCATTTTGACCCGCCATAGGGGCGGTCTCTCAAAAGAGGTACCACTGTATATATATAGATCTTTATTTTGTGAGGGTGGCTCAGTTAGCGTACAGGGTACACTAATCTCCCATGAGGCCCTCAAAATCAAAGATACAGATTATGCACATAGTAAAGTAAACAAAAAATTTTATCAATTGACATTGTGAACTCAGGCTTAAAGCATTTAACAAAGTTATACAGTTTGTGTACCTCTAAGAGACAGTATGTGTACAGCACATTTTCTTTTAAACAAAGCTAAATTGTCTGAGTCTTTAACAGATGTAGGTATATGCATTTATGCGGAGTCATACGCTTTCAAACTGCTAAGAACAGACAGACTGCGGGCTGAACAGGTCTGGCCAGGCAGGGAAAAACTGAATGTCAGTCAATTCTAATAAATATACTAGAAGAATTGAAAACAAGAAAATATAAATTAGAAAATTGAGTAGACATGATCAGGTCAACGCTGACTTGGGAGTTATACGTGTATCTGAGCGATGCAGGGGACAGGAGGGTGACTTCTGGCAGTAGCTAAAAAAGTGATGTTGTCCAACACGTATAAAAGATGAAGAGGCTGGTGACTTGATGATGGCTTTATTCAATGCCTTTATCAAGGGATGCTGCATGAAATAACGTTCTTTAAATACGAGTCCTGTGTTGAATAAGCTCAACCCAGGACTCGTATTTGAAGAACTTTATTTTACCCAGCATCCCCTGATAAAGGCATGCAAAATTGCCGAAACTGGTCGGGTGTGAATAATTAGCTATCGTCAAATCACCAGCCTCTTCACCATAAATTAGAAAAGTTTGTTCTTTTTCATTCTTGTGGAATGTGTCTCCGTAAAGCAAGAAAGATTAGGCAACAAAATGTTCCAATTGCAACCTGCAGCAATACACTTCATTGCTCACTGCAATCAGCTGCAATCAAAAACAAAATTTCATGTCAAAGACCAAAGACTTGCTGCTATTTTGACATGTTTGCACACGTTTATATGTTAAAAGCCGCTGCGTGTGAAAAACTGTAACATTAAAGATGTGAACTCATTTGTGTCACTTTTTCCAGGAACATTATGTGTACATTGGACTTTTCATACATGAATGTCAATACAGTGGCCCCAGGCAGTCTTGAATGATCATCCTTTGTGAGAAACCGCCTGTCTTGAAAAACCACCTGTCTTGAAAGACCACCTGTGCAGGTTACTTTGCTTAGTATACTTTTCAACTTATGCAGTAGTGGCTGCAATTTAACCCCTGGAGTGAGAGACCACCTGAATTTTTGTGACCACATTTCCGTCAGCACAAGTCCAGATTCTTTATATGTACCCTGACCTCCAATTTAAGACCATCTGTTGCCACCATTTTTTGGTTGGCAGAAGGTGTGGTCTTAACTAAGAGGAATCAGTGTACCTCCAAAAAAACCCCTACATGTCATATGACCATGATTTGGTCATCCTTCGGGTGGGCCTTGAAGACAGGTTTGACTACTGTAAATTGCTTTAATTTCGCTGTACTCTTATTTTCGCTTATTTCGCTGATGGTACAAAACCGTGAAAATAAAAACACCGTGAAATAGTATTTTAACATTGTTTGAATAGGAACTATGTCCAAAATAGTGAAATTAAAAATACAGTGAAATTTCAAAAATAGAAAAACCGTGAAAATTTAAACATGCCAAAATAAAGCAATTTACAGTATGCTATGTTTTGACAGCTGTCACAATCCATTGTGGAAGCATGCTGCATAATATCAGCCTGTTTGCAAAATAGCCCAGGATGAGGAGATAAAGTTCTAGCCAGGTTCATACAGAGGTGAAACAGCGAAAAAAAAAAAAAAAATGTTGATCTCTCTGGGAATCTAAGGCCAAAACAAAAAATGTTTGTTTCCCCTAACCCGACAGACCCACCTTAAAACCCATCAAAAAATAAAATAAAACTAAAAAATAACTGACTTACACGTTGAAACAGTGCCTTTGTAATGTTGAAAGATACCGACCGACCCATATTTTTCAGAAAAAAAAAGTAAAAAGCCTACCTACCTGACTAATATTTTTTTTATCCGTGCAATATGGGAAACACAAGTATATTTTTTTGGCCTAATGTAACTGAAAGGATCATAAATGTACTGTAAATTCACTTAAGTTTGCTATCTTTTATTTTTTCCTTCATTGTATTTATTTTACTGATGGCACAAAGCCATAGAAATATAAGAGAATGAATAGTTCCCATTGAACCTGTGCTAAAATACCACGTCAAAGATAGTGAATTAAACCATTAGTTATTTGCCAGAAATGCGAAAATTGTAAAAATGTATAAACATAAAAATAAGTACATTCCAGTGGAATGTTTGACATTGTGTATGTCCTGTGGATTGCACCTGAGTCAATACCATATCAGACCAGATCAATGAAGGTTGTTGTTTGATGGCTTAGTGTGACAGGTTTCAGGTGCATGTCCAGTCATCACTCGGAGTATATGTATTTTTAGTAGTCATAAAAATATGATAAAATTGGTCGAAAACACTGAAGTAGATAACATTTCATGATATTCTAGTATTTGCTGGTTTGGGGTGGTGGTGGGGTGGGGTGGGGTGGGAGGTGGATAAGGGTTTTAACCACCCATATACCATTGAAATAGTCTTCTGCAGCAGGTCAAATGTGCTGTTTCTGTTGTAGGGGACGAGTGATCTTGAATCAATTAGTAACATGGTGAAAAGGTTAATTAACCCTTTCCCTCTGGGCACAAGTAAATTTGTACTTGTATGAATTATTTTACTAAGTTCTGAGTAAAATTCCCTGTAAAAAGACGTTTTATTCAAGTCCCAACTTTGCCATGTCTTAAACAGAAGCAGTCTTAGCAAAAAAGAGATGCTCCCAGTCAAGAACTTTCCCAAACATACCTGGACACTTTGCTCATATTGCGTTCAAAGCACACTTATTGGGACACATAAAAATTGGTTTTCAAGAGAAGGTGGTCTCTCATGAACTCATTCCATACCAGTCCCTAATTTTTTCGTATATTTACCTAGATTTAAGACATCAATTGCATATTTAAATTCTTCATGAAAAGAGCTTTCATTCAAATAACAACATGCCTATAGTCTTAAGTCAGTGGTTCTGGCACTGCCTGGCAAGTCATGCTGCAGCTGCAGATGCCGCAAGGGCAGCTGTAGCATGACTTGCCAAGCAGTGCCAGAACCACTGACCAAGGCCTGTCACGATAGTATGGAATGAGTTAAAGGGACAGAAACATTGGAAGACTAGGACTTGGGTTTTAGAAATGGTCTCCCAAGAGAGAGTGGTCTCTTATTGCAGGGACCTTTTAAGATAGATTCCACTGTATTGTCAAACATTGCTTGTCACAGAGAGAAATTCCTTTATGATCATGTAATTGTGAACCACATGTGTGAAAACATTATCACGATTTAAAAATCCTTTTTATAGATTTTCATGTGATACAGAGGTCTAAGACATTGCCGCTCCCCCCCCCCCCTGCTGGCTAGGCAGCTGTGACAAAGATCGAAGAGTGGTCCAGATCCCAATGGGTACATGAAAATTTTTTGTCGCTATTGTGCTTTCAATGATTTTAAGATATTTGGGAGCTAGGATTTATATAAGAACAATATAACCAGGACACTGTACCCACAAAGCCCTGTTTGTCGTATTCCACTCGGACCACTTGATCACGACCTTTCACTGTAAATTATGACATGTACCGTTGTTCTGTACACATCACAGACTTGAAGCCTTTCCTTGTGACTGTTCACTTTCTGAGAAGTGGGAGACAGAAACTGGCCCATAGTACAATCAAAAGTCTGGCTTGGCACGGAGACCTTCCTTAATGCGGCTCTGTGGATATATAAGCACCGAGGCATGATTCACTACAAAAACGTACAGGCAACTTGCGAATCCAAATGTCAAGAGAGACTCTATGGAGCTGCCATCACACACAAGTGATTGATAATATAAAAGTCAACATGTACCCAGCTTGGTGGACAGGATCCCTTAAGGAAATTACAGAGTGCTATGCCAGCCAAATGTTCATTTGGTGATCATGTTAGCTAATAGCTTCCATAAATATTAACCCATATCCATCCATGAGGACAAAAGAAAAAGCTTTTCTGATGCGGTTTTTTTTCTTTTCTTTTTTCTTTTATTTTTTGTTGTTGCTGTTATTTGTCATCACTTTGTAATTTTTTGTCCAACCACAATGATAAAGGGAGAGACTTTTTGATGCTGTTTTTTTATTGTTTTGCTTTTCCTTTTTTTTAGCATATTGTTTTTGTTGTTCTACAACAAAGACATACATGTAGTATGAACTATGAAACTTTCTGAGTTTGTTTTTGCCACATTGCCAAGTTGCTTTCTACCACATGGGCACTTAAGTAAGAAATTTATCTGATGCTTGTTTTTTCGCCCACCTTGTTAATTTTTTTTCCACCACAAGGACAAAGTGATAAACTTTTGTCATGCTGTATTTTGTTTTGTTTTGTTTGTTTGTTTGGTTTTTTTTTTTTTTTTTTTGTATTTTTTTTTTGCTTTTGTTTTGCCCTTGTCTTACCAGAAGGACAAAAGTGAGAAACTTTTCTGACACTGTCTTCTTGCTACCTCATTTAGAACGCAATAATTGACATGGTCAATGTATCAATCAATGAAAACGTGTATTTCCCTTCTCTTAACCTGCTAAGAACACTTTCTTCAGGACACACCTAATCGTTCAAACAGTGTTTTGAACGTGGGCATGGCAAAACACCAAAGGCACCTATACTGTGATCAAAACTGAAAACAATCTTGGCCAAGTCAGGGATCTGAACACATAATGAGATTTAGGTATACTTAATACACATATTCAGGTCTCTGATGAAAGGAAATGTACACACATCTCACAGGTCACTCTCCACTCCTGGTATAAGCTAATCTTTTACCAGGTATGGGTTGCCATTTTGGCATGCACACTCCTGAACAAAAAAAACCCACATCTGATGCACTATTTTTGGGATATCCATGCTGCATAAATTTTTCGAAATGGGACTCGTGTCATCCGTTTAGTTTCAGCTGCCCATTTTGCCAAGTGGCCCATTTCTTCTTGTGCCTGGTTGACTTGGGTGCAGCTTCCAAAACTTTTTTTCTTCAAAGTGTCGGGTGTAACAAGTTTTTTGTAACCGTCACTTTTCGGCACATTTTATTCTTTGTCACTGAAAAATAAGTCTTGTGTAGCTATCGTGAGCAAACCAACAGGACTTTCTGCCAATTTTTACAAAGTAAAACCATCTGAGTCCGTCACTGCGCAATCCATATTTACCTGTGCACACAGATTCATGTGGCACACTTATATTGGGTTGTTGTGAAATGACACAACCACAGAAAAGACAATTCGTTATCACAGAATGCAATTAAACTCATTTTATTGGTCAGTATTTATGTCAGTGATTCCATTCTCAGTAGGTAAGGAGTCATTTTGAAGAGTCTCGTGATATTATGACCCACCCTAACACTCCAGTCATATATCATGGAAAGCTTCTGAAGGACTTCTCATCTTACTAACGTCTGTCCTTTCACGAGGTCAATGTCCGAAGCTTCTCCAAGGCCATGTTTTGTCTTGATATTCTTGTCTTACCCCTTGAACGAAGAGAAAAGCTTTCAGGAGGCAGCATCTTATCACCATGCGAATCCTAATTAACTGTTTTAGTGCTAATCACGACTACAGTCGATCTACTTAAGTCAAACTGTTCCGAATTCTCATTATACTGGCTGCCAGATTTGTATTCCTCGTAAAAAGACCTTTCATTCAAGTACCAGCATGCCTATGGTTCCAGAGAGAATATCCCAGGTCAACAGCTTTTCTTGGCATGCAATGGGTGCAATGCGCCCAATGCGTGCCGAGAAAAGCTGTTGACTCAGTTCAAAATTTGGCATTGAAATAGTTAAGTTTTTTATTGGTGACCCTTCATAGGGATGTGTAACTTTCACAGTCCAATCCAGTATACAAAATCCAAATTTCACTCGAAAAATTTCAGATCATTTCCCAGTGTAGTAAATAGGTACCAACAAATGGTAATTGGGAAGCCACAGGTTTGCTTTGGGCTGCAAATATGTTAGAAATAAACACTATAGTTTGATAACAAAACTTGTTGATTTGCATTTAAATATCTGCGTAAAAACTAAGATAAATCCTGGGGAGATTAATTTTTGTCATGTGTAAATTGTGGGTGTAATTTGCAAGCAGAAGCTGTTTACAAAGGTGAGATTTTGGCAGGTGGTTACACATTTGGGAAATGTTTATATGATTCTGAAAACCGGCCTCGTATTCATCTCTTGTTGATAGCACAAAATAAAAACACGATGGAAAGGCACATACTCGGAGGAAGTTTATATTTGAAATAATGGCCCAGAGTAGGAAATTTAAAGCCCCGAGCAATGAAATGGCTGAAGCCAAAAGCTGTGAAAATAAACAGTTGCAAATTTACAGGTTCACGGTATGTAATTTGAGGCTATAGCGAAAATCCATAAGCATGTAAGATGAATGGTTGCCAATTCATGCCGTCTTTTATTGATATCATTTTCAGAAATGAGGCGTTGATTAGTCAGTAATGACTGGTGCATTTGTATAGCTATTGGTCTCATTTGTGAGCTGGTTTAGAACAGCCCATGAAGCAGACAATGTCTACAAAGAACGCGTCCAATCAGCACATGGAACACAGAGAGAAGGAACATGTTCCCGTAAAACAAGAGAAGACTTTATGGTGCTCGGAGATCAATATGGCATTCATCTCTCATGTGCAAGCTAACAGACAAAATAAAAAAGCAGCATCGTTGTTACAGCAAACTGACTCACTTATACAGGCGAGTGTAATGTTTAAAGATAAAAAACAACACAAAGGAGACCCATAAAGCTTCAAGCTTTTGCGTAATTGATTTGACCTTGCGGGCAACAAATATCTTCTACACACACCCCGGCACATGGCCGTTAACATGATGATGACCTGTTGCTTTGATTTGTTGCTCTCACCGTTATCGCAGTATCTCAGGGATCAAAGACAGTTGAACGGTTGATGAAAGTTCAGTGTTTGATTTTCCATTATGGGGGTACAATGGCGGGGCAGGGGGAGTGTCACACAGGATGTTTTTATTTGATTAAAGTATTTGCATTAAAATCCTTGATGGCAGTAAGTATATAGTTGCGTAGGAATAAACTGATGCCACATTATCATGCAACCTCTGCCATATGACATTATTTACCAGTGACAATATTTCTATCAGTATCTCACAACAGAGGGCATGGCATGCTGTCAATCAATTTGTGTATTTTTACATGAAATAGTGCCGGTTTGTTACCCCCAAAAACATCATCAACATGTTTTTATTTTTAATGTTTAGAGTCAATTTCCAGCTTTTACAATATGCAAACATGGCATCCATTGCTGTTTGTAAATCCTCAGGGCTATAGCCATTATTTCCCTGTCATCAGCGTACAACAGCAAGCATAGTTTCAGATACTCATCTACACCATGTGAGCCATACATGTTGACTTGGCTACCTAGGTCAGATAAACCATCATAGCAGTTACTCTTAAAGTCAGTTAAATCAATAAGAAAAATGGCAAACAGAAGGGGGGAAAGATTAACTCCTTGTCTCACTCCTACTTTGCAATTCCATATGATAATGGTGGAAGATGCGAAACGTTGTGACCGCAAAGGTGCAAATTGAGTAAGTTTGGGGTTATTTTTGAAGTTGTATCATTCAAAGTGCATCACGTTTTTTGTGTGTCCATCCACAGACACAAAATGTCAATGTTTTATTAATTTCCAGGCATCTTTTCTTCATTTTTTATGTCTATGACACAGGACGCATGCTTAAGGTGACCCCAGTTACAAAATAAAGCTGAATTTGCTGGATGATAACAGACTCCACATCAACTTTTTACCCAATGCGTTTGGGTTCTCAGTATACTTTTATTCCTAGGTGAAGAAGTTAGTCTCAATCATTCCATAAGAGGTTTAAAGTGAAGAATGAGAGATTATGATTAAATATAAGCGAGACAAATGGAATCCCCCTGGGACTTTGTGTGAGATGGTTTCCAGGTACAGTGAAACTTTGTCATTCTGACGCCATCCGCTCCCAGCAAAATGTGTCACATATCTGACCATGTCAGATGAACTAGTAAAACAGCAAAGAGTTCAGTGCCATGAAACTTGTTTCGTGAAGTGATTATATCAGATCTCTGAAAGTTATAATCAGGAGGTGTCACTGTACACGCATGTCGCAAGTGATCAGTGTGCTGACAGTGTCATGGTTTTAAAATGAAAGCATTATGGGATGGAGGATATGAAGAATATCGATAGCTGCGTGGAGATATATTGACAAGTTGTGTTGTGTGACGTGACTCGTGTTCTGATTACCTTGTGACAGAAGCAAGCGGCTTCATTTCATCCAGGGCTTTACATTGCAATAGTCAATTTGCTATCATCATGATTTTTTCCATTTGGATTAAGTCAATGTTGTTAGCTAAATTGTATACTTTTCGGACTCCCTTGTCAATGCCACAGCAGACTCAGTGACAGCTATGAACAACTGTCAATATAGTGGTCCCTCTTCTGAGAGACCACTCTATTGAGAGAACACCAGCCTTTTGAAGGCCACATGAAGCAGGTCCCTTGCGCTATCATTAATTTTCTCCATGTTATTTGGCTTGGGTTGAGAGACTGCTTGTTTGGTGTCGACACTTTTGAACCAGCCCAAGGGGTGGTCTTTCAAAGGCTGTATCATACTTTTTGAGTACTCTCCGTTCAATATCATATTAATAGCATACTTTTTATTCATATATATTTGTTTTATACATTTTACACGGACAGTAACATCCATCTGCATTCCAGTCAATACCATTTTTAGCTCAGCTGACTTCCTGACTTGTCTGTCAGCTGGGCTTATGTTATGGGTGGTCTTTGTCCATGGTCTTACAAGTGTCCTCTCTGTTTATCCTTGTCCACAATTTACATTTTTGACTTCTCCTCCAAAACCATCAGTCAGCTCCTCCAAAACCATCAGTCACATACGTTGTAAAACTTGTTGGAGATTTATCTTGGGTTTCTACCAAATGCATTCAAATGGTCATGCCCCAGTGATTATGCCCCCCTACCAGAGAAGGTTTATATGCATGTAGCTATAGTAATCGCTTTTTCTGTGCGCCCGTGTGTCTGTTTGTCCATCCTTCCGCTTTTTGTGTCCGGGCTATTATTTGTTTGTCCTTCAACTTAGATTAATAAAACTTTACACACAGGTGTATGTACCAAAAGTAGGTCACTAGGTTAAGTATCTGGGTCACAGTGATATATTCTTGTAAAATCGTGTTCGGGCTATAATTCCTTTACTGTGTAACTTAGTTTTAAAATGAAACTTTACACACAAATGCATCTACACATAAGAGTGTCGTTTACCAAAACTAGGTCACTAGGTTAAGTATCTGGGTCACAGTGACATATCCTTATAAAATTGAGCCGGGCTATAATACCTATACTATTTAATTTAGTTTCATGAAACTTGACACACACACATATCTTGACCTAGAGGTGTGTCATGAAACAAAAGTAGATCACTAGGTCAAGTATCTTGGTCACAGTGACATATCTTTGTAAAATCCTGTCCGGGCTGTTGTTTCTTTTGTAAATTTTGACTGAATTTGAATAAACTACTAATTACTCTTTTCGGATGATTTGCTAGGCCCTTTTTGGCCTTGTCTAGCTTTAATCTTACTCACAGCACCATACAAAACCTTTGATTCTATCTCCAATGTCGAATCAGACCATTCCCTGTTGCCCTTTACGATGTCGAGTACCACAGCAGCATGTAACTGTAGAATGGTATCCCAATCTTGATGAGCTGCCGTATACATCAAACTTTTGAGATACTGCAACTTATTCTGAATTTTGCTTAATCTACCATGCTTCAAATAGGAGTCTGAAGTTTCTATAAAACCTGCAATAAACAATGGCATGTCAAGTTCCTCGTACTTTAAACCCCTACCCACAAAATGTAAAGAAAGCATGGAATGTGGCCATTTTTCTCTACGTGTAGATAAATCTTCAGATTTTTGAGAAGGTCCAGATTTCCGAGAAGGCTTTGTATTCTTACTTTTACTAATTAAACTTTCTGCTGTTTGAACTATAACCAGAAACAGTAGTATATTTCGAGTTTCAAAGATGCACCAGCCTCATCATTGGTATGTACGTCAGTACTTTGGCTATCTGAAGATCGGCTGCATGAACTTGCCAATGCCTTCCTGCCAGATTTCAGTGATTTGGAACTCGATGAACGGGCTTGTTTGGAATGAACAGTCTTTTTCATAGATTTGACTTGACCGCGTCCAGTGCAACCTTGACCGTGACTCTGGGCCTCACTTCCACTCCCATTCTTTTTCGATATCCGATAACCTTTACTCAAATCTCCCAGGCCCAAAGGTACTGTCTGCTGCAAAAGACAATCAGCCTGTCTCTGGAGATCTTCAATACCACCAGGCTGACTAGCTTTATCCGTGCGACATTGAAGGTCATGTGACTTAGTCGCTTTCCAGCTATGTGACCCTTCGCCATGTTCATGCTGTTTGACAACAGAAATGTCTGCAATACATGTATCTCTCTTAGTGGATTTTACTTTGGCACCCAACGATTTAATAACATCAAGCTTTTCCTGTCTGGCCAACAAAGCTTCATTTTTTTCTAAATATGCCTGGAGCTCTTGTATTGTGGAATCAAGTGCATTCTCGTCCATTCCGTCCAGATCATCGTGCTCATGAACAACCGAAGAATAGTCATTATCGGCAGAATCAGTGTCACCACTTTGTGCTGTGAGATGAGACATATTTTCAGAATCTTTGATCGATTCACCAATTCAACTCAGCGTAATCGATCTGTGCTGGATTTCTCAGTCCTGATCTTAAGCTCATTGCATCTTAGAAACAGTCGGAAACATCAAAGTCTGCAAATAACAACACTGCTGCGAAGATCGTAATGCAAGTTGCAAAAATTCCGAAAGGAATTGCCAATGCTGTACCAGTTTTGGTTCGATTTCTTGTCATAACTAAAATTTTCACAGACCATAAACTCCAGAACAACTGAAACCTCTGGTGAAACAAAACGCAATGACAAAACAAAAGCATTGACGTCACAAGGCGGGAAACATAAAAGACAAAGGTAACGAGAATCTCATCCATAACATCATAACATGAACTAAATCTTATTATTCTCACCATGTTCGCAATTAATAATTTTAATCATTCAATCAAAACGAAAAAAATTTGAATGAACCTTGAAATGTCAAACTGCCAATCAGGTATATCTGCATGGTTATAGTATAGACCCATATCTTTTACATGGATTGCCAAGCAGCAGGCAAAGCCTATATTAATCACTCTCCATGGCACAGATTGTGGCGTATACTTCCTACCTACATGTTTGGTGGAGGAAACCGAAGGACTCGGAGAAAACCACCGTGCACAGTCAGAGTGGTAGGAACTCTTTCCACATGCTTCCCCCGCCGTGAATCGAACCCGGGCCGCAGAGGTGAAAGGTGAGCGTGTTGCAGTTCAGCCAACCGTGCACCATGTATGGGTTATAGCGGATTCCATCACTTTTCCTTTAAAAAATGACAGCTGAACTGTGTGGTTGAAGCTTCATATTGAAAAAAAATACAGTGATCAAAGTAAAGTTGACCTTAATTGATATTATTCTGAATTTCACAGTTACACTTCAGACTGTACATGCAAGGTCAGCTGAACACAGAACTGTCACAGTCCTCTTGTTATAGATGTCATTTTTTTGTATCATATGGTCTCATATGTAATGTTGAAGACTGCCAATTAGTCTAAAGTTTATTAGGTACATGTGCCTTTGAGGCATTGACAAGTGAACAAGATTCCATTGAATACCATTGTGTTATAATGTGGCTGGCACTCAGAGTGTTAAGTTGCTCACGGCGTGTGTTTTTGTTGTGGAACCTTGTGTTAGAAAAAAATGGGCTCACAATTGATTGGCTCTTGTTGCACACAGGGGGTCAATATAAAGCCCTGCACATGAATTGAGAAAAAATTGACTGTCCCGTTGACACGATTGTGAAACAGGTGAAACAACATAGAAATACATGTATGTAAGAAAAAAAAAAAGCCTGCCCTGGGTTTTGTATTGAGTAAAGCCGTGAGGCTGTGTGAAGCACATGTTTGATATTTCAAGGGCAGTATATTTGTGCGAACATGTCACAGTGGTGAATTAACACTTGCCTGATAGTCAAACCATTCCTGAAAGGCACATTGTGCCAGGGAGAGACCAGCTGTCTTTAGCTCTGTCAATGCCACATTTTGGACTGAGTCAACAGCTTTCCTTGGCGTGCTTTGGGCGCAATGTGCACAAAGCATGTCGAGGAAAGCTGTTGACCTAGACTTATTATTACCCTCGGAACATTAAGTACTGGAGGGTTACATATTGTTATCCCCTGCATCCTTCGTCCTTGTGTCTGTCCCTCTGTCTTGTCAATGTTACCGCAATATCTCAACAAATATTCACTGTAGCTTTACGAAATTTTTACCAGAGATGCACCTTATAATGGATCTGCTTTCTAATGAAAATCAGCTTCCTCCAATTATCTTTAAGCTCTTTATGAAACTTTTAATGTATTTATTTGAAAGCCATCTGAGTGACATTGACCTTGATGATGTTACTGTGATATCTCAAAAAATAATTTTTAACCACAGGTATACCAAATTTTTATCAGAGATTCATCTTATTATGAACCAGGTTTCTATTTAAAAGCAGCTTCTTCTTTTTATTTATGATTTTTTTAATAAAATTTTAAAGTATTTATTTCAAGGCCGTCTGGGTGGCGCACAAGGTGTCTGTCCCTCTGTCTTGTCAATGTTACCGCAATATCTCGACAAATATTCACTGTATTTCTATCCGAGATGCACCTTATAATGGACCAGCTTCCTATTGAAAACCAGCTTCCTCTAAATATTTTAAAACTTTTTTATGAAACTTTTAATGTATTTATAGGCATGCTGGTACTTAAATGAAAGGTCTTACAACATAGAATACAAATCTTGCACTGTTGTAATTCAGAGCAGTTTTTCTATGTAGTTCGACTTAAGTTGCAGTCGGCACTGACAGTTTTAAAGACCAGCTTTTCAAGATTCTTTGCTTAGCACTTTTCATTGTCCCCCACCACTGAAGGTGAGGCATAGAAATAGTAGGGATAGGGGCTGTTGGTCTGTCTGTCCGTGGTGTCTGTCTGTGCTTCGGGTCATCACAGCCTGTTGCCCGTTTACTCTTTTAGTTAGAATTATGAAATTACACCACAGATATATCATGTAAAGAGCATGTGGCCCATGCCTTGTTGTTGACCTTGACCTCTTTTCAAGGTCATAGGGCTCCTAAAGGAGTATTTTGGAGCACATACTTTTTTTACCATATTTCAAGTAGTATTAAAGTTAGGCCTTTCATTTTTGTACCGACGAATCATTCTATAAAGGTTTTATGTATGCCTTACTTTGGATGACCTTGACATAATTTCAAGGTCATGGTAACCCAATACATATTAATTTGGGGGAATTACTATTGTGGCACCTTTCAAAGCACGTACATAACTGATTGCAGCAGGATGATCCTAACCAATTTTGACCATACTACTGCTACTACCTTCACATGAACAGCCATTTGCCTCTAATTTATACGTCTATTTGATACGGTTGTATCTTGACAACACATGATGTGGCGGGGGACATAGATACTTTGGATCATTAAGTTTTATTTCCACTTAATCCTGTTACCACCAGTCATGACAGAATACAATTTGATCAACCATAGGTTAATGGTCTTTAAATACAGGTTTCACTGTACTTTTCTTGGGGGGTGGGGTGGGAGTGGGAGGAGCTGGAACTTTGTGAAGATGTAAAACAAGTACATGTATTCACTATTCTTCCCCATATGGATTTCTTTGCTATGGTTTGGGATTGCCCTGCAAATAAGATGTTGCTCATTGAACATAAATTAAACTCTAACTGTGAGCAGCATGTATATAACCTACAGTGTAGAATTTCAGATGTTTTCAGTTGAGAGCTTTTTCATCAACTAAAATGGAGGTCTTTTTTATGACAGAGTGTCTCTCAGAAGAAGTGTACTTATGTTTAAATGTCTAAGTGGCTTGGCACCAACATATCTACCCAATTTTTAGTCATCTATCAGAACAGCATACTTACAGTATAAGCAGTTAGTTCTAACCGCTTGGGCACCACTAGGCCAAGACGGCCAACTCACATGCGGAGTTTTAAATTTGATGGCGAGAGATTATGCAATGCTTTTCGGATGATGCTCGCACGGCCAGATCAACCACAGCATAGTGTAAAAAGTACTTTCAGAGGGTAAACATTTTGTAGAAACTCTATTTTAGACACAACGTAGACAGTTTTAATCAGGAAAGCCAATATAATCTTTGAAAGGTTACTAGACAGTTTAACCCTGTCTGTCCTGAATTAAGATGGAGTCTGCAGCATTCCTTTGTATATGATGTTGATCGGTCTCCTTTTCAATTCTCAGTAAAATAGTTTTTAACGCTCGGCACATAAAGGGCACGTAAAGTGCCGGAGGGTATTGCCGTCCCCTGTACTGTCTGTCCAGCTGTCTGTCCGTCTGTCTTGTCGACATTACCGCAATATTTAAAAAAATATTCACCATAGCTTCACAAAAGTTTTAGTAGAGATGCACCTTATAATGGGCCAGGTTCCTATGGAAAACCAGCTTCCTCTGATCATTTCAGAACTTTTTATGAAACTTTTAATGTATTTATTTGAAGGTTGTCTGAGTGGCGCCACCACAATATCTCAAAAAGTATTCATTGTAGTTATACAAAATTTTTGTCTGAGATGCATCTTATCATGGACCAGTTTCCTCTGATTATTTTTAAAGTTTTTATGAAACTTTTAATGTATTTATTTAAAGGCCTTCTGAGTGGTGTCAACCCACACATTGGGCATAATGCGCACTGAGAAAAGCTGTTGACCTGGGGTATTCTCTCTGGCACAATAGGCATACTGGTACTTGAATGAAAGGTCTTTTTATGAGGAATGCGAATCTGGGATCCTAATGATAATTCAGACTAGTTTGAGTTAAGGAGATCGACTTTAGACATGATTAGCACTGAAAGAGTTAAAGAATCCTCGTCAAGTTACACATCCCCACTGTACATCATCATGTCAAGGACCAAAAGACAGTCTGTAGTCCTATTACTGTGCTCTCTGTCACGCACATGATGGTTATGGCATGCTTAAAAATTGTACAAGTATAACGGGTGAACTTGAAAAGCAAACTGTGGTGTAAATGTCATCATTCATTGTTCTATACCCTTATGTTTAATTTGGTTAATAAATCTGATAAGGAGAGTTCTTCTCTCCTGGCGCCACTTGGTTGCTGTGAGGTGTTTGGCATACAGTTACAATACATTTTTGAGTCCCATTCTGGTTATTATATATCTCATTAGTTTAATTCCGATGTTTAACTCTTTCAGTGCCAAGCATGAATAAAGTCGATCTACTGAAGTCAATTTTGTCTGAATTATCATTAGGATCTCAGATTTGTATTCCTCATAAAAAGACCTTTCATTCAAGTACCAGCATGCCTATAGTTCCAGAGAATATCCCAGGTCAACAGCTTTTCTCAGCATGCATTGGGCACATTGTGTCCAATGCACGCTGAGAAAAGCTGTTGACTTAGTCCAAAATTTGGCACTGAAAGGGTTAAAAGAACATCCCTGGCAAGCAACTACAGATAGTAAATTCTTACAAAATTTACCTGATATCACGTGCTGTAGACAGCATGCTGGAAACTATGAGTGATCCAGGAGCTTGTCTTGGTGTGATGGTTATGTCCATAAGAATTGTTTTTTTAATCCTATTTCATAGTCATATTTGTGGAAATTTTCTGACAGATATGCTGAGACTCCTTTCCATTCTTGACAACAATGAGAATTACTTTCTGTGTGAGGCAGGAACATGGCCTTCCACAGGCACACTGCCAGGCTTATTTGATTAACTCTTTAGGTGCCACATTTTGAACTCAGTCAACAGCTTTTCTCAGCGTGCATTGGGCACAATGCACCCAATGCACGCAGAGAAAAGCTGTTGACTAGGGATATTTTTTCTGGAACTATAGGCATGCTGGTACTTGAATGAAAGGTCTTTTTATAATTAATACGAATCTGAGATCCGAATAATAATTCAGACAAGTTTGACTTAGAAGATCGACTTTAGACATGATTGGCACTGAAAGAGTTAATTACCATGTGCACACAGTGGGAAGCATGCCAAAGCCTGCATCTCCTCCCTGGCTTTGTCTTGAAATCCAGGGTGAAGAGTCGTCATCTCTAAGTACTACTTTCTTGGAACTATAATCATCATCAAGACTGAGTCAACAGTCTTCCTTGGCACATTCTAGGAGCAGTATATGCAGAATGTGCCAAGGAAAGCTGTTGACCTGGGGCATATTGTCATGCATAAATTTTATAAATATGATCCAAAATTTTGATCGAGGAAATCAAATGCTAGAGAACCAGGCAAGCAGATGACATATGCGGGTGTTTGAGCAGGAAAGGGTTAAAAACGCCTTCAGCTACATTATGTCAGAGGACAGTATGTATACAATCAGTGGCAGAGCGGCTGTGTGCCCTGCCAAGTAACAATATCGCACTGCCTCTCTCGCAGGTTTGTGTCAGTCTGACTGACAGCTATGATTGTATGTACACTGTGTAATGAGTATTTCAATGCCTCAGAATTAGACAATTAAGCCTATTTTGAAGGAGAAATTATGAGTTCACATTGATCGGTTCATAGTTGCCTGGTGTTGCTGACAGTTATTACCGATGAGTAGGCTGGCAGCTTAACTCTTTACTCTCTCAATGGCTTCAGAGTAATAAGCTGTCACTGACGTTGGCTCCACCTGGTGGCCATCACAGAAACTTGATTCACGGTCTTTGTTTTGGACAACATGTGCAGGCTTTCCTTATTGCTGTGGAAATTTATTCTCAGAGAAATCTTGTTTGTGGTTAACATGCCTGAAAATTGTATGGGCCTGCAGTGGTGTTCATCCTCAAGTGTTTATAAATGAATTATTAATTCTGGACCCCTTTGGAAATAATTGACTTCCAAAGGCCATCGCAGGTAAACAACACCCATTTCATAAACTTTTCCCATTACTCATACTGGGGTGCATGCTGTCATATCAGCTGTTGTCTCTATTGTTGTCCACTGAAATCAATCAATCAATCAGTCAGTCATCATGTTCTGTTTTCCAAGTCAGGAAACCAGCATGTTTGAGGCAGCGCCATCTTATGGCAAATGAATAAGTAATACAGCTGTTCCTCTTATAAGAGACTTGTTCATACGTGTATTAGGAGACCACCTGCCTGTTATAGCTCTCTTTATTGGGTCCCTTGTGCTATTTTTTTCGTGTCTTGTGACCTCCGTTGAAAGACCATCTACTCTAAATGACCACTAATTACAACCTGTGTACTTGGACGGTCATGCAAGTGCTAGGTAGGACAAAAGCTGAGCTGTCACTGTTTGATTCTGTAAGAGAATGGGATAGCTTTTATCTGTTGATGGTGGTCAGAAATTTTGTTGACGCACCCTTGACCCTTTCCCCCTTAAATTAAAACTGAGTCAACAGCTTTCCTTTGCAGTAAAATGCATACACGTACTTTTACGTAAAGTAAAAGATGTGAGTATTGTTTGTGTACAGATCTCTTTTAGTTTTACATGAAAGGAGTTTGTTTGATGATGGCGACAACAACAATGATAATGTGATGATAATACTCAGTTGTAGTTATAGTTATGGTAGTATGTTGTAGTAATTTTGTGGATAAAAGTCAGGGGTGCTGCAATTTAGGAACTGCGTAGAGGCATGGTATTTAACTCTTTTACTGCCAACTGCCACTCAAGTCAGATTGCGTAAAATTAACTACTCTGAATTGTTATAGTAAGGTGCTAGATTCATATTCCTTGTAAAAAGATATTTCACTTAAGTACCTGCATGCCTGAAGTTACATAGAAAACAGTAGTCCGGGTCAACAGCTTGCACACTGCACCCAAAGCACACCGAGGAAAACTGTTGACTCAGGCCAAAATGTGGCAGTAAAAGAGTTGAAAAAAAAGGTCGTGGTTGAGGTCCAAGTTTCACTTTCTGTTTGGCCATTAATGGTAGAGTTCCACTGATTATACATGAAATTTAAGCTATTAATATTTACAGGAGTCCACCTTAATGGGACATGCCACTCACGAAAAAAATCTGAAGGAAAGGTTTGTAAACACAAAATTAAAAGCTTGTATTCCATGTCTCTCAAAATTAATTTCGTGGCTACGCAGTCATATATGTTACATGAAATATATACAGCTTGGTCACACATCACGAAATACCTACCCCTTCCCTCAGCAGATAGTTCTGTACTCTAGTGGTAATATATCTGTTTGGAGGAAATGGAATCTGGCTTCCCAAGAAAATCCACAGCTCTATCAATGAGTGATTTAGATCTACATTCACTTTCACCGCTCAGGTAATGCATACCAAAAAACCTGACAGACTGATTCAGCCCTAATGTACCTGCAGAGACATAAAAACATTAATGTAAGTAGTGTATGTAGAAGGGGGTAAGGGGAGGGGGGGGTATATATATGCTGGTACAGGTAATTTCACACCTAGTACAAGGTATAGCAAGTCAGAAAAAAATAATGGCGGCTACAAATTACAGAAAATAAAGGAGCTTTTAATATGCATGTACAGTAGATAAAAATGTCCTGTATGACAATACAGAAAACCTGTTTACCCCTCCCACTCATCCACCCATGTAGGCCAAAAACAACAACAACAACAACAACAACAACAAAAAAAAAAAAAAAAAAAAAAAAATACAGCAACCAGAAATGGACAAAGCAATATGACACAACAATCAGCTGTTTGGTTTCAGTTGCTGGGGCGTTGTTCTCTCCTGGACACCTATATGCAATACAATGTAACCTGTCTTGAGACACCACCTGCCTTGAGAGACCTGTGATCTTTTCTGGATAGTTTGCTTTGCACTTTTCATCATATACCTCCTGTGAAAGCCCACCTGTCTGGAAAGACCACAGTTTGGTCATCTCTGGGGGTGGTCTTTCAAAAAAGGTTTCACCATACGGTGCATCCTTACAACATGACCCTGACAGTCTGGTGAAATGTACAATATGTTGTTCTATAAATAGAAACAATACTCTGCATAGTGAGTCGTGGGAGGCAGAACATTGCATTAAAATATTGTGCACACTGATACTTATTTACTCAGACAGTCAGGGGTGTACGTTACTGAAGAGGCCCGCTGATTGGTATCATATTTACCACTAGAACAGCTGTGGTGTATGCCATGATTTGTGCACTCAAAATACATTCAGATTCTGCTCCAAATGGCAGCCGACTTTAAAGCGGAGGTAAATGCACATAAGACAACATACTCGTTATGGTGAACTGCTTTCACCATCCAGTCTGAATTCTGGCTGAATAAAGGCTGAATGTGTCTCGTCCATTGTCAAGAGATGGTCTTGTGTGAAAAATTAGCTGCTGCGTGCATGCTTCACTAAGGGCTACGACAATTCTTATCTTAAAGATATATGTTGTGCATATTAAAAAATCTAAAGCAATAGCGTTATTCATAGTACATATACTTTCCTTGGTCAAAAAACAAATACAAAACTGGCAGTTGCCTCTAGTCATTGAATAATGTAACCACAGCCTTTATTGTACAAATAGGGCATGTTGCCTGTAGGTGGCACTGCAGTTAACTCCCTCCCCCCTGTTGCAGGTGGAGACATCTGGGGGTATAAACAAAACTGACTTTGCTAGTTGAAAATGTCATGTGGTGGACATGGGAAGCAGGTACTGCAACCGTTCAGAATAGTGTCTCTAACATGCATGCCCTATTGGCAGTTGCCTTCAGGAGTTGTACATGTATACCGCATCAAGCATTACCTTTAATAGCACATGCAAAATTGACAGTTGTCTTGAGTCAGTCCATACTGAAAGCAGGGCCTTCATAGCGTACATACAAAAACGGGGAGTTTCCTTATGTCATTCCATGCTAATTTAGCTGACAGAGCCAAAGAAAGGTCCGTGGTTATAGCTAGACATATGCCACTTGGCATTAGATGATATAATGGAAATTATAAATTTAAGACTAAATATGTTTGTCTTTTCATAAAAGCCTATTTTATGGTGAGTTTTAATGTGTCATTTTTGTTCTGAACCTACACGAAGGTAAATGTGTGCAACAACCAGCCAGCATTTATAGAAAGGTATGTGTTATGTCCCTGCTGTCTCGAGGTTACGGAGCTCCTGCCACATCTAATGCCCAGGTGTGTGTCTGTTCATCCATCTGTTCGTCCATCACTGAACTGTTGCTTGTTGTCAGCATGTGAGCATCTGCAATTCTCAAGTTACCCCCATAGAATATTTACATGAAAGAAAACCAAAGTCAAGATTGATATTGGTGCTGCCACATTCTTGATTACTTTGTAAATGTGCCAAATTAACTGTTTCAGTACCAATCATGACTAAAGTCGATCTACTTAACTCAGACTAGTCTGAGTTATCATAAGGATCACAGATTCGTATTCCTCATATATAAAAAGACCACTCATTCAAGTACCAGTATGCCTCTAGTTCCTGAGAGAATACCCCAGGTCAACAGCTTTTCTAGGTGCACATTGTGCCCAATGCCTGCCCAGAAAAGCTGTTGACTCAGTCCAAAATTTGGGGAAAGGTGGGGGCAAAAAAATCGACAGCCATTGTGATACTGGTGGTGCCACCTGTACAACACTTTAGATATAAACTGAAATGAGTTACAGCCTTTGTGTTTTACTATCTCTGGAAAGAATGAAGAAAGTGTTGCGAAATTTGTGAGGAATTCATGTATGTATCATGCCCAGAAATGTGGGAGGTTATCTTATATGGTGACCTTGACCTGACTTGTACAGTCACTGAGGTCATAAAGTTGAATACATGCAAGTGGTTTTGTCATGAGGATCCTCAATTAATTGGTGGGTATGCAGTGAATTCAATTTAATCTGACCTAGTTAGGTACTGGACATGTTTTACAAGGAATAGCAGTTAATTGTCATTACAACTAGGCTTAAAAGTAAAAAGAATAGACACATTTGTTTTACATGGATTGTGACAGAAGTCAAGCATTGACTTATCGAGTCACTCTCCATGGCACAGATGTTGGCGTATACTTCCTACCTTGCCTAGTGGAGGAAACCGAAGAACTCGGGGGAAAACCACCGTGCACGGTTAAAGTGGTAGGAACTTTTTCCACATGCTGCCCAGGACGAGAATCGAACCCGGGTCGCAGAGGTGAAAGGCGAGCGTCTTACCGCTCAGCCAACCGTGCACCCAGTCTTCACTGTATGCTTAACATTACGGGCACATTCTGTGGACCAAGGTATTGGTACCACATGCAGCATTCTTTAATTGGTACAAGCATCATTAAGATGGAAAATGTATTGAATTCATTATATTCAGTTGAATAACTTGCAGAGCTAACACAAAATGTACACTAAGTATATGCTAGGTCAAATGTTGAAGTATAAATGACCTTGATTATTTTTTCAAGGTCACAGGACACCTTAAATATAATAGATATTAGCGAAAAATTTGAATTCCAGAAATAACTTAATAACATGTAGGCTTTCATAACTCAGCAAAATATGCATGATGCGTGAGATTAAAATTTTGTGAAACATGCACCTACTTTTTGAAGGTCATAAAGTTGAACGAATGCCTCTCTTGTGATTGTCCTCATATACTGTAAATTGTTTTATTTTCGCATGAATAAATTTTCATGGTTTTTTTTTTTTTTATTGTTTCACGTTTCACTGCAGTTCTAATTTCACTGTTTTGGACATGATTCCTATTCAAACAATGTTAAAATACTATTTCACTGTGTTTTTTATTTTCACAGTTTTGTGCCATCAGCAAAATGAGTGAAAATAATACTGCAAAATTAAAATAATTTACAGTATTAAGTTCTGGACATGCACGCATAACAGCTAGTCACTGGTGGCACTACTTGTACATGTATTCTTCAGACCAGGCATAACGGAGACAACTTGTTATTTAAGAAGGGTAGTCTACTCTTTATATTATCTAGTATTTTATACATGTGTTATATACATACATGCTATAAGTCACTTAATTGTTACATGCTCCAACAGTACTCGGGATTCTGAAAACATTGAGCAAATCATGACTGAAAAGTAGCTTTTAACAATCAGCACTCCCAAGGTACAGGACATATATACAGAACATTTATGTTAAATTTATATATAATATTATGTCTATGTATGTGTTGTATATGCCTATTAGATGTGGGATGTGGTCTGACCTGGCCATGTTTTAATCTGTACATAAATATTTCCTTGCCTAGCCTGAATTATCATGTTTTGAATGTAGTTTAGATGAAGCTGCTATTGTGCTGGGTACCCCAAATTACACAGAGATTTGATGTCGATCACAGCCCCTTGGGTAAATATACATCAAAATTACATCAAGTACCTAAATTATATGCAAAAATCTTCAACAGTTTGAGCTGGGTGTGTGCATTTACAGGCAAATGTCAGATGACTAATTTGTCATCCACGGTTTTGCTGGTGATTAATTCCTCGTTAATTTGTGAGAAATATCGATAGGAACTTGATATCTGTGATTACAACGCTATGTGAACAAAAAGTGGATATAAGTACTAATTCATCATCACCACACTTAATACACTGCATATACACCTTACAAAACTTGTTGATTTTTCCCCCCAAATATTGGCTTAATGTACCATTTTCAATATCACACACAAGGCATACATACATACACACACACACACACACATACACACACACACTGTCGTTCTGTCTCTGCTGATGGAGGTAAAACCCAATTAATAGTCTCTCTCTCTCTCTCTCTCTCTCTCTCTCTCTCTCTCTCTCTCTCTCTCTCTCTCTCTCTCTCTCTCTCTCTCTCTCTCTCTCTCTCTCTCTCTCTCTCTCTCTCTCTCTCTCTCTCTCTCTCTCTCTCTCTCTCTCTCTCTCTCTGTCTGCTGATGGAGGCAAAATGCAATACACACACTCTCTCTGGCTTTGTCTGATATAAAAAAAGTCTCTGTCTCTGTCTCAGGATGGACATTTTATAATGCTTTATTCAGAAGATTCCATGATACCACATGAAACTGAAACAACTGGGATGCGAGTTAAGAAAAAAAAATGGCAGTCTGAACACAGTATAATTTTGTTATCTAAACTGTACTGGGGGCATTGCAATAAATAAAAATAAAAAGCATGATAATTTTTTCTCGCTGCATGATTGCAACCAAAAACAGAGTCCTGAAGCTCCTTCAGTTAGGTGTTCTATACTGTCATATGGTGTTCTATATGGTTTTCTGGTGTTCTATATCATTGTCCAGTGTTCTATTTACTGTCGTCCTTGCTTCCTGTCAGACAGAGCTTCTGTTGCCAGACGAAAAAAAAAAAGCATATCATCACATGCACATTAAGATGGCAAGTAGAATTCAGAAGTTAGCAAATTGGTCTTTGCAGCTGATGATCCCTCAAGAGGGAAATTTCTCAACACATGGAGGCTGATGGCTGACTGCCGGGGCTGCCACAGGCGTCTGTGTATATCTGATTCCCGCAAATTTGCAGCCCTATGTTTTCAGTTTCCAAGAGATCACACATGAATTACTTCAGTTTGCTGTTCCCTTTTCCACAAATGTTCATGGTCTCTGTTCCCTAAAACCATATGTTCCCTGTTCCAGACAGTGAAGGGCTGGTGCTCACATGTTCTGAAAAACCCCAAGACAGCCCTCCCTACACTGCTGGCAGGCCCCATGGGGACACTGTGTACTGGTGGAAACTGGGCTCATTACTGATGGGCCAGGTCGAAGTGTAGTAACTGGCTCTCAACAGTCATAAAATCAGTCAGGGAATGCTTCAGTAATGGTTTTATGTCTGTAAAGACCTGCTATTTCTCCGAAACTGTTTGAAAATGTAAATAATGTACATGTCATGACAGTGTCTCAGTAATCTCTTTATTTTGCCATGTGATTTATGCTGTAGCCTTCCACGAATTATGCTAAAACCTTGCAGGTTGTATAAGGCTGCAAACCAAAGAAAAAATTAACATGCTTGATGCTGTCTGGATGATGGACCCATTTATAAATTCATTTGGCTATTGAAACCTTGAATTTTGAAAATTTAAAATAGAATGTGGTAACATTGATTAATTTATGTCTAGCCTTAGACATAGACAGTGACAGGATTGGCTGTAGAGTGCAGAGAGATTGGATTTTTATTTTTATTTTTTTGTTCAGAACTACAAATGTTGCTCCTGTTTGCAAAATTATACTATGACCTTGCAGATTTTATACTGTAACCTGGTGTGATTTATACTGTAACCTGGTGTGATTTATACTGTAACCTGGCTTCATATTTATCACCTAGCTTGCATGATTTATGCTGTAACCTTGCGGCGTTGCTCACTCTTACACATTGTTGCTTCTTATATCTAATTATACAAACAGGCACAAAAGCTGGGCCATAATTAACCTGTCATTCTGTACAAAAAAATACACATATCACAATCCAGTTTCTCTCTGTGCGCCATAGTTGATCCAGTCACTGTCTATAAACCTATAATTAACGCATTATCACATTTGATTTAAAATGTTGAAGATTCTAGACGTCAGCAGGCAAATGAATTTGTAAATGAGTCACCAGCAGGAAACAGTCGAGCATGTTTCGCAGCCTTAAAGTGTGAAGGGAAAATGTATTGTGTGTATATATGCATGGGAATTAACAATTAACCCTTTCCTCCTTGAATTAAGACTGAGTCAACAGCTTTCCTTGGCACGGTTTGAGCACTTAGTTCCAAACCCATGCCAAGGAAAGCTGTTGACCTGGGGCATGTTATCTTAATAGGTCTCACCTACAATTCTCACTCAAACTGTTTTTCATCACTGTTGGAATTGCTGAAAATGCCAAAGCAGACGATGTTTGACCGTCAGCGTTTTGGCCAGTTTAACAGGGAAAGGATCATGGCAATTCACCACTGGCTGGGAGCCTTTAAGGGATTAGTCATACCCCACCCTGATATACATATACATGTACATATCAGATTTCAAATCACTTGCTATCAAGCATGAGGAATGTTGATACAATTTAGGTGATATGTCACAATATTAGGGACTGTTGTCATTTTGTATAAATGTGAAAAAGTTAACTCTTTAGCAATGACATACATGTAGAAATGCCTTACAATTTTGGCCACTGCGAATTCAATAAACTTAGATACATGTACCTAATTAGTTGTTTGATTAATTATCTTGACCCTCTCTGTTTATGCCTGCACAGTCTCGATCATTTCTCTATGATTTAGCTGAATGAAATGATGTCATTTGTTTTTGTTATGCTGTCCAAGTTTTTAACCCCTGAGCTAAGGGTCAGCAGCTTTATAAAGATCTGCAGATTAGGTATAATTGTCATCATCATGTCTCTGTGTATGTATGTGTGTATGCATGCACATGCATGAGGTGTGTATGTGTATTATGTGTGCGTGTGTATGTGTGCCCATCTCTTGATCTGTCCCATTGGGGGCTGCCTTAACATGTCAAACAATGAGCTATATGTACTATCATGAAACTGCATTGTACTGTAGAAGCATCTGATTGGAAGGTTGGTTGAGTTAAATATTCTGTGACCTTGACATGTTTTCAAGATCACTGGAGGCATCATATCATTTTTACCTTGGCTGTGGGGGGTCTTAAGGTCACTCCAACTACTACTTTTACCTCAGACTTAGTCTGCAGAGTTTATATACAGTCCTGCATCACTATTCATGCACCTGTCTTAACTACTTAGTTTTTTACTAATTTCTCAAAAGCACTGAAAATATCCAGGACCACTACACAAAGGGCCAATGATTTTCTATTTTGAAAAAAATGAGGAATTCCTTTTCATCAGCAAAAATTTTTCAAATTCCTTTTCACTGCTATATATTTATATATAATTCATATAAGAAAAAATATCAAATTCCGTTTCAAGGATGAAAAAAAATGCACAATTCCACTTCGGTTTTGGAACAAAACGGAAAATCATTGGCCCTACATGCACTCATAGCACACAGGGGAAGGTATAACAGCTAGGGCTTAATTGCGTGTACAGGGACCAGCATGCCATCCTTCACTGCGCCTCGGCTTTTTGGCAACCGAGATCGTTAATTGCCCCCTACCTGTGAGATCATGGCCTACGGTTGGAACCTCCAAATGAGAGACTTGTGCAGAAGAACGTCTGTGTGGAGGGTGTTAAAGGGGCTGATACACCTCCCTGGCCATACATTTTTACTCTGCACTGAGTCAATGTTTCATGTCCAGTGGCAAGTCGATCCCTTTCTTTGAAAGCTGAGTCCAGGCTGGCGGCTAAACTGTGCTTCAAAACCAATGGGAGAAGTGCACAGCAGGTGCCAGCACCAGGTAATTATACCTGGTATCTAACTGTTACACATGCTGCCATATTGGGAGATAAACAAAATTACCTTGTCCTAATGGTCGGTCGTTTCCAACAGGAAGTGGTGTGCCATGATATTGTTCCCTCTGTACCTTCTCCATTAAGGCACGAATTTTAGCAGGCATCCCCAAGCAGGTACATTTGTAAAAGAACCTGGTGCTTTGTAATAAGCTGATATGATTTGATGGTGACACTTATCGAAACAGACAATGGTACTATAATGACTGTTTACAATGAACAGAATATTTGAATACCCACTGAACAATGCGAAATGGGTGCAACACATGGAATCACCGGGGTTGTTGTAAGAAAGGACGTTAACTTACTGGCAAGGTTTGAAAATGGGTTAATTGCAACTGATGCTGGGTCATCACCCAATCAGGGGAGACGTACTGGTCAGCTGTGCATGCTGGAACAACAAGCCTGACCCATAAGGGGGGTGGCGCAGGCCCCCTACAAGCATATATTTGTTCCTAATGGGGTGATCTGTGATTCTGCCATAAATCTTACAAGTATCGTATGCGTTGATCCGATCGCCAGCCAAAGTTAGGCACACACAAGAAAGCATAAGACCACAACAGAACAATAGGTTATAATTATAAGGCCAAAGTTACTTTGGGGTGTAAATACCGATGTTTGTGTATGTTACAACTCAGTCTCTGAAGAGTCCATTTAAGGACGAAACTGCATGGTCAGACATACTACTTGAGTGCTGCTTTGCTCGATCAGTATGCAAGCCTCCAGATACACAGCTAGAGCAACATTTTATCACTTAAAAACTGGCACAATCACCTCCTTGGCATTTGCTGAGTCTTCATAGCTAATGTCTTAGCACATTTCTTGTTTGTATGTGTTTTGGATTTTTAAGTTATTTTTTTGAAAAAAAAGTTGGCGCACAGTGCTTTGTCAGATTGCTTTAATACAGCACAAAGGGTCACCTGGTGCCCCAAACTTTTCAGTGGAGCCACCTGGTGGCACTGGAGCTTTTGCTATTTTTGTGTGGATTTTTGCATGTTTGCACTGTACATGTACTTTTGACCTAATTTGTTTTGCATGCATGGTCATCTCAGTGTAAAGTCTTCCCTTCACATTGACAAATCACCACATCCAACATAAAGCCTTGCTGCTTCGAATATCACAGGTTATTATGGAAAACATTGTGACTTACATGTACTGGACATTGATTTTGGCAGAGAAGTTTGTATGACTGGTGGCACTATTAGCTTATATTCAACACACCCACTAGCAATATGTTTCGATATGTTGTGCTAGAACTTTCAAAACAATAAAGCCTCCCTTAAAAGAGAAAGGATCTGGCACTTGCAAGCAGGCAATGTGTGTAAAAGATTTATTAATCTCCAATATAATGAAACATCCCTTAATTGAGTGCGAAAGGTTCAGACACATTGCTGCAAGCATGCAATACATGTATGTGTATATGATATATGATCTCCCACAATAATAAAAAAAACCTCTCTAGAGGGCACAAAGATCAGTGTGTCTCCTAGAATGGAACTCTGATTAGCACTTCATTGTGGAACTGTGTGCCCAGAATTTCGTCGAAAATCGGAGAATTCATTCTCGTAACGATTCTCCTAAACTTGTCTTTCTTTAAAAAGAAAACTAATTGACAAAAATCCAAGTAGGTTCTCGCAAAATTTTGCGAACTTCTGGCCCTGAACTGTGAGGAGATGTTAAAATGTAATTTCTGGTGGACAACTTAGCAGGATTTTATCATTATGCACTGCCAGAGGTCTTAACCCTCAAAGTGCTAATCACGGCTAGTCGTTTTCTGATTAGGGGTTTAACTACTTCTGGGGAGGATTGGACGGACGTTCAACTAAGCCCGCACCATGAAGGCTTGGTAGGTTTAGTCCATGCCCAACATAGTAATGTTGCAAGAGACAAACAAGCAAACCTGATCAACTTAGATATCAAAAAACGCCTCAAGTGACAGACCCATCCCCCCTTTTATTTTTTTAATGGAAATAAGCTTTGCAACTTGGGTTATCACGCGGTGCGTGCGGCGCGTGCTGTTCTAACAGCAGACTTCACGTTATACTTTGTTTATGAAAGCAAGATCAAGGAAACACAATGTGCTGACTGCTGACGTAACAAGCAATGTCAGCAATGCACGAGAGGGCATGGTTGCTGGGATTTGTTACAAATTTATGCCCGAAAAAAAAAGACCAATTTACCTTTCGCGCGCATGTGACTGGGATAGAATTTCTGTTAACATATAATGGTTAAAAGATTCAAATTCCTCATGAAGATACCTTTCATCCAAATACCAGCAAGCCTAGTCTAAAGCAAGAAGTGGTCTTAGTCAACAGCTTTCCTGGGGGCACTTTGTGCACAATGCGTGCAAAGTGGCCTGAGGAAAGCTGTTGACTCGGTCTTAAATCAGCACTTTCAGGGTTAAGAAGCAATATGTATACATCATTATTTTGTCATTTTATCTTGTAAAGGTTGTTTTTTTTTCTGTACTTCCTACTGGCTCAGTACTTCACCAAGTTATGGCTGATCTGCTGCAGGTGGATCCATTCTTCTTGAATTATAAAGTATAACTTTTAATTTATGTCATGAGGTCTACCTTTGCTAGAAAATGCAATTTACAGGAACCGACTTTGCAAAAAGAAAGAAAAAGAGAACGGTAGTTGATTAATATTCCACTCCAAACATTGGCACCGCATGAGGTTCAAATTAGGCTGATAAGACCCTTTGAAGTGATTTGACTGTCTCATCAGCACAATGACTCAGTGATATACATTCTTTGATGTTTGCTGGCACAAACTGGTAGCTGATAAACTAAACCCAGGAGGCATCTTGATTAGTATGGGGCTCTGCATACATGTACTCCAGCTGGTCACTGCATTCATAATGGTTTCCAAAAATATTTATGTTACTTATCAAAATTTGATTTTCAAATGATCAGGTGTTATTTTTTAATCTTTGTAGTCTAAGAGACAGATGTTGAACACATTGTTTTTGAAATTTGCATTTTTTAGCCCACAAAAAGTTGGGGTTTTTTTGGTGGTGGTGGTGGTGGTGGTGAATTGGTGAACAACATTAAAAATGATTTATATGTTACTGAGAAAAATGGGGGGGGGGGGTAGGAACAGCTTTGTTGTGACCTCACATTTGCCAGAAATATATAATATACAGTGAAACCTCATTATAATGACACTCAGATATCCAAAATATTCAAAACAAGGACACAAATTTTGATGGGAAAAAGTTCATTTTCTATGTTATTTGATTCACTTATCTGACATAATCAGTTATCTGACACATTTCTTAGCGAACAGATGGTGTCGTTATGACGAGTTTTCACTGTATATGCAGACATCCGTGTATACTCTGAATGCGTGTCACATAAATGTACCACTCAGGAAACAGTCAGACGTGGAATGCTGACAAGAGCACCCCATGAATTCCTGATCAACTTGACATGGTTTAGGGAGGCCCATAAATCAGACAAGTGGCTATCTTTGGATGAGCACATATCTCTCCACTGTCTGATCCTAATGGTAATTTAATGGCAAAACATAAGTGAATTGCAACAATGGATGCAGGTCCTGGCGTACTGGAGGGTATATACTCTGTCAACTGTAGTCTAACATGCTAATGAATTCAGTACATTAAATGCATGCATGTATCAGTATTGTGGAAATGTCGTGTTTTCTTAATTCTGTACAATTTTTTATAGGGACTTTTATACCCAAGGGTCGAAATTAGCGGTAGCATTTGTAGCATTTGTAGCATTTGCAACCAACTTTTATGATCTGCTACATATATTTATTGTGCGGTAGCAGACCTTTGCCACCAAAATTTTGCTGGTCAAAATCACAAATTTAGCTCTCCAGTGCATGTCAAAAAGTGCCTCAGAATGCACTGATCTGCATGCTTGATTTCAAAATTTCCCCCGGGGGGGGGGGGGGGGGAATGCCCCTGCACGCCCTAGGTGGGCTTCGCCAAACCGCATAATTTGCTACTTAATTCTCAGATTTGCTACCAAAAAACCCTTGCTACTGGTTAAAATCAGTTAATTTCTACCCCTTAACCCCACCAATACTTTGTTCATTACTGTTTGTTCAGAGAATGGACAAACATATTTGGATTTTGGGAGACTAGAGGCAGTGAAATCATTCTAAATATGATTTATTTTCCACTCTCTACACACGATAAATGTTCGTTTTGATGTGTCCATGAACAGAAAGTAACATCAGTCACATGGAAGGGAAAAGTTCTCATTTCAAATGCAAAATGACAGCCTGCAGGCCATATTGATGAATTAGGCCCAAAAAAAAAGTCTGTGTTTGGGGTTTCCCTACCGACCCTTGCCCAAACCCCCCTACCCTAATACTTTTTACTGATTTTGAAAAAAAAAAAAATCTAGGCAGATTTTCTTCATGAAATGCACAATTTATCCATTTTAAGTCACTTTTCTTCTGTTTTCAGAGCAAAAATTAAAAAAAAAAAAAAAAGCCTACCTACCTACCCTATTTATTTTTGGCATGTAACCTCAAACACACTATTTATTTTCTTTGGCCTTAGACCCTCACATATGGCCGGTGCGCCCAACTGAATCTTTCTCTGACATTTTGTACTCAAGCTTGTGAAAATGATTGGAGTTGTTTTAAAGGTCTGCCCTGTAGCTTTTGATGTTTTTTGCTTTTAAGTTAACATTCGTGAATGTCGAGCGTTTTTTAGCCGTGCTTAAAGTCTATTTGCGCAGCAAGTTGCTGTTGCAAAATTTATCTGTTAATTGAAGCCACTGTTTGCATTGTGTACGAAATTGATATTTGATCAAAATGTGACAGAGTTAGTAAAATTTGAGGTGCTCCTTCTGTGAGAAAGCCTGATTTCAGCAGGAAAAGAATCAAATGAAAAGTGTGTACACAGCTTGTCTCTGGCTACAATAACAAGTCGGTGATTATAATGATGGCATGAGATGCAGAAGCACAGGGCGGCAGTAGGTAGTGTTGACAAAGGTAATTGGAACGTGGCCCGACAGAGTCCCCGTGGAAACCAACATGTTGCAGTTCTGTCGTTATGAAGTAGTTTTAATAGGAGAGGACCAGCTCAAGTGATTGTAAACAAGTGCTGTGTTTGGTTTCATAACACAATCCTTCTGGCTCTAAGGCTCCCTATCGCCACCGCACTTCAGAAAAATCCAGCAGTCACCAGTCCGGCACGTGGCACCCAGCACCAACAATAAAAACATATATACCTTAGAGGACAGAGCTGTATAGTCATCCAATATGACACCCATGTTAACAATTTGTAAATTGACTTTGAAAAGAAGCAAATAAGGGAAATATGTATTATATAGCAGGGCGACAGCAGATATCATTTTCCTCTGGAAAAAAAAACCATGTATGTTAACTCTTTGAGTGCCAAATTTTGGACTGAGTAAACAGCTTTTCTGGGCGCACACTGGGTGCAATGCACACAATGTTCGCCCAGAAAAGCTGTTGACTTGGAATATTTTCTCTGGAACTACATGTATCGGTATGCTGGTACTTGAATGAAAGGTCTTTTTGCGAGGAATAGGAATCTGCGATCCTAATGATAATTCAGACTAGTTTGACTTGAGTAGATGGACTTTAGATGTGATTGGTACTGAAAAGTTTGACCTTTGACAGCTTGTACATTGTTTGTTTGTTTTTTTTTAAACCCTCAGGAAATAAATTACCCGATGGTACATGTATTGTCATCTGCTGTGTCATCTGTGAATCTGCTCAACCATCAATGATCAGAAATACAACTTAACCCTTTCCCCCTTGAATTAAGACTGTCAACAACTTTCCTTGGCATGGGTTGGGCACCCAACCCATGCCAAGGAAAGCTGTTGACCCGGGGCATGTGACCTTGATAAGTCTCAGTCAAATTGTTTTTCATAACTGTTGAAATAAGTTGAAAACACTGAAGCAGACGACATTTGACCACCAGCCGGTTTTGGCTGGTTTAAGGGGGAAAGGGTTAATGTCCAAACAAAGGATCCAACATTCTGCATAAATCATTTAAGATATTTACACTGCAAGAACATTTCATGTCCAGATTATTGAAACAATAGAGCAAACCAGAAATATTCCAATGGGAAAATGAATAGAGAAGCTGCTACGCATCAACAGAGAAACTTTTTGGATAAAAGAACTCGGAGCAATAGGCTGGTACCCATATGGATTAAACATCCAATGAACATGGATCAAAGGACATCAAATGGTTGTATGGTGTATATCACATTCTTAATAAAAAAAAAAAAGAAAAAGAAAAAAGCAAAAATAGGACACTCAAATAAATTTGAGCTGAGAGCAAAAGTAACAGAAAAAAAATGAACAGCATAGAATATATTCAATGTACTGAAAAATACTGGAATCAAAGATAATACACATTAATTATATATATATAAAACGTTACCACAGATGAAGAAAGAAAAGTCTACAAAATTGAGACAAAAGTATTCAATATCCAATGACGGACAGCTGCACTCAGATGTATAGGATTATAAGTCGCGTGCACGATATTGCATAACACAAACTGAAACTGACTAGTGAGACAACCCAAAGAAGAATAAAAAGATGGATTGAATCTTGTGATTGTTCTGTCTGAAAATCCAGCTGTAGGCCTCATCAATCTACACAACGTTTCAACACTTTCCAGCTCAACTCAACCAAAAGCACCTGGATGTAAATTGTCATCTGCTTTAATTACTCTTTCAAATTAAAGTCCGCGTTAATAGAAAACCTTTTAGCAAAGAATTGTAAATAAGACCTATCATGAATGCACACCCCAGGTCAACAGCCTGCCTTAATCTGGGTTGTACCCAACCTGTGCCAAGGAAAGCTGTTGATTCAGCCTCATTCTGAGCAGGGCATGGTTACGGAAGAAGGACAGTCAACATTTTGTGGATGGATACAGTAAGGATGACATCACACTGTAACCACGGTAACGTATAAACATACTGGCCGTATTCCCCGTAAGGTCTTCAATTGAAATCCTGTTGTGGATCATGTTGACCTGGAAAGTATGCACAGTTGTTCCAGTCAGGAATGTGCTACAATATTCAAAGCCTATATACATGTATGGATGAAGACCTTGAACATTTTATAACAGGAGTATCATTAACTCTTACAGAGGCAATTTAGAGACTGAGTCAACAGCTTTCCTTGGGGCACTTTCCGCGCAACGCGGGGAAAGTGCCCCAAGGAAAGCTGTTGACCTGGACCAAATTTTTCACTGGGAACATAGGCATGCTGGTACTTGAATGAAAGGTCTTTTAATGAGGAATATGAATCTGGAATCATTACAGTAATCCAGCTTCATCAGCACAGCTTAAGCCGTGACTGGCACTCAAAGGGTTAAGAATAAGAATAAAAAAACATCTGTTTCAAAGAGGACCAAAGTACAGGGAGAAATATCACATCATCTTTACAAAGGAATGAAAAGAAATGAATAATGCTATAACAGCTTCATCATGAGACATAAGAGGAGCCTGAACCAAAGTATTCAAGGGAAAAAAAGTCAGATTCATGAATAAAAGTTGATGAAAGAATAACACCTGTGGAATGGAACTCTTTGATGTTGACTACAAACCAAACAAGTGCTTGAGGATACAAACTGTAGTGAAGACTTGCTAGAGTGGCAAGACAAATTTGTAATTGTGCCAGTGGACAAAGCCAGTAATGATATCACACTCGGTTGCAAAACATACCATATCAACACCATATTCAAAAAGTTGAGAAGCAAAACATAATCCAACAAGTAGAATCTATTGAAGCAATCATTGACAACCAAGGGGAACCAAGTGGAAAAGAGCGAGACATCGAATTTCATGACACCTATTGCAGATAGAAGACCACCCATGATGCATACTGTTGTGAAAATGCACAACGACCAGTAAAGGTCAGGCTTACTATTGCAATGAAAAAATGTGTTTCAACGTGTTGCAAAACCTGAAACTATGGTTATTAAACTTGTCAAGAATTAAACCCTGCACAAATTGCTTTAAGAAATTCTAGTACAAACAGGAGCAACAGGAGACGGGGATGACACAGAGGACCAGCGGACGTCCAACAAGACATCTGGAGGACCAATGAGGAGAAAAGAGACAAAAACAATTACGACCTTTATTTTTACCCCTCGGCCTTCTAGGCTGGAGGGTTGCTGTCATCATCTATGCGTCGGTCCGTCCATGCCTGGTTAACGCCATATCTCCAAAAATACTCACTTTACAGAGGCCAAATTTTTATGACAGGGGGTCATTGAATTGCTTCAGGTGTCAGTAGAAAAATAGGTCACATATTTAGGATGCAGTACTACATTAAAGAAAAAGTGGCACTAACACAATATCTAAAAAAAATTGAATGTAACTTCATCAATTTTTTATGACAGTTGGTCCAAAGAATGCCTCAGAAGCCTAAAGAAAACTCGGTCACTGGGTCACATATTTGGGTCACAGTGCTGCATTGAAGAAAAATGGCAGTACCATGATATCTTCAAATCTTAATTTTCTCATTGTAGCTGCACCAATTATTTATGACAGTTGGTCCTAAGGATGCCTTAGACACCTAGTGAAAACTAGGTCACTGGGTTACATATTTAGGTCGCAGTGCTGCATTGAAGAAAAATGGCCTTGCCATGATATCTGTGCTCATTGCATTTGCACCAAAGCTTTGTCATTAGGTCAAACAGTAGTAACCTTGACATACCCAAGGGCATTGTGGTCACCTACACGTCCGTCCGTCCTGTCTGAGGGGGTTTCGGTCACTGATCAGCTTCTAGTTTAACATTGGACACAAAGATAACTTAACTGATCAGAAGAATATCGTAATTGTACTGTTAGGCAAGGCCTGTAAAGGTGATGCTAATACATCAAAATATCCAATGCAGATTAAAGCCAAATTGATAGAGGAGAAGGATTGTGATACACAAAGCGAGAATACACCAAAATGATGGAATATATTGTTAATAATCCATACTTCTGCTTTGGAAAGAGAGTTTAACAGCAAGTAGCCGTGATACCAGTGGGAACTGATGTGAGCGCCACATATTGTCAGTCTATATTTGCACTGCTGCAAGTCAAAATGGATGGAGAAGATAGTGTACATGGCCAACAAAGATATGGAGGTCGCTGGTGTGATTGGCAGAAATGATAATTAAATGAATAGCAGGGACAGAATTTCGCAAAATTTTGCGAGAATATACTTGGATTTTTGTCAATTAGTTTTCTTGTTAAAGAAAGACAAGTTTAGGAGAATCTTTAGGAGAATGGATTCTTGGATTCTCGCCAAAATTCTGGCCCTGGGGTAGCTATGTGTGCATGTGGTAGCTATGATTTAAAAATATTGATAAAATACAAGACAGCTGAGGAAACTTTATGTGAACATTAAAAGTACAGTCACAAGCATGTTTCGGCAGACGTCAACAGGTGAAAAGTGGGGAAGTGTGCATGAAGTGTACGTGAACATTGCTACAATGGCTGCCGAGATCTGCACGATCATAACAATATGAGGCGAGCAGATTGACTTGTAATAAAATCCTTGCAGCATACCAGGTGTGGGCCACAGACTGGTACCAGTAGCGCACCCTACAATTAAAATCAAATTGTCCCATGCAGTGATATATCCTGTGGTAGACCCTCTGGCTGAAGTACACATGCTTCTGGAAGACTAGCTCTCATGTGGACCACCGGGGCACCAATCAAAAAATGGGTGCAAGACTTTATGGTGGCACCAAATATTCACTGCAGCTTAACCAGATTTTTACAAGAAGTGTGTCTGAGGTTAGAACAGACAGCAAATGGAAGCTTCTGATTATTCTGTGCTTTTTTTTTTTTTTTTTTTTTTTTTACGGATGTTTACAGCATTTGAAGGCTCTGCGAGTGGTGCCCAAGGGAATGACGTTACCATAATGTCTCAAGAAAGAATTGACCACAGTTTCAGCAAAGTTTTTGTAACCCTTTCCCCCTTAAACCAGCCAAAACCGGCTGATGGTTAAATGTAGTCTGCTTGAGTGTTTTCAACTGATTTCAACAGCAATGAAAAACAATTTGACTGAAAATTGAAGATGAGACCTGTCAAGACAACATGACCAGGTCAACAGCTTTCCTCGGCATGGGTTGGGCACTTAGTTAGTGCCCACCCATGCCGAGGAAAGCTGTTGACTCAGTCTTAATTCAAGGGGGAAAGGGTTAAAAGCTGGTCCTGCATTGGGTGGACATGATCCATATGCAAGTCCCATTGCCTCTCATAGTTTTTAAGATTTTTTATGGATTTTCAAATATTAGTTGTTTTTTTTAAAATGCATCGCCAACAGGGGATGCATAAATAACTGAGCCAAATAGCACATGGCCCTCAGTTACTCACACAGTTTGGCAGGCGCGGCTTCTCAGAATTTGTCTGACTAAGACTAAGGTCTGAAAAAAGGTGACTCAGATTGAATGAGAAATTGTTCTTTCTCATTATCATGCTTTAAAGTACCCCACCTTTGAAAACATTTGGGGGAAAACGGAAGGGAATGTCAAGCAGTCCTTTCAAAACTCAAGCACAGCGAGGGTATCCTGTCTGGAAAGACCACCTCTAGGGATGACCACATTGTGGTCTCTCATGGGAGGTATAAATAAGATAACAATTACTGAGCAAAATGAAAGTATCCTGAAAATATGGTCTTTCAAAATGTGGGGTCTTCTGATTCAGTGTTTCTCTTTAGTTAAAAATGTGCAAACACGATGCATAGAAATAAAATCTTGACCTCCAAATTTGAATTGGAAAGCTACAAGAGACCCCCACAAAATCCGTAAGAAACAGGACCCTAAACGTTGATTAAATAGATTTATTAGAAACTTTATACCCCTATGACCCTCTGAGAATTCTGGCAACTCCTCAAAATGATTTCAAAGAATATGGGTGACCCTGAGAGATCAAACCCAAAGGGAAACCAAGCCATTAGAGTGGTTTCAGTTTCACTCTATAACATGGCATGGCTAAGGCCATATTCTCTTTTCTCTTTATGCATGCAGTCAAATTCAGTTGACTTTTTTGTGTGTTCATAGGAAAAAAACTTTTGCAGTTAATTTTAAAATTGAAAAAAGGAAAAACACTTTGGCTAGAGAGTAGGAAGATTAACCCCTGGGGCACTGAGTCAACAGCTGAAATTCTGCGGAGCACTTATTAAGGTGCCATGGGTTTAGAGTATACTGATGCCAGTTGTTGACTCGACACACGTGTTG
Organism: Hermodice carunculata; assembly: GCA_964020975.1. Classification (NCBI taxonomy): domain Eukaryota; kingdom Metazoa; phylum Annelida; class Polychaeta; order Eunicida; family Amphinomidae; genus Hermodice; species Hermodice carunculata. Next base: position 31,714,548 of record OZ026618.1, read on the forward strand.
TTGTCCAGGACAAAAGAGCTGCAGACACTGTTTGTGACAATGGGCTGTTTCCGCCAGTTTTAATGGAAAGGTTTACGCTGGCACGTCAGCATGAGTTCCCAGAGGGACAGAGTTAAGTGCATTAACTCCTGAGGTCAAGCTGAAGGATAAGCTTAGTACAGGAATCCATGCCACGAGAAGAACTTATTTCCTGAAGCAACTGTGACTCTAAGGTTTGTCTAATGCAGCTGAAAAGTACCATGGGAAATTGGCTATGGTTTCAAAATGTTTACTCTGGCAGACCAAATGCAATTCGATACTTGTAGCACCAATGAATCATAGGCAGCTCCATTGTGAGACTGCACCCAGCCAATGTTTTTAACCATTCTGTAGTACACAGAAGTGTCCAGTGTCCACCATTTGGCAGGAGACTTCCTCTTTATGACCTTACTTTCTGCACTTTTCATCTGAAATTTGACCTCTTTTGGACAACCTTCTCTGTCAAAACCTATACGTTACTCGTTTAACTCATTCCATACCAGTCCCTGATATTTACATACATTTACCTAGATTGAAGACGACAATTGCATCTTTAAATTCTTCATGAAAAGAGCTTTCGTTCAAGTACCAACATGCGTATCGTCTGAAGTCAGTGGTTCTGGCACTGCCTGGCAAGTCATGTTGCGAGGGCAGCTGCAGCATGACTTGCCAGGCAGTGCCAGAACCACTGACCAGGGCCTGTGACCATAGTATGGAATGAGTTAAATGCTGTGTATTTATGAGGTGGGTTGTTATATATTGAAGGGAATGGACATCTTGCTTGACCCTATTCATCAACATGGGATTTTTAAAGTGTATTCCCTGAACCCACAACAAGTAAGACTAGTCATAGTTGTCACTCTTTTTTTTTTTTGTTTAACCACCGCCACATTGAATAATTCAAGATATTACATATTATGAAGATGTTCACCATTTTGGAAGTGGGGTGGGAGGAAATTTGTTTTTCATCACTTTTTCTTCTTTCTGCTGACGTATGATATCGTGAAGGCTTGATATAAACGGCACAAAATGTGTTACCTAATGAAAGGTGAATATCAGAGGCCTAATATTACTTACAGCATAGCAAACAGGAAGATTTTGTGGAAAAGTTAATAAGTGGGAACCTCATTTGTTTAACTTGGCTACCACTTTAAAAGAAATACATTTCAGTGTTTAAGTGATTTTTTTTTCTGATCAGAAAAGTGGATCAACTTTATCAGGAGAATTGGCTAGGACCTGATGAATGCCTTGTAAACATTGGCTAGGACCTGATGAATGCCTTGTAAACATTGGCTAGGACCTGATGAATGCCTTGTAAACATCGGCTAGGACCTGACGAATGCCTTGTAAACATTAGCTAGGACCTGACAAATGCCTTGTGAACATTGGCTAGGACCTGACAAATGCCTTGTAAACATTGGCTAGGACCTGACGAATGCCTTGTGAACATTGGCTAGGACCTGAAAAATGCCTTATTAACATTGGCTAGGAGCTGACAAATACCTTGTAAACATTGGCTAGGACCTGATGAATGCCTTTTAAACATTGGCTAGGACCTGACAAATGCCTTATTAACATTGGCTGGGAGCTGACAAATACCTTGTAAACATTGGCTAGGACCTGATGAATGTCTTGCAAACATTGGCTAGGACCTGTTGAATATGTTGTAAATATTGGCTAGTTTTCAGTGGGTTTCATACAATATAATTTTACCAGACAGACAGACTTGTTTCGTTTTGTTTTGTTTTGGAGCAATGTTTATATCTATAGGTGAATGTTTTGCAAGAAAAATCAATATTGCTCTCTTTCCCATGGATTCCATCTAAATATTTGTTGCTCATTTTTATTCTGCAACAGCTTCGCTCCCACAAGTAGTGTGCTGACAGAAATTGTCAGAATGCACGGTGACAAGCCATAAAAGTATACCTTTTCACTTAATATGGATATCTCATATTGGGGAAAATGGTTTGGATATGACTTGCATGTTGATTGTCGTACCCGTTAAACCCCGACACATTCAGGTGATATTGGCTCTCTATTACCATGGTTACCATTGTTTTTTTACTCTCAATGGGATAAAACTTCAGAAGTGGACTTGACAGAAAGCTAGTTGTCATGGTAACAGGAAGCCTAATTGCCCAGCTAGAATAGCCAAGGAGATCAGACAGAATGTTCTATCCTGTCTCAAGTAATGGAAGGTATGATCTATTACCCACAAAGACGAGTCTCCAGACAGTACCGGTACTTGGCAAGGCACCCTGCACAATACCTAATACCCACTTCTAAAATCATTATTTTTATGATCATTTTCTACCTCCAGCTGTAAAGAGTTTATGAAGATTATGCGTTTATAAGTGGATAATGTTTTAGCTCGGTCCATTAGACTAAACAACTTTTCAAAAAGGTTGCATTGAATGCTTGATTTTACACACAGATGTGCCCTGGGTGGGCCTCTACTCAGTTTGAGATGATGCTAGAATTTTCAGCTCCGCTGAGCAAAGGTTGCAGAGCTTATGGAATCACTCATGTCTGTCTGTCCGTCTGTCTTTCTATCCATCAGTCTGTCTGGACTCTGTAAACATTTTGCTTGTGAGTGCGATACAGTCCACGGTTTTTACGATAGGGATGTTTGCATGCTTACATTGGAAGTATATATTTGGGACCGAGAAATGGTGTTCAGTATAGAGCGGTGTTTGGTATATGGAGGTGTTTGGTTAGAGAGGTTTTACTGTATATAGACCATGTCCAATGCTGGCATGTTACTTAATATCAGTGACGTTGACTTATATTTGTGAGGTCAGCATGCCTGTAAAGTTGCAAGAGGTGATTTTGTAATGGTAACTTGGACATCAGTGGCAAAGCAGAATTTCAAAGCCTCCAGAATGAAATTTCACTTGATTACATTGAATGTAAAATTCTACTTGGTGATCTACTTTTGGGTCACTGTGACCTTCTATGATGAGAGATATGATGCTTGTCCAAGTTTATTGTATTTCTTTAATAACTCAAAAGTTATCACCGGATTTGAACAAATAGACCATATATGGAAAGCTGGATGAAGGGTGCACATTTTGAACATAACAACTCTGTAATCTAAGTTGAAGGTCAAGGTGAAATGGCCAGTTGGAATACATGGGTCATCTTGCAAATGCTTTGCACCCCGCAGTTTTTGAGTTAGGCCCATACAACTTTTAGGGCTTATCAAGTGTATGAAAATCTATGTAGACATCAATGCTGGTGGCGCTACCTATAGTATTATGTAATATGTGGGTCAAATCGGTAAACTCTTGTGACCATTCCAGTATCCATAATTTGTCGTGGATTTTGATGAAATTTAGTGCGCGATTGCAGAAGAGTTCAAAATCTTGGATGCTTATAATACTAGTGGCACCACCTATAATTTAGCAGAAAATCCGAGTTAAAATGTCTTGAAAGATACGACATTCCATATTTTGTACAAGAGGCCCATGGGCCTAATGCTCTGCTGGCATCGTGGCTATATTGCACCTGTTCATTTCAAAGTTGTGGGTCCTCAAGTGGCTTTTGAACATATAAAGCTTTATGTAAAAATTGTCCACCAGATGGCACTTCACTCCACATGTAATCATAGCTTATTTGTGCAACTCCTGTGATGAATATTGTTCCATGTGCCAAGACAACAATGAGTGAGTCCTTAACTTTATGTCCTCAGTGACCTTGGGACAAAAGATCAAGGACACCCAGATTATGTAATACAAGAGGCCCATAGGCCTGCCTGGTGCTGTGCTGACATTGCCATTGAAGTCCAAGCTACACCCTGCCATTATAAAATCATCTCTTTTAACTTTACAGCCATAGTGACCTCACAAAAATAGGTCAAGGTCACTGATAATATATGCGATACTAGCTTTGGAAATTGTCTATGTATCCTATAACTTTGGCAAGTCTAATCCATTTACTTTTTTAAATATGGAATTTTATATCTTCAAACACATTTTGGCTCATAATTTACATCAAATTATAGGTGGTGCCACTAGTATCATTACCAAATTAGACCTTGACCTCCCCCAAAATCCCACCAAATTTGGTGAAGATTTGCCACAAGTTAAAGATGCTAGAGTGTTCACAAGATTTTCATATTTTGACCAAGGCTTTATTACATAATAGTGTAGGTGGTGCCTTCAATATCCAAAACCAGCCTAGATTTTCATACACCCTATAAGTCCTGAAAGTTATATCGGGCTAACTTGAAAACTGAGGATGGTATCGCGCTAACGAGCAAAAGTTTATGGATGGACGGAAGGACAGACATGGGCAGTTGCATAAGCTCTGTGACCTTTGGTCAGCAGAGCTAAAAATGAATGACATTCATAGGATATATACATGTTCAACTTTGATCAACACTTGCCTTGTCTTTCTGTATTGTTACATGGGGACTTTTAAACCCATTTTTCCCTTCTGAGAAAATAGTAATCAGTACAGTGGTACCTGCTGTATGTGGCCACCCATTCTGTCATGAAAATATGGCCACATACAGCAGGTGACCTGTCACTGCAAGTAAATTAAGTCCGGTAGCCTGGAAAAATGAAAGCAGGTGACCTGACCTGGCAGTGGCTGCATACAGCAGGTTACACTGTACACTGGTGTCACTGTTTGCTTTCTTTCAGTGCCAATCATGACTAAATCGATCTACTTAAGTTAAACTAGTCTGAATTATCACAAGGATCCCAGATTAGGATTCCTCGTAAAAAGACATTTCATTCAAGTACCAGTATGCCTGTAGTTTCAGAGAGAATACATGTATACCGGGTCAACAGCTTTGCTCAACACCCATTGTGTCCTATGTGCGCTGAGAAAAGCTGTTGACTCGGTCCAAAATTGGGCATTGAAAGAGTTAATGGTGAGTTTTATGAGGAAAGTATGTATATATATATATATATATATATATGTATATATATGTGTGTGTGTGTGTATATATATATATATATATATATATATATATATATATATATATATATACACATATATATATATATGTGATATCTTGGCATTTAGTATCACAGCAGTACCTACTTTCATGATATCGCAGGGGCAGATCCAGGGATTTGGAATTGGAAAATGGATGACTTAAGATAAAGGAGTTAAGGTTTTCCTATTTTGCTTTAAAAAAGATACATGCAGTTTTGGAGTCAGTCAACCTTTTTTTGCCCAAAAATCTGGCAAGGTAGATCAGTTTACAGCAGTTCTATAATGTCACTGATGGGACACCAGCCAAATATACTTTGCTGTCAAAGTTGGCCAAACGTGCCTTAATATAAAATGTTCTCTCTTTCAGTGTTTTCATTAATTTTTTTCGTTAATGGAGGATATTGTGAACAGATGGCATAGATAAGACCTATCAGTATAGCATCACTGGGTCAACAGCTTTCCCTGGTAAGGGTCGATGCACTGCAAGCACCTGCCAAGAGAAGCTGTTTACCCAATCATATTTAGGGCCAATGATTTTCCGCTTTTGCCGAAATCGAGGCGGAATTGTGCATTTTTTTCATCCTTGAAACGGACTTTGATAAGTTTTTCTTATATGAATTATATATAAATATATAGCAGTGAAACGGAATTTGAAAAATTTTTCACTGATGAAACAGAATTCCTCTTTTTTTGAAATGGAAAATCATTGGCCCTTACATGTTCTAACAAGGAAACAGTTAATTCATCAACGTAATGAAATCAGCTGTCCATGCGAGGGTTTTGACTGAAAAATGGTATGCTGTTATACAAAATGGGCATAAACGTATCGCTCTATTGTGCTAACAGAATGTCATGGGATATTAGAAATACCATACAGAGGTGAACAACCACAGGGAAATGCTAGCACAAAAGGTGAGACTTCTGTGTAGAAATACATTGATTTATGTGACACCAGAGAGCGCTGGAATGTTCATATTTCTTCCCACCTCTTGTCAGCTTTATTGGCAACAGGCAGCACCTGGAGAACAAAGTAACCGTTCAATCAGACTTGGGAGTTGATAACAGGAGAAAGTAATAGATCATTGTAATGTGCATTAACCTGCTTGGACCCAAAGAGCTGATAAGTCATTTCAAAATACATTCTGTTGCAAAGTACTTAGGGTCCAGAGGGTTGGAGGTTGCTTTCAGCATAACGACAGCAGGGAAGCAGCCTGGTTAAAACTCCCTGCCATAGCCTCAGTTTGCTCTCATGTAGAGAGATATGGAAAACCCTCCTCAACCAGAAATTAATTCTTTCTATATTACGTATATAGGCTTCAGGTCAATACAAAGATAAATCTTTGAAGGTGTTAATGGCACAGCCTGCATGGAACTGCCAGCTTGTTAAAACGAGAGATTAATGCCTTAATTTTGTCACAGTGCCATCTACAGGTACAAGGTGCAGTTAATAAAGTTTCAAGCCGTAATTTGCAGTATTTAACTTGCTTTTCTCTTTAGAAGACAGACAGTATCGAGTGTCTGTAGACACTGTAGATGTGAGCAGTTGATGGCTAGGAGTCGATTCACAAATGACACGACACAACAAGAGAGGTCAGTGGATGGAGCTGCTTACTGTTCACTGAGGCTTCTTACTGCCACCAGGAATCAATGATAGTCTCGGGTAAAACATGGATTTGCACTCAAGCACGTGTTTGAAGACGTTGCGCTGCACTGGCTACGACCGACTGCGCTCGTAGTCTGTGCTTTTCCCGCTTCATGTGCTCCCATCTTTAACGATTTAATTGGACATCATTCAAATTCTTTCTATTTTGTATGCCCCCCCCAAAAAAAAAAATCACATGACATTATGTAAGAGAGGCCATCTTTGTAGAAAGTGATTATCTAGGCATGTGCAGGTATGTTGTTTTAGTCTTGTCAACTCATTCCATACCAGTCCCTGAATTTTCAATATATTTACCTAGATTTAAGGGTTAGTGACTGTATTGACAGGCAAATGAATGGTCATACCCACATACCACCAAAGCCCCGAAAAAGAAGCTCGAGCCGTGTGACTATAGAGAATATAATGCATATTGTCCAATTGAAATAGTCACATTATGTGTCTCTCTGGCAGACAGATTATGGGGAAATGAGCTTTGAACTTAAAAAAATTCAGCATAGGACCGAGCAGGGGCGCCCCTTTCCCCACGGTGTTGAGACCAATTTAGAGGGTGCAATTGAATGCAAATGGTGATCGTCTAACTGGAACTTCGAGTTAGCAAAGACTACAGCCTGCAGAGCCCAGAAAACGGGAGATAATTGTGAGAAGAGCTGCTCTAAGCAGGAGCCATATATGTACTTACTATGGGGAGCACTGTCAATAAGGCGAGACGTAAACTGGGATTGATTTTTATGATAAGAATGCGGGAGATCTCCCGCCCAAGTCGGGAAGGTCGGAGCCTGTGGGTTAGTGGGTCATGTTGCAAATTAACTACTTTGATTCTGGCATGTCCACGTGCATGAGCAGACCTCATTTAAAGGTAGTGGTGTATGCCTTGCTCGTGGTAAGTCGTGCTCTAACTGTGATGAAAGGAAAAGCAGGTCATGTCGCCTACACTATTCCGCATGGTGGCAGCACCTCCTGCCTGTGCCACATGACATTTTCAACCAATAAATGAGGCAGGTGTTGTTTCTCCCCAGGTGTCGCCACCTGCAACAAATCTATGCATACATGTACCATGGGGAATTAACTTGTGGTACCATCCACATGTACAAATGAACTGCTCCCTTGTCAGGAAATGTAAAAGCCAGTGACCAAGGCTTCTACCCATCCCACAGAGAATATATGCTGAATTTGTCCCAGGAAGCATTTTAAAAATATATACACGGTTTTAATGATCGTATGTGGGCACAAAAGAAGTATTTTGTTCAGATCTGCAGGCTAGACATATTCTATAGGGGTGAGTTGTGACAATAGCAGCAAGTCTGTTGCGGTTCTCATAATAGCGTCCTGTGCTCAGGTTACTAAACAAAGAGTAATTCGTCATAAACAGCAAACCGTTTAATGATGAAAATGATTTCAGGGGCTTATAATGTGTATTAGAGTTGTGTAGAATATGTGAGATGCATGTACCATATGGGTTGGCATGGTGAAATATCAAGAGAACCTCTTTGGATCTGCTTCAGATAGTGATCACAATATCCTCTCGCCACCCATATGGTGTACAGCAACAATCAAAAGCACAGAATTGATAGGTTTCTCCACGTTACGACATTAGGCAGGTCTGACAATGCACAGAGCAGCTGCCAGGCAGAGGGTCCTCGCCTGTCCTTCAGTCCCGCGGGCTGCCTGGCTGACCAAGGAGACACACGTACTTCATCAAGTCATATATTATTTAACGACAATGTCCAGTAGTGACCATCTGTGCACGTATTGCAGGCAGTCGTTGACCCCTAGCTCTGCTTTCTCTGGAAAAGCCGTCTTTTGACGATAGCTCACCGTGCAGTCATTCTAAACACCGTGTAAGGTGCAGGTCTCCAGACTGTTTTTCCCACCTGAATTACCCCAAAACAAATCAGATGCAAATTGTTACATGCTTTGATAGCTTTACTTAAATTTCATGTTAACCCTTCAGGTGCTAATCACTGCTGCAGTTATTTTCTCATTACTGTTAAACATATAATGGTTAAAAGATTCAAATTCCTCATAAAGATACCTTTCATTCAAATACCAGCAAGCCTAGTCTAAAGCAAAAAGTAGTCTTAGTCAACAGCTTCCAACGGGACACTTTGTGCACAATGCGCGCAAGGTGTCCCCAAGGAAAGCTGTTGACGCAATCTTAAATCAGGGCTTAAAGGGTTAACACATTTTCTTTTTTTTTGGCTGAGAATTGTAGATTAGACATATCATGGCATGGCAGGGTCATAGCTTTTCTTGGGGTTGGTTGAGTGTATTGTGGCCAACCTGTGTGAAGGAAAGTTATTGACTGAAGCTCATAATTCTGAGCAGAAAAGGGTTAGTATAGCTTTAATGTGATTCCTTGCAGTTAACGTTCACAATTACAGACCAAAACTGATCACGTTGAAGCTTATTCAAATGTGTCAAACACATACATCCTCAGTTTATCTCACAAACCTCATAAAGTCATTCAAATTATTTAAAAGGGAAATCACAGAAACCCTTGAAACTCCAAATTTCCTTGAAAGTGATAATATCAGATATAGGTCTCATTGATTTTGGGCTATAAACATTGGCAGTCCAGACCACTGGCTCGTCTGCAAGGCATTGTTTAGTCCACAGGGCACTGTTTAGTCCACAGGGCACTGTTTAGTCCACAGGGCATTGCTTAGTCCATAGGACATTGACTAGTACACAGGGCATTGACTTGGGCACAGAGCATTGACTAGTGCTTGTGTAGGTGACCGGTTTGTGTGGCGTGGTCAACAATTAACCGCACTCTCAACAACTGAAGAGCTCATTGAACATCTGACCCATCAGTTTAACTGGTGTCTCGAATATTGACTGATCCATTTCATTTGCAGTCGTCTGTTTATGAGGATTGACTATTGTGCTGGACATTGATTTAAGTAATGTAATGCACACTTAATTGTGTTCCTCGTTTGTCCATCAATATTGGTGTGGCAGGGGAGTGGGGTGGGATGGCGGTGGAAGTAGTCAGGCCGTTGAGTTGCCACAGGTTTTCTGGTTCTGTCTTGTCTGTTGCAAGGTGCGTGCATGCAGTGGCAAATGAGCATGCAGCGAGAGCGGTAGTATATATGGGCAAATCGATGATTTGGCCATTAGTACTATTCAAGATCAAAAAAAAAAAGGAACAAACGAAAAAGACCTGTTTTGCAGACGCTTTCATCAAGCGACTAAAAACATGGCTTTGACAGAAAATCTAGCTTACCACTGGAGCCTGCATGTCACCAGCAGACTACATCATAACACAGTTATACAGTGGTACCTGCTATTTAAGACCATTCTTTCTGCCAGCCAAAATAGTCACATACAGCAGGCGGTCTTAAATTGCAGGTAGAATTGCAAAGAATGCAGACTCCAATGTCCACACAAGTGTGGTCGTTGCCAAAGGCAAGTGGTCTCTCACGACAGTGGTCTTAAATTGCAGGTACTTGTGTATCAAGATAAATGCAGCCATTCCTGTCCGTCCCCCCTTCGTGCTGCTATAAAGGCAAACAAAAGAGGTCACCTGTGTCCTGGATGTTGAAACTGAGCACACTGAGTATAAACTGGGTATTCTACTTTGATCCTTAAATGCATAAATTAGGCCGAATGTTTTGCATCTTTAACCCTTAAAGTGCTAATCATAGCCAAAGTCGTTTTCTCATTACCGTTAAAAGTGTAATGTCTAAAAGATTCAAACTCCTCATGAAGATACCTTTCATTCAAATACTGAGCGAGCCTAGTCTAAAGCAAAAAAGTGATCATAGTCAACAGCTTTCCTTGGGACACTGTGCACGCATTGCGCACAAAGTGTCCCGAGGAAATTAAGCTGTTGTTTCATTCTTAAATCAGCGCTTTAACGGCTAAGCTTATAGTCTTGATTCAAGGAAGAATGACTGTATGTACATGTTCAAACGAATGAAGGATGAAGAAACAAATGAATGCACAAAAAGTTGCAGAAGGATTGAGGGGGAGATGGAGGGAGGAAGGAAGGACAATGTATGATGAACAATATTCATCGTATCATAGTATTTGAAGAAGAGTGATCCAATGGCATGGAAAAAGTGGACCTTTGTGGGTGGATTTAATAAATTGGCAAACTGGGGTGTTGCTGATGATAATGTACATAGAAGTGAATGCCATCTGCCTCTATCAGCTTGAGTAAGGAATAAATACAATCTGCCCATATCAGCTTGAGTAAGGAATAAATACAATCTGCCCATATCAGCTTGAGTAAGGAATAAATACAATCTGCCCATATCAGCTTGAGTAAGGAATAAATACAATCTGCCCATATCAGCTTGAGTAAGGAATAAATACAATCTGCTCATATCAGCTTGAGTAAGGAATAAATACAATCTGCCCATATCAGCTTGAGTAAGGAATAAATACAATCTGCCCATATCAGCTTGAGTAAGGAATAAATACAATCTGCCCATATCAGCTTGAGTAAGGAATAAATACAATCTGCCCATATCAGCTTGAGTAAGGAATAAATACAATCTGCCCATATCAGCTTGAGTAAGGAATAAATACAATCTGCCCATATCAGCTTGAGTAAGGAATAAATACAATCTGCCCATATCAGCTTGAGTAAGGAATAAATACAATCTGCCCATATCAGCTTGAGTAAGGAATAAATACAATCTGCCTCTATCAGCTTGAGTAAGGAATAAATACAATCTGCCCATATCAGCTTGAGTAAGGAATAAATACGCCTGTGTGCTTTTGAGTTTTCTATCAGTTGATACTCTGCTTTATTGAGGTTTTGTTAACTGGTTTGGTGGCCGGCTGCCGTTTAGATGTTCAAGAACTGATTGCCTCCACTGGCCATATGGTACATGCTCATTACTGCCAGGGGGGGTCACGGGGTATTATTATCTAAAGTATTAAGACTTAATTAGGTGCAGACTGATAGAACTTACATAGAGAGAATGTAAAGGGGATCAAATTCCTAGCTCATTTTCAATAAATACGACAAATTTTGGCATTTGAAGGGATTAAATTTCACGAATTACTTAATAATTGTTAAAAGGGGTGTACCAGATTCCCTTTTAACCCCTGCCCCTGGTAGCCAACAGCCTTTTGTGGGTGGGGGTGGGGTGGGGGGGGGCAGTGCACACAGTAATAATATTGACAGTTATGGAGAGTCTGTTATTTCTGGAAAACTGACATCAAAGCAGATCATATTTGAGTAGGATATATGCTGCACATCTGAGTAGGATATGCTGCACATCCGTGTATATTCACATCCCGGGCGTTAATTAGCATATTGTCTTAAGATACCTATAACACTTGGCTCAACATTAGCAATATCTTTCACTGTGGCTTCATCTTAATTCCGATAAAACCATAGGTTAACCTATAACCACCAAAGATTAGCCTACTGCAATTATGTTATAAATACTGTTATACCCTAATTCTAATTTGGCCCACCAGGACTAAGCTGCCCAGGATTGTATAGTTGGGTGAGGCAAAGCTCATGACTAACTCTCTAAGTGCCAATCATGACTAAAGGCAACCTACATAAGTCAAACTAGTCTGAATTATCATAAAGGATCCCAGATTGGTAGTCTTTGTAAAAAGACATTTCATTCAAATACCAGCATGCCTATAGTTCTAAAGAGGATTCCCAGGTCAAGAGCTTTTCACTGCACACTTTGGGTGCAATGCGCCCAATGTGTACCGAGAAAAGCTGTTGACTCAGTCCAAAATTTGGCACTGAAAGAGTTTAGATAATTTGATGATAATCATGACTATAAGTAACGGTAATTTCGATGAACTGATTACTTGTATGGTGATTGAATAAAATGATTCCTGATTCCAGGTAAAATTGTGATTGATTAAGAGAATATTGCTGGATGATATCAGTAAAATGTTGAAATTCAATATCAAGGAATTCGTATTTTAATTTGTGAAGATAAAAGGTTATTCACCTGCATAGTGCTAGGTATTCAAGTGGCCAGAACTCTAGGCTTACTATCAGTGCCTGGCCGTGTTGTAAAGACTCACCGTAAATGTGTACATGTTGCTGTGTTATAAAGGCTTACAATAAATGCCTACATGTAGCTGTGTTATATAGGCATACCATAAATGTTTACATGTAGCTATGCTATATAGGCTCACCGTAAATGCCTACATGAAAGAAAGAAAAAAGAAGAAAGAACAGTTAGACTGTGCTAGACTGATTATATGTCCATAATTATAAAATTAAACAATTTAATGCATAAAATGCAAAAACGGCAAAAGTGTAGGCACATGAAAATCAGTACATTTCCAGTATTGGTGGGAGTGGCAAAGACATGTGAATGCATGTATAAGACAGTGGGAACACTCATCTGATTACTGCTGGCCACAATCTCTATGGCTTCAGGTTACCAAGCAACCTGTGTACAGCTCTGGGAACTGTCATGTAGGGCAGCATCAAGTTTTTTGGGGAACTGAGGGATAGAGTGCCATTAAAAGGCCTTTAATTTTGCGGAAGCAAGAAACCTGTGTCTAGAATTCAGGGAACACGGAGCATACAGAATTAATCCATCAGAACAGAGAAAATTGGCGTGTACTGCAGTGGGAACATCGGCCCATGGAGTCTTGAAAATAGAGAATTTGGGGCTGTTAAACTCAGCTTTGGATCAGGAAACATTGGGCAGCGCCCTCTGGTGTTTGTGACTATGGTGCCATGATTGACACTGTAGCAGTGTCACATGGTGGCTTCTCCCAGTCCTGGCTCTCTGCCTGCAACTCAGTCTGTGTTCTGGGGTTCAATGGGTGAATAATGTACAGCCAGCCATGTGCTATATTTTAGTTTCTGCTGGCTTCGAAAGTCCAAAGACTCTTCCTTTCCCACTTTTGGCCGGAAATCTCCTACTTAAGTGGAATTTAAAAAAAAAAAAAAAAAAAAATCCTCCTAATCACCTGCTTTGGGTTAGTAATGTATTTCCTGCTTTTAAATACCAAAATTCTGGCCACAAAAATCCTTGATCAACCTTTGTTAACATGGGTGTGCATAAGCAGCCCAGGATACTCCACAATGGCCTATTTATTTGTCGGTCAGATTTTCAGCATTTTCTTTCCCTGTAGCCAGAAAGGGGGCTGGAGTAGCACTCCCCAAAATTCAGGAACAGAATACAGACCCAATGGGAGCTGAAACTGAAACAGAAACAGAAACAGACGGGAGAGGTAGCGGAAGTTGACAAATTTTGTTCTAACTTAGTGAGGGTTTTTTCTTTGGGGCTGGGGGTGGAGGGGAATGGAGGAGGGGTGGAAGGGAATGGCAATGCAAGATCATCCTCCTGCCTTTTTATCTTCAGTTTTTTCCATAGGAATCTCGGAGAGAAAAATCACACGGGAAGGGGGGGGAGGGGGAGTATTTCAGAGCAAGACAAGTTCAGAACGCTGGGGTCTTTGGGAGTGAAGTAAAGGAAAATGGAGCTTTCAGAGCGACAGGTGAGGAAATGTGGGGGTTTTCCCCGCAGCGTCTACCTGTATAGCCTGGTATAGAAAGTAATCTGCCCCCCACCCCCACCCCACAAGAATTAGCTCCCCCCCCCCCCCCCCCGGCCTGGTCGCTCTGCTGTCTTGATGTGTCTGTTTTGAGAAAGGATTAAGAAGGGCAAAATTCTAAGAAAGGACTAAGAAGGGCAGCTGAGAAAGGACTTTTCTTATTGAATACTCTGTAAGTCAATGGGCATTCTAACTCTAATTCACATTTTTGACTTCTCCGAAATCGTCAGCCAGATTGATTTCAAACTTGGTGGCAATGTACCTTGGGTGGGTCTCTATCAAGTTTGTTCAAATTGTCATGCTCCAGTAACTTTTGAATTTTTTAATGATTTTTTTTTTTTGGGGGGGGGATCTGTTGCAAAAGTTTTAATAGGAAAGTTTAACATGGGAATTTCTTGTAGTGTTTAGAATTTAAATAATTTTCGCGAGATTTGTGTCAACCTTGGTAGAGATGTACCTTTCATAAGTGTCTATGTATTTTGTGCAAGTGGTCATGCTCCAGTGAATTTAGGACCTTGACCTCATTCCCAAGGTCACAGGACAACTGGCATGAAATTTATTGTTCACTTGATACTTAACTTGAAGTCTGTTTTGAGTTAGGACCTTGATGTTGCACATGTTTATGTTTCTCTATGACGGTCATGCTTAGACAGTAGATGAGTGACCTTGACCTCATTTCTGGGGTCACAGTGCAACATACGTGAATTTTACTCTTCACTTTAACTAGAGAACTACTCGAACCTTGATGTTGCACATGTTAGTGTTCTTCTATAAAGGTCAGACTAACTCAGTACATTGGTGACTGTGATCCTTTCCCAAGTTCACAGAACCACAAGTGTGATGAATCTTTAGGTCAGCTGAGCATGGGATGCTGTTCACACAGCTCTCTTGTTGAACCTGGCATGTTTGATTCAGTTCCTTACTGTTTTCTAATAACATTCTGGAAACTGGCTATTGAAACTGGGAACAACTGGCTATATGTTGATGTATATGCAGGCAGTTAATTCTCTTTACCATGTGCTGATAAACAGGTGAATGGAGAGGCATTAAATTTGTGACCAGAGTATAAGATAACAGTAGGTGTTAATAACCCATGTGTGGGTATACAAGATCAATGGCTTAATTGGCCTGTTAACAGCTCAATACACAAGTCACGTCCCAATGGTCTTGCCTGATGTCCTGCAAGGGTGTGGGTATTTTACAAAGAAATACACTAGGAATATGTACATTTTCCCTAAACACTGCCCACAGAAACCAGGGATACACTTTGTATGAATATTGCTGAAAAGAAAGTTTTTTCAGTCACACTTAGTGCTTTACATATTTAAATTATGAAATGCCCAGTCAAAGGTGGAATGCATACTTTATTCAAATTTATGAAAGTTTGCAGGACTTTCTATTGTTCTTCATGTTCACTCATGCATTTCATGCATTTCATGCACATACACTATTATCATCTTTTTTCTTATATATGGGTATAGTGGGTATCCCTAACAGGTATAATGTACTGTAAATTTCTTTATTTTCGCGTGTACAAATTTTCACGGTTATTGTATTTTTGACATTTAACCGCAGTTTTATTTTACTGTTTTGAACATAATTCCCATTCAAACAATGTTAAGGTACTATTTCACTGTGTTTTTAATTTTCACGGTTTTGTGAAATCAGCGAAATAAGCGAAAATAAGAATACAGCAAAATTAAAGCAATTTACAGTACTTGTCTATATATGGGTATAGTGGGTATCCCTAACAGGTATAATGTACCTGTCCAGGAATAGATAAAAGCATCTGGACTCCCATTGCACCTTAGCAGGCTTTCCATGTATTGGCTGTATGGAACCCTTGTGCCTCTCAACAGTTGTCTCCAACATGAAGGCTCTGACAAAAGACACACATTATATGTGCAAGACAAACAAGACAACACAAATAAATTGCTGAGAACGCAATATAATGAAATACATGCATGTCACAGGGTAACCATTGGATTCTATAAACATCAAAGCAGCGTTCATTTGCTATACATCAAAGCAGGGTCTACACGCAACTCAGGTAAGTTGCTGTTATATCATCTGTTGTTGTAAATTGATTTTACCACTTGAGATTTAAAAGCACTCTAGCTGGATGACAAATCTGGCATCTTCATGAGGGTCATTCCATGCCTGGGCTCCCATATGAACAAAAGACTGTGGTCCTGTATTTAACCCTTTCACTTGCCAATTACAACTTAAGTTGCATTACTTAAGCTGGCACAAACAAAGCTGGGCACTTAGAGGAGTGCTGTCTTCAACCCGCTCTCCTCTTTTGGTTTTTATTTTTAGACCCATAAAACTACATGAATTCTTGTTGCTTGTGATCTTTACATTATATATGCACCAAGAAAAATTTTGAAAATCCCCTTTTTAGGCGAAAAATGGACATTTTACAAAAGGGTTCGATTTGGAGATTTTTCTCGGATTCTCGAAAAAATATAGTACTTAAAAACTCGAAAATTTGCAAAATGAAACTTTGTAGTCATGTCCAGCTTCGGTTCCTTCACTTTTTCCGTAAACGCAATAGATAAATTGTAATCAAATATTAATTATGGTGCTCGTGAAGATGAACACTTCTTCATGTTTAGGGGGCATAAAACTGCCTAAAAAAAAAATTCCAAAACGCAAGGAACCAGTCCTATCAAATGGACACTATATTAATATTCTTTGTAAAAGGGCCTTTCATTCAAGTACCCACACACCTATGGTCCTCAAGAATATAATGTTTTAGGTCAACAGCTTTCCTTGGCACCCTTTGGGTACGTTCCACCCAAAGCACTCCAAGGAAAGCTGTTGACTCAGTCCGAAACTTGGGACTGAAAGAGTTAAAGTATATGTCAGAAGTAAAAAAATACCCTGTTAGGTACTGATAGTGGTGCAATAAGCAAAGTGTACTTAGGAAATGAGAGATTTGTCCATCAAAATCTTGCTCACAGCCATACAATGCCCCTCAGGCTTAGCTGTAATTAAATACTGTGATAGTGTCCATGGAACATGCTGAAGATGCAGGGGCTTCAACATAGAGCTGGGGAAGTATTTCCTAAGGTTCCTTTGACACACCCAACTCACAATTCGGTGAAAGAATATACTTATTATAGATGTACGTTCATATACCAGAACATGAATAATGTGGAAACCAGTTACTTGTGGGGAAACTTAGGATGCGGCTTAGTGTACCGTGCAATGTACTTATGGATTGGGTTCATTTCCTCAAAGTTGTATGACAAAAGCTAATATCTTTACAATCATATGGCAAAAGTTAATTTTTGACAATTATATCCAGGCAAGAGTTAATTTCTTTACAATTGTATGGCATGAGTTAATTTCTTCACAATTTTATGGTCAGAGTTAATTTGTTTACAATTGCATGGCAAGGGTTAACTTCTTTACAATTGTATGGCAAGAGTTACTTTGTTTACAATTGTATGGCCAGAGTTAATTTCTTTACAATTGTATGGCCAGAGTTAATTTCTTTACAGTTGTATGGCAAGAGTTAATTTCTTTGCAATTCTATGGCCAGAGTTAATTTGTTTACAATTGCATTGCAAGGGTTAACTTCTTTACAATTGTATGGCCAGAGTTAATTTCTTTACAATTGTATGGCAAGAGTTAATTTCTTTACAATTGTATGGCCAGAGTTAATTTCTTTACAATTGTATGGCCAGAGTTAATTTCTTTACAATTGTATGGTAAGAGTTAATTTCTTCGCAATTTTGTGGCCAGAGTTAATTTGTTTACAATTGCATGGCAAGGGTTAACTTCTTTACAATTGTATGGCAAGGGTTAACTCTTTACAATTGTATGGCCAGAGTTAATTTCTTTACAATTGTATGGCAAGAGTTAATTTCTTCGCAGCTGTATGGCCAGAGTTAATTTCTTTACAATTGTATGGCAAGAGTTAATTTCTTTACAACTGTATGACAAGAGTTAATTTCTTTACAATTGTATGGCCAGAGTTAATTTCTTTACAATTGTATGGCAAGAGTTAATTTCTTCGCAATTTTATGGCCAGAGTTAATTTCTTTACAATTGCATGACAAGGGTTAACTTCTTTACAATTGTATGGCAAGGATTAACTTCTTTACAATTGTATGGCAAGGGTTAATTTCTTCGCAGTTGTATGGCCAGAGTTAATTTCTTCACAGTTGTATGGCCAGAGTTAATTTCTTCACAGTTGTATGGCATGAGTGTGTGTCCTCACATGCAACATGAGTGAATATCTTTACAATTGCAAGACATGAGTTAATTTGTTTGTAGCCATACGGATCCAGTTAATTTGTTTACAAGGATATAAAGTTGATTTTCACCACCTTAAATATGCCTTCATGTATGTGTGTCTATGTGGATACATAGGGCAGATAAAATGACTATGATCTTTCAATATATAGGTGGCAGACAATCAAGTGATAAAGGTATGCTCATAGGAAGTTGATACCAGTGCTCTTAACAACTTTTGCAATATCTCATTTGTTCAGAGAAATGAGCCAGAACATTTTAAACACTGAGTGTTGCCATCAAATGATTCTGATGTTTTAAAGTTCTTCCTCGCCAAGTACTTTATTTTTATGAAAAGTGAAGGAGTTGAATTGTCATAGTGCTTTGTGAATAAAATTTGCCTTTGCAATGATGCAATATCAGCTTCATTCACAATTATATTGTGCGGAATTGCATCTCATTTGGTGACAACACCGGTCAAACATCACTACTTTCCATCATAGTTTGACCACCAGGGTCTGTGACATCACCGAAGGGAGCTTCTGCACCAACTTCGATTGTAAACATTGACTGGCAGCAGTGAATATCAGTGTGGTCATGGCTTACTGGATTAAATGGGGATGCAAACAAGAAACTGCTCCCGCTTGTCCAGTATGAACTCATCCACCATGGTGAACGGATGTTGGAAGGAGCCACAGGCTACGACAAAACCGGTCTTTGCTTGTGTAACTGGGACTGATATAGTCCATGCCCCAGGCCACACTGATCATGCCACAGCTGCAGTGCCACGGAACATGACCAAAGCTGGCGCTTGGGTAGTTTAGACTGGTAAGGGATGCTTTTCAAAGTCATTGTGCAAAAATTACTATATAAGTGACTGGTTGAAGCTTAGGTCTCTGAATACTGCCACAGTACAGCATATAATAAGAAGGCAGGCCATTTATTTTATCGGTGGTCTGCTGTCTTGTGTGCAATTGTCTTAGTTCTGTGACATCTACACTCTTTTTTCCATACAGTGCTTTACTTTCTCCTATTTTTTATGCAAAATGGATTAATATAGGGCTACACACTTGTTCCTAATTGATACAGTAGTCCCTCTTTTGAAAGACCACTCCTTTGGGGGACCACCTCCTTCGAGAGACCATAATTATCAGGTCTCTCTGTAGTACTTTTCATGTTATTTATACCTCCTTTGAGGGACCACCTGTTTTATGTGACCACCTTTTGGGTGGCACTATGGGCAGTCTCTCAAAGGAGGGACTACTGTATTTCTTTTTTAGCCAAAAAGATATACTGAAACCAATAAGGCGAGCCATATCTTGTGCGGTTGCCAAACTAGCAGTATGTGCTGCACGCTAAGACAGGCAAAACAGTAGCACCTCCTACTGTGTGGCTGATGTGTATTCAAGCTGTGGTCAAGTGCTTGTGGGTTGCCCTCTTTTGAAGTTGGCGGCATGCTACAGTGGTCATTATTAATTTGTTTAGGCACACACTGGACTCACAGATGCTTTTCAATGCGACTCTTTACCTTCACGTATCCCAAGCCTTGTTAGAAGTCACTAAATAGAATAAAACTAAAAGCCTACTGCACGCAGGCCTGTGATTTCAAATTCAACTGGCTTTGAGTTTACATTTACTCTGTCTTGGCATGCAGTGTGCACTGCTGGTATTGGCTATTGACAACTGGACAAGATAGCCTGCTGTAAAATTCAACTAGTCACTTATATGGGAATTTTCACACAATGACTTTTGACAAGCATCTCTTACCAATATAAGTCTAAACTTTGCAAGCACCAGTTTTGGTGATCTTCTGTGGCAGCTACGGCTATGGAAGTTGTACTGTTCAATAATTCACAAAACCCTGAGTTTTGTGTACAAAACCCACGGTTTTGTAATACAAAACCCTGGGTTTTGTACCAAAACCTTGGGTTTTGTAAGCAAAACCCAGAGTTTTGGTACAAAACCCAGGGTTTTGTACGCAAAACCGTGGGTTTTGTAAGAATACCCTGAGTTTTGCTTGCAAATCCCAGGGTTTTGTCACAAAACCCTGGGTTTTGTACACTACCCAGGATAACAGAGCAAATATCAGAATTTTAAATTTTTGTTCAATAATAGACACAAAACCCTGGGTTTTGTCACAAAACCCAGGGTTTTGTAGACCAAACCGTGGGTTTTGCTTGGAAAACCCAAGGTTTTGCCACAAACCCAGGGATTTGCACACAAAGCTCTGGGTTTTGTAACAAAACCCAGGGTTTTGCTTTGTTATCCATTCTCTTTACAAAACTCACGGTTTTGTTTCAAAACCGTGAGTTTTGTCCTGATAACCCTGGGTTTTGCAGTTGTTTTGTTCAATTATTTGCAAAACCCACGGTTTTCTGACGTCAAAAATCCCACGGTTTTGAATAATTCGCAAAACCCCGGGATTCGTGACGTCACAAAACCCACGGTTTTGTGTTTTACCGCCAAATTGGTCAGATGGATATGCCTACCACTCACAACACGGCTTGCTTTCTGAACTTGCTATAAACCAACATCATGCTAAGATGGCGGATCTCGGAAAATTTCCATCGATTCGCGACTTAAAATCTCGTGTATTTTATCACTGTGTGCACTTCATGAGCTCATATTTAAGGTACTACAAGAGAAAACATGTAAGATGTATAACGTGTATGTGATTTTAAGAAATTTGATAGATTAAGACTGATTTTCAGTTTCTGGGACCGTGCGACCGGCCCGGGCGAACGGGCTGAAGTTTTCGCAGCATAAGGCCTCTGATCTGCCGCGTCATTAAAATCCACCGTACGTTGTGCCGCTGCCTGCAGTAATTATGCGACCGTTGATTACAAACGACTGCCACATCACATCGTGGTGATAATTATCTCAACACGACTAATTCTTAAATTGTTACATGGTATTCTTTAACTCCACCGTCATTCCCACCATTCAGAATTTTGCATCTATTTCTGTGTCAGCTGTGGTGAAAGATACTAAAGCTCTTCCCCGGGAGCTCTGCAACTGGAAAGGTGAAAACCCCGCCTGTAACGGCATGTCCCTGTGCCAGCCACTACCCCCATACAAACCATCTATTCCCACTACTAAGTTGTGTGCAAGTTTTTTGTTGACAGGCACTGGAAATAACGCCAAGACAGCCTGGCACCTTTTCATAAACTGTCAAATGGTTCAGTGTACACACGCACGTCCACCAATTGTCATAAACAAACACAACAAACGAAAACGCAGTTAGACATTTTTTCTGGCGTCACAGTATTGTTCTTTTACCAGAACCAACAACTTCAACATTGAGAAATATCCAAGTCCAAAATTTCTACTCGATTAAATTAATTAATTAAAAAATTTAAAAGGACTTGATGGGTATCGATCCAGCCACCCCTTGACTAGCAGGCTAACACGCTAAGCATGTGGCCACGTTAGCCAGTACAGTTCGGAGTGTAGTAAGCTTTTCATATTTGATGGTGGTCGGAACACGGCGGAACACGCGGCTTTGTTTACTCCCTCACATCTAGGTCACGCCAGTCGAAGCCAAGATGACCGCAACCAATAACTATTTCGACAAAAATTTCCAGGGCTCTATCATATATCGTGCGATAAGTTAATTATTTGCAACGGATCGAATGTTTTACGCAAATTGAAGAGCTCGAGGCTGTGCATTCAATAGTCCATGCGGCTCTCCGCGCCGGCGTGTGGATTATTTTGAACACTGGATACACAACCTCTCGTCCTTTAACTAATACATAACTTATATTCTCATCGTGTCGCAAAGAGATAGACTTTGCGCGTGGTAACCAATAATGATGTTATTGATCACAATAACTGAGCCACTGGTATTTTGACGCTATTTTTAAGTTGAGTAGCCTAGCAAGGCCTACCAAGTAACAGCTGTCATGATTGGTTGGTTACAAAACCCTGGGTATTGCACCTTTTCAAAACCGTGGGATTCGTGATGTCACAAAACCGTGGGTTTTGCAATCTGACAAAACCCATGGTTTTGTTCTGTTATTTCAAAGTGTTACAAAACCCACAGTTTTCTGGCTAAACCGAGGGTTTTAGGAACAAAACTGTGGATTTTGTTCAAAAACTAACAAAACTGAGGGTTTTGTGATCAAAACTCGGAGTTTTGCTCTTAAACTGTGGGTTTTGTGCTCAAAACCCAAAGTTTTGCTACAAAACCCACGGTTTCGTACCAAAACCCTGGGTTTTGTTCATGAAACCCTCGGTTTTGTACACAAAACCCAGAGTTTTGTAGCAAAACCCAGGGTTTTGTCCAAAATGATATAAAAATTCAATAACGGAGCAAAACCCAAGGTTTTGTAACAAAACCCTGGGTTTTGCTAACGAAACCCAGGGTTTTGTGATAAAACCTATGGTTTTGTTAGCAAAACTCAGGGTTTTGCTACAAAACCCAGGGTATTGAAAAGCAAAACCCACGGTTTTGTGAACAAAACTCAGGGTTTTGTGAATTATTGAACAGTACAACTTCCATATACGGCAAGGCATGGTCAGTGCTGGGCACAGACTCAGCACCAGTTGCACCGGCAAACTTGACCGGCTTTGTCGTAGCCGGTGGCTCCTTCCAGTAAGGCCCAAGTTCTCTGTCCTCCCTTCCAGACCCTATATCTTCCCGGTCATACTCAGTGAGGTCCTCTTTGGAAAAGGAACAGCTAAAACTGAGATCCAGCTTATTCTCCGCAACGCTGCTGCTCATGCTATTTCTACCACTATCCTTCGTGGTATTACATTGACTCCTGTCCATGATGACACAACCCAGAGCCCACTTGGTAGCCAAAGAGGAGTGTGACCTTGTCATTCAGGCCATCATGGGCAACAAAATTCTTTTGCAAATAAAGTTATTTTCCTGTGCAGATATGGCAAATTTTCTTCACAAAAGTGCTATAACACTCCAAGTCCTTCACTTTGAACAAAAATAAATCTTTTGGCTTTTGGGACCATTAAATATTTATACTTGACATTGTACCAGATTGTTTTAGAGGTATAAACAGGAACTTTTAGTGAGTGGTGCCATCTGTTTGCCCTGGTGCCAGTGGGGTTTATTCCATCAGCCCCTGAATTCAGCCCAAGCAAGTGACCTGAATGAAGAGATGATCGTTTAACTCTGTTAGTGCCAATTTTGACAGAAGTCAATGTGTTCTGAGTTGCCATAATGATACCAGATTCATGTTCTTTGCGAACTGATCTGTCACTCAGCTGTCAGCATGACTATACAGTTGTGGAGACTGTGAGATCTGATCAGGTCAACAGCTTCCCTTGGTACAGATTGGGCACATTGCACCCGGGGTGTGGCAAGGAATTCCGCATGTTGACCGAGTCAAAACTTGGCTGTCAAAGTGTTAGCTCTTTAAGGGTCAACTGCGACTTAAATCAAACACATTGAAATAAACTGCTCTGAATTATAATTAGTTTGATAAATTCTTGTTCCTTGCAAAAAGACCGTTCATTCAAGTAGTAGCAAGCTGACAGTCACACAGAATACAGTAGTCCAGGTCAGCTGCTTTCTGCGACAGGCTTTCGGCAGCAAAGCGTGTCAAGGAAAGCTGTTGACTCCATCCAAAATGTGGCAGTGGTGGAAGAGTTAAAAGATCAAAGGATCACATGAGAAGCAATGGTTACATGAGCTGCCCTGGCAGTGAGTATAGATAATGGAACATGCTGCATATATACCACCTGAAGCTGACCAGCGCTGGAGCCGGTCCGTCTTGAATCAACAAAAACATGCACAATTAGTGCAGTCAAATTAGCAGCTTAGTTCGATTTTTAGCCAGGACACATCCAGTGAACAGAAATATCTACCACAGCGATTGATGTAAGACAGTTGACCCTTCTTATAGTGACCACAGCAATTGATGAAATACAGTTGACCCTTGTTATAATGAGGGTGCAATTGATGAAATATAGTTGACCCTTGTTATAATGACCACGGCAATGGATGAATACAGTTGACCCTTGTTATAATGAGGGTGCAATTGATGAAATACAGTTGACCCTTGTTATAATGACCATGCAGCTGATGAAATACAGTTGACCCTTGTTATAATGACCACCGCAAATGATGAAATACAGTTGACCCTTGTTATAATGACCACAGCGATTGATGAAATACAGTTGACCCTTGTTAGAATGACCATGCAATTGATGAAATACAATTGACCCTTGTTATAATGACCACCGAGATCGATCAAATACAGTTGACCCTTGTTATAATGACCACAGCGATTGATGAAATACAGTTAAGTCTTGTTATAATGACCACCGCAAATGATGAAATACAGTTGACCCTTGTTATAATGACTAAGGCAATGGGTGAAGTACAGTTGACCCTTGTTTTAATGACCATGCAATTGATGAAATACAATTGACCCTTGTTATAATGACCACCGAGATTGATCAAATACAGTTGACCCTTGTTATAATGACCACAGCGATTGATGAAATACAGTTGAGTCTTGTTAACGCAACCACGTTGATGCTATCTGTGTTTGTAAAAATCGAAATGTCCCAGATTACAGAGGTCAAGTGAGGTGAAAAAACAACAACATTTAATGACAAAATCTGCCTGTCATTTCATTGTCTGAAAGTAATGTCCATAAACAATAATGAAGATGCTTGCCAACTCAAATCATATCCATGGGTTGACATGCATGCAGATTGCATTTGATAGAAGATCACATCTGTATGGTTATGCAGTGTTGGGATGTTATAACTTATACTGCATTCCTACTGGTAAAAATTATTGAATTTAGTCCATCTACAGCTGTAGTACTTGCAGAGCCTCCAAGTTAGCCTATGTTAAAAGTGGGAGATCTCCCTCCTACAGGTACTTAAAAGTGGGAGGGCAAGCACCAAAGGCACGAAGCATTATAGCTGGGGGGGGGGGGGGGGCTGAGGGCATGCTCCCCCAGGAAAAATTAGAAATTTGCACCTTCATTTCCTGCATTTTGAACCGTGTATTTAGGCCCCATCATAGACATATTCCCCATATAGTACAACAACACGGCAAAACAGTACAACTTTACAGCCACCATTAGAGTAATGCTACTATTTTTAATTTTACAAAAAGCGGGAGAGTTGGAGACTTTGTAAAAAAGTACAAAAAAAGCGGGAGATCTCCCATGCAGGAGACGTCAAGGATGCTCTGTACTTGCCGTATGTGGCCAACCCTTTAGCTAACGAAAAATGGTCATGTGCAGCAGGTTAATTTACAAAGAAAATGACAGTTAGGTCTCAGCCTTGTGGCCACGAAAAAGCAATGTGGTTATTCATGGCAGTGGGTGCAATGCACAAGAACCAGTGTATTTCCACTTTTTCTTCACAGAAACGGTTGCAATGAGCAGGTGCTGCTTGTGTATTCAGTCTGAACTGTTCTCATGTGCAGCTAATGTTTCCTACTGAATATGCCAGACAGTTTGCGTGATCAAAGTGCATGGACTTGTATATCTAAAGCTCAAGTAGACAAAAAAGTAATTCCAAGCATTTTATTTATTAAATCTACTTGTTTTTTGACCGTGCCCA
This sequence comes from Hermodice carunculata, assembly GCA_964020975.1. NCBI lineage: Eukaryota > Metazoa > Annelida > Polychaeta > Eunicida > Amphinomidae > Hermodice > Hermodice carunculata. The sequence continues at coordinate 31,740,469 of OZ026618.1, forward strand.
ACTGACAGATCAATTAAGCAACAGCTGTTGTTTATACATTTTCCTGTCAGCCTGATGTGTACAGAGGCTTAACTCTTTAAGTGCCAAATTTTGGACTATCAACAGTTTTTCTTGGGGTGCATTGGGGGTAATGCACCCAATGCACCCTAGAAAAGCTGTTGACCTGGCATATTTTCTCTGGAACTAGAGGCATGGTGGTACTTGAATGAAAGGTCTTTTTATGAGGAATACGAATTTGTGATCCTAATGATAATTCAGTCTAGTTTGACGAGTGGATTGACTTTAGACATGACTGGGACTGAAAGAGTTAAAATGATTCTTGCAACATAAATTGGGCTCTTTTGTATTAAATTCCCAACAGCACATTGATTAGATAAATATAAAAGAACATGTTTTGATAATTGAATTCCTTTTGCAAACTTGGTTAAGTCAGATTGTTCAGTAAATCATGGGGATAATGAAGACATTATATTGCAACCTGAACAACAAAGTTTTGACTTTTAATTTATGAGAAAAAGTTGGAACTAATTACAATGAAACCTGTCCTGTGTGTAGCGCAGCACATTTTGCATAAAATCGTAATGTCATAGTGAATTGTGGGGTCGAATAAATCAGTGTATTGCCAAATTGGGTGCTGCAGTTAATGCTGTTCTTAAAATATGAATAAAAAAAAAAAAAAAGAATGAAAAACATCAAAAAGGCACAAATTATGTCTTGGTCATGTTGGCATTTCAAAATTGTCTGTGTTCAGTCTGTATCTCGTCATTGTACCCTCTGGAAGTATGGAATATGAAGTTTTCCCCTGAATGCTAAAAGCCAATACATCAGCTCAGAAATCATAATGTTACAACATTCTTAAAGGCAAGAGTTTTAATGTGCCCACTAAGAGATGCGTGAAGTCTTGAAAAAAAAAAAAAAAAAGAGAGAAGCCCATGGAAGCTCAGCCGCGGGAAACTCCTGCGATGATATTAAGGGGATGCTATTAGGGGATGGGATATTGTGACGAGTCGGACCACCAGACCGTATGACAAGGACAAGGACCACTTAAGTACACCACTATTGATCAATAGGATAGAACACATATTTTGCATTTTTCTGTAAAAATGACATTCTTCTATGTATAAGTATGAGGATATATACATATATATGTATATATATATATATATATATATATATATATATATATATATATATATATATATATATATATATATAATACATGCATTCACATGTACATGTATATGAAGTGAAAATTGTTGTGAAATACATGTAGATATTGTGTAGTCATATGTGAGTGGCTAAAGCATGTATTGACAATGCCTATATAATATACATAAACACATAGGAACTTGGCATACAAGCCTGTCCACAAAGCTCATATAGCTGTATCCCTTATGTCTTTATGTATATATATATATATATATATATATATATATATATATATATATATATATATATATATATATATATATATATATATATATATATATATATATATATGTACATCACCTGGCTCAGTTGATTTCTTTGTGCACCTGATGATCTATGTTCCTGGACAGACAAGAATTTATATTCATTGACAAAAGAATGTTTTTCCGAGGTTTTATTCATACGATATACACTGTGGGGTGAGCACTCGGGCAGACTGGCACAATACATACACTGTTACCTGTTCACTGGTCAACACAACTATAGCTCAACACGCGACTCCATTGAGTCCGTGGGCTGCTTCAGGATAGGATTACGGCATTCGACAAAAGTCTCCGTGCAGACGCGCAATGCCCATGTCTGCCTGATATTCTAGCCGTAATTGGTCGACTGGAATTTTGTAAGCACCAAGGACGTTTCTGGGGATGACTGTCACAGTGTAAATGAGCCTGGCTTGTAAGACCATTCCAAGGGATGATCCAACTGGGGTTTGTCAAGGCAGGTGGTCTCTCCTGGGAAGTACAGTGGTACCTGCTGTATGCAAGCACTGCTGTGAGCAGCCACACTGCTTTTTGTGGTCACCTTGCTGGGACACAAGAATCAGACTCTTTGTGAAGCTACCTGCAGTGACAGGTCACCTGCTGTATATGGCCACTTTTTCTTGGCAGAAGGGGTGGCCACATACAGCAGGTACCACTGTATAAATAACATGAAAAGTAGTTGGTGAAGTCAAAATCTGTTGTGGGAGAGCACTGTAATGAAAGACCACCTGCCTTTTAGGACCATATTTTGCAAAGTCCCTTTCGCTAGATTGCCCACACTATTGTACCTACATGGAGACACCACCTGCCTTCAGTGACCACCTTTCAGCCTGCCCCGGGGGCAGTCTCTCGAAACATTTCACTGTATTGTGATTGACCAGCTGGTCTCTCACTGGAGTGGTCTCTCAAGACAGGGACCACTGTCCTATATAGTGCACATCTCAGTAGCCATATGATGGCACTTGCCATCTGTTAGCTTTTAACTCTTTAAGTGGCAAATTTTGGACCAAGTCAACAGCTTTTCTCGGCATGCATTGGGTGTAATGCACCCAATGCATGACAGGAAAAGCTGTTGACCTGAGTTATTCTCTCTGGAACTCTAGGCATACTGATACTGGAATGAAAGGTCTTTTTACAAGGAACACGAATCTGAGATCCCGATGGTAATTCAGGCTAGTTTGAGTTTAGTAGATCAACTTTAAATGTGATTTGGCACTGAAAGGGTTAATTGTTGAGCTGTATACATGTATGTCTCTTCTGAATGATTGGTGTATCATGTGAGACTGATATTTCTACAAATGTAGATCTGTACAGTGAAATCTGTGGTCTCTTTACACAGGTGGTCTCAGATAGGTATAAATACCATTAAAGGTACAAAGCTGCTGGAAACTAAGAAGAAAGGAGCTCCCCCTAGTGTGTGGCGCTTATTCCCACTAGACTTCCTAATCCTGTTTAATAGTAATAATACATTTATGGAAATGATGCGATGGACACGGTGAGATGCCTCCACAAGGCTAACAAGAAAGAAAAAGAAAACTACCTTCTCCTGGGCACAAGAGAAGACCCCCAGCTAGCATCTGCCCGGGCGGAGCTGGGTCTTGTCTGATTAATTAGAATATGTACAAAGCAGACAGCATGTCACAGTCTGCGTCTCTCGCCCTGGGTTTGCTTTGAAGCCGCAGGTGAAGAATCACTTACTAGGGCCTGAAACCATCGCATGTGTGTATTTATTTCAAGACCACCTGCAGGTTAAGACCACTTTTGGCTGGCAGTCTGGGTAATTTTAACCCTTTTCGGCATTAAATTGCCTCCAAGTGGCCGTATGTAAATTGTCGTTTGCTTTAGCTCATTCCATACCAGTCCCTGATTTTTCCGTATATTTTTGAGTAGATTTAAGATGACAATTGCATGTTTAAATTCTTCATGAAAAGAGCTATCGTTCAAGTACCAACATGCCTATAGTCTTCAGTCAGTGGTTCTGGCACTGCCTGGCAAGTCATGCTGCAGCTGCTGCAAGGGCAGCTGCAGCATGACTTGCCAGGCAGTGCCAGAACCACTGACCAAGGCCTGTGACCACAGTATGGAATGAGTTAATGTTTTTACTTAAAATTCTTATTACTAGAATCCATATTTGCTGAAGTATATATTCAAGACTATTCATGATGGCATGCCCTATGTCAATAGCTTTTCCTTGGTTCGGGTTGGGCATGTTGCACCCATCCTGTGCCAAAGGAAGCCACTGACTCAGTGACACTCTGACCAGGAGTATGTAAAATGGCGTGTACCCCTGTTAAATAGAAAAAATAGTGGTACATTTCACTGATTATTAAAGATTGTTTATGTCACCCAATAATGATCAACTGTCCCCATCTCAGCCCACATCCAGTTGAGAGGTGTACCGTACTGGACGCCATAATAGTCGCAGCTGGAGGGGTAAAATAATTTTTTCAAAGCCATACCTGCGACTATTATGCCGACTACAGTCTAAACTTCCCGGGGACTTAGCCTGGGAGGAAGTTTTCTTGACGATGGAAAAGAGCGGTGGCCATGTTTGTTTACATTGCCGGTGTACGTACATTGTGATCGTCGTCAAAAAGTCTCAATAATGCAATAAAATGTATAACTATAGGCTTACCCTTACTATAATCTGCGTATTCTTGTTCATAGTTTAATATGCAGACAGAAAAACGGGGGAAATACGCTCGATCAGTGTTCATAAGACAAGCATGCATGTTGGCCATGTGTTAGTCACATGACACAGTTGTGTTTATGCAATCTCGCGAGAGTCTCGAAAACGAGATTAGTCATGGCGGCACCCTAATGGAAACGCATGTGGATCATCCACGATGTTTTTGCAGCGAGATTTAAGAAATTTAAAAGACAAAATTTTAAAACAAATACCAAAGTTTGATAACTCATAATGTTTTTAAGTAGCTGTATGATAGCATTTACCCGCTGATAGCGAGAATCTGACACAAAACGACAGTTTCAACATGAAAGTGAGGAGCAAGATTCTAGTTCACTTTTCACATACCGAGACAAAATAAAAAGGCAACACAGGTGGATGTTTTTAAGTTTATTTACTTTCATTTTAACTTTATTCACCAGCTTTAAATCATAGATTTTTGTTCATTCCTTGTCATGAGCAGCCTGGTTATACTTCTTCATGGTGATATCAGGGAGACCATTTTTTTTTATTTTTTGGGGTGCGACTATTGTGCCGCACATACGTTGAGGTGTCTTATTCCCCCTCCACAGTTGGGGGTGCGACTTTTGTGCGGGTGAGACTATTATGGCGTCCAGTACGGTATGTGTCATCAACAGATCAATTGCAGGGTAATGGGGCAGGGGTATGATGGTACAGGCCGGGGAATGATGGTACAGGGGTATGATGGTACACATACTAGAGGGAGAGACTGTCATCAACCCAGTTCATGGAGGCACCAGTCACTGCCAGCGGACTGCATTCCCAGCGCACTAAGCTGGCTATCATCAAACGTCTATTTATTACCTCGCTGATCATATTATCTTTTGTGACCTGGGAAGACAAAGTTTTAATTTCCTGTGATGTGCACCAGCCCTGAACCCTTCTTCATTCATGGAACAAGCTACCGACTGAATTAGTATTGTTATAATTTGATTCTCTCTCAGAAGATCAATGGGAAATGATAGCTCCATTTCTATTTATAAACTCGTGATTCTAGGATTTCTGCAAGCGACTTTCAAAAGGTCGTTATGTGCAGATGATGCTGGATTATACATTGGGGCAGTAATGCACTTGGTTCAGTGTTATTTGAGTTATTGTAAAGATAGCTATACACAGACAGGACTCAAGCAACATGTGACGACTGAGGCATATATACATGTACAATAAATTCACTTAATTTTGCTGTACTTATGCTCCCCTCCTACTGCAGGAGGGCCATATATAGTAATTGCTTTTTCCGTTTGTCTGTCCGTCCGCTTTTAATTTCATATCTAGGCTATAATTTGCTTGTCCTTCAACTAAGATTAATGAAACTTTACACGCAGGTGCATCTGGACATAAGGGTGTGTCATGTACCAAAAGTAGGTCACCAAGTCCAGTATCTGGGTCACAGTGTCATATTCTTGTAAAATTGTTGTCCGGGCTATAATTCCTTATCTATGTAAGTTAGATCAATAAAACACTACACACAGATGCATCTACATATCAGGGTGTGTCATGTACCAAAAGTAGGTCACTGGATCAAGTATCTGGGTCACAGTGACATATTCTTGTAAAATCGTGTCTGGGCTATAATTCCTTTACTATTTAACTTAGTATCATGAAACTTCACACACACATATATCTTAACCTAAAGGTGTGTTATTAAACAAAAGTAGATCACTAGGTCAATTATCTGGGTCACTTTGATACATTTATGTAAAACTACATTACACTTCATGCCCAGGCTGTAATTCTGTTGTCCTTTGACTTAGAATCAAGAATTGTACACAGCTGTGTGCATCTATCTGGACACAAGGGTGTGTCATGCATTAAAGTAGGTCACTAGGTCAAGTATCTGGATCACAGTGATAGCCTATTTTTATTGGCTACAGTTATTCCAGAATGAGACCTGTGATTAGCAAGGCTATAAATGAGGCCAGGGGATATGGATCAATTAAGCAATCTGTCATTGCCTTTAAATTTAATTTTCACTTGTCTTGCTGTTACCATTAAAGCATAATACAGTGGAATAGTATTTTGAAGTAGGATTAATAGAATCTAAGCCCAAAATGGGGCCAATTAAAACCTTAGTTAAATGCTTGAAATACAAAAAGTGAAAATTTTATAGATGAAAAGATACATGCAGGTACATTCCAGCTCCAAAGTCTTCTGGGTTGTAGGTAAACATGCACTGATGGGTAATGGTGGTCTAATTTTCACCTTTATAAAGTGAATTCATATCTAAGCATGGAATATAATATGCATGATATGAGAAAATTATATATTGGATGACAGTTTTTTTCACTTGCCAGAAGCCACTTGCCAGAAGCCACTGTGCCTGCTCTTCTTAGGGAGCCACTGTGCCTGCTCCCCCAGGGAGCCACTGTACCTGCTCCCCCTATGGAGCCACTGTGCCTGCTCCCCCAGGGAGCCACTGTACCTGCTCCCCCCTATGGAGCCACTGTGCCTGCTCCCCAGGGAGCCACTGTACCTGCTCCCCCAGGGAGCCACTGTGCCTGCTCCCCCAGGGAGCCACTGTACCTGCTCCCCCAGGGAGCCACTGTACCTGCTCCCCCAGGGAGCCACTGTACCTGCTCCCCCAGGGCGCCACAGTGCCTGCTCCCCCAGGGAGCCATTGTGCCTGCTCCCCCAGGGAGCCACTGTACCTGCTCCCCCTATGGAGCCACTGTGCCTGCTCCCCCAGGGAGCCACTGTGCTTGCTCCCAGAGCATACCTGAAAACTTTATAGGTGAGCTGTGGACAAGTTGCCTGCACAACTATGGGCGGGTGGAGTGATCTGAGATCTTAATGATAATTCAGACTAGTTTGACTTTAGTAGATCGACTGTAGATGTGATTGGCACTGAAAGAGTTAAGTAATTTGACTTTAGTTGCAGTTGGTACTGAAGGAGTTAAGTAATTTGACTTTAGTCGCAGTTTGTACTGAAGGAGTCCGGAGGAAAGTGAATACAAAAATGAAGGACAGGAATGGCCAGGAAACTACAAACAAATTTTTTATATGACTTTTGTTTGTGTGTGTAATATGCCCGTAGATTTTTATTCTGGTCCTACCTCGGACACAGAGTAAACAGGATTGTAATGAGGTCATCAGAGATACACTATTCTCCTATGCCTGAACCTTATCCTGAATGGGTTATCCTGCGTAGGTATGAAGGATAAATTTTAATTGTTAACTTTCATTTGATTTGTCATTCATTGGTTTCAAGTAGACAAACCAATGAGAGGCCATGGTGCATAATTAATAAAATACTGACTCCACCCACTTTCAAAATGGCATCATTGTCAAAATTGTTTCTCCGATAGAACATATTTGCCCCTTTTGGACAAGAGGAGAAAGAAAATCCAGTATGGGTGGCCCACTGGGGATAACATTGGGATCTATGGTTGTGGGATTTTCATGTTTTCACTTGGCCCAGCCTCACGAAAACATGAAAAGCCAACAACTCATGATCCCAACGTTATCTTCAATGGACTACCCATACTGGACTCTCTATTTCTGCATGGTGGCAGCACATGCTTTTTGTGTCACAAAACTTTTTGAACAAATGAATGAAGCAGATTTGGGTTGTCCCCCAGGTGTCTCCACCTGCAGGAAGTTACCTGCAGTGCCACTTGCAGGTGGTACACGTATGTTTCATTGAATTTACTTGGAACCAAGCTAACTTCTGCATAAACATTGTTGTGGATGTCTGTGTGTAGTTAACCCATGTCTGACCAAATCAGATTGAGTCAACCTGCACTGCACTGAGTGGGGGTGAAGTTGCTACATGCTAGCACCCCCCCTCCCCCACTCCACCCAACCCACCCCCTGCACCACACCCAAGTGACAATTGTTGACATGGGGAGTGTTTCCCCTGACGACGACGACGACGACGACGATGACTTTTTAACCCGTTTGGCCTTACCGGCCAATGGCGTATTGTTTTTAGTTCAGCTGACTTGTCAGTCAGCTGAGCTTATGGGATGGGTCCTTCTTCCATCGTCTGTTGTCTGATGTTCGCATGTCATCTGTACGTCCACAATTCACATTGTCAACTTCTACTCCAAAACCGTCAGCCAGATTTACTTCAAATTTGGTTGAGATGTACCCTGGGTAAGTTTCTACCAAATTTATTAAAATGGTGATGCATACGCGATTTTTGGATTTTTTATGATTTTTTTGTTTTTTGTTTTTTTTTCACAAATCTTAAAATATCTTCTCTGAAAACACTCACCCAATTGCTTTGATATGACACAGAAACACTCTTAGGGACTCCTAGTTCTTAATTTGTACGCCAGGTGGTGCTGCAATTTTTTTCTAATTTTTATGATTTTTTGTGTTTTTATGCTATTTTCGACTTCTTCTCCAAAATCATCACTCAGATCAAGCTGAAACTTTGTGGAAGGGTAAAAGTTGTTCACTAGGTGGCACTGCTGTGGATTACTGATTTTTAATGATATTTTTCAATTCGAGTATTTTTCAGTAAATGCACTTTTTCTATTGATTACTATGCAAGTCAATGGACAATCTAATGCTAATTCACATTTTCCAGCTAGTGTACGTGCACTTCCGTGCAGCATGAGGAGCAAAGAGTCAAGCCATATCCAATCCATAGGGTTCTCCTTGCAACAATATCTATCAAAGGAAAATTTAAGTAAAGATGTAGAAGCAGAGGACATTTGATGGGGATGATGCTTGCCGTCAATTTGAGAAGGGACAGAATAACCGATGTCGTACCTGGGGGGATCCAGCCTGCAGCTGCTATATCGTCTTTATGACCCACGAGGTCTCCAGAACATCATGACAAATTTTCCATCAGGGCACAAGAGCTAAGTCTGCAAATTATACTCAAAGATGTCCCCAAAATGCTGGCATTTTCTTTATAAATTGCCACTGAAAATGAGGCATTTTATGAGATGTAAGAGATTCATCGATCAGGTGTGAGAGGGAAGACAGACGTGAGGCATTGATATTGGGTGTGTCTGCCACCAGAGGTCACTGGCTGAGCCAACCAATAAGTCACTTAAATCACCTTAATTTCCTGTGGTGTTTACAGTCAGGGAAAGTGGTCAAAGTGTCTCACCTTGTGTGACTGTAAGTGCATCAAACATAAATTCTTGTGTTTGTCATGTTGCGTGTAGACCACGGCCAGGGATGTTCAGGTATGAGGCACTGAGCCTGGAGCTAGGCCGGGGTCTCCATGTGCGTATAAAAGTATTGTCTGTCAAACGGCCACTTATGCCTATAAGGAGAACCCAAGCACACAAGAAGAGGTTAGCACTGGTGACATGTTTGCAGATATCCCGGCTTAGTTTTCCCCCAATATTTTAAGCTATCGTGCCATAAAGCGAACTGTTCAGGCTGATAAAGCTTTTCTTTTCCCATGAAGAGTCTCTTCCTTTTGTATTGCAGCAAATGGCAGAGTCTGTTTCCCTCTTGTATTTATAGATGAATAATGTGGCCATTGACGCACAGTGGAAATTTGAATAAAGGTAGCAATATGACAATGAAGTTTGCACTTGCTGGAGCACATTTCCTGTGGTGTCAGTTACGTGTGCTTGGATATTGTTTTATACTCGTCCATGGCGTAGCAAAAACATTGCTGTCTCCAAGGAGTTATGGCACCAGCGGGCTTGGAAGCAGTGACATAAAGAAGACAATAAAATGCAAGTAAACATCAAAATTTGCTGAAATGGTGTTTTTTAATCGTTATATGACAAAGTGCATTTCAGATAGACCAGACTGCTCATGATGGACAGTTTTGCTTTTGGTAATGCATGTGTCTGACAGTCTGGAGTGATGTAGTATTGATAAGGGAAAATGTGAATAGATCGTGGGCAATAGATGTGAGCATGCACTGACAGGGCCAACTGCCTTGCTCTTCGTTTTGGTTGGAAGCATTCTGCAGGGCATTGTTTAAAAAGTGCATGTATGCACCAGAAAGGTTTCAGGAGAAAGATACAAGTATCTGAGTCCACTGAATATTTGAAGCTATTTAATTCACATTTAAAATGTCTTGATTCACGTTTTGTCTTCATTCACATTTTAATATTTATTCGCAATTTTATTTTTATTCACAATTTCATATTTATTACCCCTCGGCCTATAAGGCTGGAGGGGTATTGTCGTAACCTAAGTGTCCGTCCATCCGTTGGTCCGTTCATGCCTTGTTTATGCCATATCTCCAAAAATACTCACTTTACAGAGACCACATTTTTATCAGAGAATGTTATTGAGGTGCTTCAGGTGACTATTGAAAAGTAGGTCACTAGGTCTTGTTTTTAGGTGACAGTGCTACATTGTGAACAAAAAAAAGGCGTTAACACAATATCTAAAAAAAAATTAGATGTAGCTTCATTAATCATTTATGACAGTTGCACCTAAGGATGCCCCAGATGCCTAATGAAAATTAGGTCACTGGGTCACATATGTAGGTCACAGTGCTGCATTGAAGAAAAATGGCCATACCATGATATCTTCAAATATTAAATTACTCATTACAACTGCACCAATTGTTTATGACGGTCCTAAGGCTGCCTCAGTCACCTAGTAAAAACTTGGTCACTGGGTTACATATTTAGGTCACAGTGCTGCATTGAAGAAAAATGGCCTTGCCACACCATATCTCCAGAAATACTCACTTTACAGAGACCAAATTTTTATCACAGAAGGTCATTGAGCTGCTTCAGGTGCCTATCAAAAAGTAAATCACAAGGTCACATAATAAGGACACAGTACTACATTGAAGAAAAAAATGCTCTTAACACAATTTCTTGAAAAAATATTGAATGTAGCATCATCAATTATTTATGACAGTTGGTCCTATGGATGCCTCAGGTGCCCATTGAAAACTAGGTCACTTGGTCACATATTTAGGTCACAGTACTGCATTGAAGAAAAATGGCCTTGCCATGATATATCTGCTCATTGCATTTGCACCAAAGCTTTGTCATTAGGTTAAACAGAAGTAACCTGACCTACTGGAGGGGTATTGTCGTCACCTACGTGTCGGTCCATCTGTCTGTCTGTAGTTTGCCTGCTAATAAGTAACTACAAAGGTCATGCTAACCTTGATTGCTAAGCCCCCTCCTACTGGAGGAGGGGCATATAGTAATCGCCTTTTCCGTCTGTGCGTCCATCTGCAATTTGTGTCCAGGCTATATATTATTCACTTGGCCTGCAACTTAGCTTAATGAAACTTTATACACAGGTGCATCTGGACACAAGGGTGTGTCATGCATAAAAGTAGGTTGCTAGGTCAAGTAGCTGGGTCACAATGACATATCCCTGTAAATTCATGTCCGGGATATAATCCTTTAATTTATTTCCATGAAACTTCACACATGCATATATCTTGACCCAAAGGTGTGTCATGAAGTAAAGCTAGGTCACTTGGTCAAGTATCTGGTTCACTGATATATCCTGGGAAAATCGTGTCCGGACTGTAATTCCTTGACTAGTTAAGTTAGTTTCATGAAGTATCATACCCACACATATCTTAACCCAGAGGTGCATAATAGAACAAAAGTAGGTCACTAGGTCAAGTATCTGGGTCATGGTGAGGCCTTGATATAAAACTGTAATATTGAGTTGTTCATGTCAAGGCTATCATTCACTTCTCCTTCAATTCAGATTAATGAAACTTTGCACACAGGTGCATCTTGGCATAAGGGTGTGTCTTGTAACAGAAGTAGGTCACTAGGTGAAGTATCTAGGCCACAGTGGCATATCTTCATAAAATTGTGTCCATGCTGTAATTCTTGTACTATTTAACTTAGTTTAGTGAAACTACACGCACACATATGTCTTAACCTAAAGGTGTGTCGTGAAACCAAAGTAGGTCACTAGGTCAAGTATCCAGGTCACAGTGATTACCTATTTTTATTGAGCACAGTCATTCCAAAATGAGACCTTAATTTGATTAGGAACATTATAAATGAGGCGAAGGGGGCACAGATCCAGCAATCTCTGATTACATTTGAATTATATTTGCAGATGAACATGGGGGATAGCATAAAACTTAGTGTATCATATTTTGAAATACCTTGTTAATTATATTATTAATAAATGTAGTTTGCTGGACTCATTTTGAGATGAATGAAGGCGAGAAAGTCTACGGATTTGACAATTTAAGAAGGTTCAATTTCCCTGCCCTCATGGACTAGTTGGGCGAGTGGCGATGTGCCAATTTGAAAGATTGCATGAAAATAAAAAAAAAGAAAATAAAAGAAAAGGAAGTGCCAAAGTTAACCCTTAAAGTGTTGATTTAAGATTGAGTCAACAGCTTTCCTCGGGACACTTTGCGCGCATTGCGCGCAAAGTGTCCCGAGGAAAGCTGTTGACTAAGACTACTTTTTGCTTCAGGCAAGGCTTGCTGGTATTTGAATGAAAGATATCTTCATGAGGAACTTGACTCTTTTAACCATTATATGTTTAATGGTGATGAGAAAGCAACTATAGCAGTGATTAGCACTTTAAGGGTTAAAGTAAATGCACTTCAATGTTAAGTTGTGATTTCTTTGAATGAACAAGAGCACCATTTCAGTGGTAATTAAGGGTCATGATCAATTTAGAATAATCATTTCTTAGAAAACAGACACAGTAGAGAGGTCCCTGCCTCAAAAATGTGGCGGAAGATCACAGTAGGTCTTCAATGTTCAGAAACTGTGGCAGGTCAACAGTCAAATACATGTAACAAGGAATACCGTCAGGTCTCTTGAAAAGATTACACTTCACATTTTTTTCCATCTATATGTCTATTATTAGCATACAAACCCCTAAAATTACTGAAAGGCCATGAAAAACTGACACTTGTGACTATAAAACATCCCTTCATCACAAAAGTATGGGGATCAATGCACCTATATGAGCCCCATATATAGGACACCAGCATTTTAGAAAGTTATCCTTGATATTAATTTTGAAGGTCAAGGTCAGGTCAGGTCATGATTTCTGGCCCTGAGGGTCATATTTGTCAAGATAAACATAAGGACCCGGTGAATGTGGTCTTAAAAGGCAGGTGGTCTTCTAATGCAGTGGTCTTTTTAAAAAAAAAATAGAAACTACTATAGCTTTAATGAAAGGAAGCTGAGAATGTCTGATGCATTTGGACTCTTTTTATGTGTCATCAAGGACTATAATTAGCATGATTGGGGAGGTACAACATGTGTCCATCTTTTATGGTAAAGGGTAATACATGATGCGAGTGATGCACCTCTGTGATCATGCTATATGCCACACAATTAACTGTCATGTGGTCATACATGCATGGTTACCACGGAACTCATTTTTCAAATATACTATGGGTCAGCCAGTGCTAACAGACAGGCTGGTACATGTACCAAGTGAACTTTTGTGTTCTGCTTTTAAATGACCCATCACACAATTGATATTAACCCTTCCCTGATCAGAATAAATCGAGTCAACAGCTTTCTTTGTTGCTGGTTCAATTTGCCCAATAAACCTTTGGGTCTGGGAAATACTATCAGATTATATCTGGGCCTTCAAAGCAGACCAAGCTCATTATCTCTGCTTCACTTGGAGAAAACACAGATATTGGTCTGTTTTAAACAGGCACGTCGTGTTAGCTCTGCTGACCAAAGGTTGCAGAGCTTATGTGACCGGTCATGTCTGTCCGTCCATAAACTTTTGCTCATTAGCGCGATCCCATTCACAGTTGTCAAGTTAGCCCAATATAACTTTCAGGACTTACAATGTATCGGGTATATGAAAATCTAGGCCGAGTTTGATATTGGTGGCGCCACCTACATTATTATGCAATATAGGAGTCAAAATGTGAAAATCTTGCAAACGCTCTAGATAGCATCCTTAATTTGTGGCGGGTCTTCACCAAGATTGCTCTGTTTTAAACAGGCATTTCTGGCCTGCAATTCTCGCCAAAAAATGTTTTCGACCAACGAGGGCTTCAAGTAAAGATGACAGCTTACAGTTGGGAGATTTGAGGGGCAAGAGGTTAAACTGAGGGAGGCATGCAGTTAGGTGATAGAGACAGTCAGAATTCTTGTTCCTCGATTGTTTAGTCTGGTGTTCAATGCTGGAGGCCGACAATGACAGACCAGCCACCATGTCCACACACAATAAACACAGAGAGCTGTCAGGAGTGAAAGTCTTGCCATGTAGACTTTAAGTACCACATATGAGCACATTATCTAGTGTCCATGACTCCTTGTCCAATGAGATACATCATGATATGTCAGAAATTAAGCCCCTTACTTTTTTTATGGGTTTGGATGGCATAGATCGAAGCTATCTGTCTATTTATGTTTGGTCTGTGCACATTGGTAATGTAATCATGTGACGTTTTACTTTCAGCACTAACCAATCAGCGTACAGATCGTTGGTCAGGTGTTTGTTACATAACGAGACTGTTAGCCAATCAGGAGGGATGGGGGTACATCCCAGCTTACACAGCATTTGTAGGCATAATTCTTACATATACTCAGAACATTGTGAAAGAAACATACCCCAAAAAACTCAGAAAAGTTGCAAAATTCAAATCACAATGATTGCTTCCAAATTATGACATCATATCTTCAGCATGTTTACTCTATGTTCATGTGAGCGATTGTTTTTGTTCCCACCTCTTTCCTGCTCCAACCATGTACAAATTTGTGAGTTTGACACGCTACATTGACTCTTATAAGTAGACATGCCTATTGCTTTTTCCAGCTAGACATAACCAGTAAAACAGTTAGTCTTGGATATTGCTTAAAGCTGTTTTTAGTGTGAGGTATGCCAATGGAGTGCATGGTTATCTTTTTTGGCTCCAGAAACAATCTATAATGCTAGTGTACACTCTCGCCACACGCTTTATGTTAGCATGGTTGAAATGTATACTTAACTCTCTAAGTGCCAAATTTTGGACTGAGTCAAAATCTTTTCTTGGCAGGCATTGGGGGCAATGCGCCCCATGCGTGCCAACAAAAGCTGTTGACCTGGGATATTTTCTCTTGAACTGTAGGCATGCTGGTACTTGAATGAAAGGTCTTTTTACAAGGAATATGAATCTGGGATCCTTATGATAATTCAG
Organism: Hermodice carunculata; assembly: GCA_964020975.1. NCBI lineage: Eukaryota > Metazoa > Annelida > Polychaeta > Eunicida > Amphinomidae > Hermodice > Hermodice carunculata. The sequence goes on from OZ026618.1 coordinate 31,755,677, forward strand.
ACTTGTATGACTTAAGTAGATCGACTTTATACATGGTTGACACTGGAAGAGTTAATGTCAAAAGTGCACATTCTAGCCTGTGTGCCTCACGGGCTTAAGGTTGAAATCTATACTTGGTGCAATACGGTGCACACTTAGCCTGCATGCTTTATGGGCACATGTTGAAATGTATATCGGATCCGAAACACTGTTAATGATGAAATGGTAATAAGACTGATGTCATGTCAAAGAAATAAAAAGAGACCCCCCCCATCTCTCACAAAACTTCATTTGTTTGACTCCTTGCATGGTCAGTAAGATACTCTAAGTTTAAAATAATGCCACCCATGACACTTACAAGACCATAAAGTGGGATGTGTGTTAATAAGGGCAGAGGTGCTAAATAGGATGATTACGGTATATATGGAAAGCTGCAGTGTGTGTCATCACTGGGGATATGCACATGTACCTGGCATGTCTGTAACTCTTTCTCCCTTGAATTAAGACTGAGTCAACAGCTTTCCTTGGCATGTGCTGAGCACTCCAACCCATGCCAAGGAAAGCTGTTCACCTGGGCCACATGGTCTTGATAGATCTCTTGAACTGCAATTCTCAGTCAAATTGCTTTTCATGATATCGCTCATGAAATTAGCTGAAAAAAACTGATACAGATGACATTTGACCACCAGCCAGCGTTGGCCAGTTTAAGGGGAAAGGGTTAAAGAAGCTCTCAAAGGAAAGAGGTTAACTTGCTTAAAAAAACAACGATACATTATTACTGAAGACATGCATCTAGGATTGACTGGTAGATGGATGAGGCCCATAGTCAGGACTGACCTTATGGTTTGATGAGAGACAAGAGTTGTCAATATGCCTCTTATTGTATACATCATTAACGCCTTGCATTCTATTATTCTATTATTTCAGCATAACTCACACTATTACACTATCGTCATTTTGCCCCTCTCCCACTGGAGGAGGGGCATATAGTAATCGCTTTTTTTGTCCGTCCGCAATTCATATCTGGGCTATAATTCGCTTCTCCTTCAACTTAGATTAATGAAGCTTTACACACAGGTGGATCTGGACATAAGGGTGAGTCATGTACCAAAAAGTAGAGCAGGTCACTAGGCCAAGTATATGGGTCACAGTGACACATCCTTGTAAAATCGTGTCCGGATTGTGATTCCTTTACTATTTAACTTAGTTTCATGAAACTTTGCACACACATGTATCTTGACTTAAAAGTGTGTCATACACTAGTCCCTCCTTTGAGAGACTACCCCAAAGTGCCACCCAAAAGGTGGTCACATAAAGCAAGTGGTCCCTCAAAGGAGGTATAAATAACATGAAGAGTATTACAGAAAGACCTGACAACGGTGGTCTCTCAAAGGAGGTGGGCTCCCAAAGGAGTGGTCTTTCAAAGGAGGGACTACTGTAAAACAAAACTATTCAATTCAATTCAATTCATTTATTTGACCATTATAATACAGTATAGTATAATTCATAAGTGTATTGGATCAATAGGAATCAACAATCATTCTGATAATTTATTTCTTTACAAACATGGATGTGGTCAACAGACTCATATTAAGATTGTTCAACAATCGCTAGCAAAGATAACTAGGTCACTTGGTCATGTATCTGGGTCATGGTGGCACAATCATGTAAAACTACAGTACACTTCATGCCTGGGCTGTAATTCTGTAGTTTACTGACTGAGAATCATGTAACTTAATACACCTGTGTATCTGGACACAAGAGTGTGTCATGCATAAGGCTGTGTTGCCAACCCTCCCGGATTCTTCGGGAGACTCCCGGAATTTTAAAATTGAAAATACTTGAAAAAGTGTGTTTTTTTTGACAATTTTGAGTCACCTCCCAGAATTTCATAAATATTTCCCTTCTATATTTCATATCAATTTATCAACCTCCCGTAACTTTACTTTTTATCTCCCGGATTTTAAGTTTGGCAGGTTGGCAACACTGGCATAAGGGTAGATCACTAGGTCAAGTGTCTGGGTCACAGTGACATATCTTTGTAAATTCATGTCCGGGGTGTAATTCCTTTACTCTTTAACTTAGTTTCATGAAACTTCACACATGCATATATCTTGACCCAAAAGCGTGTTATGAAGTAAAACTAGGTCACTAGGTCAAGTATCTGGTTTACTGGTATATCCTGGTAAAATCTTGTCCAGACTGTATTATTTTACTCATTGCGTTAGTTCCATGAAACATCATACACACATATCTTGAACCAAAGGTGTGTGAAAGAACAAAAGTAGGTCACTAGGTCAAGTATCTGGTCATGGTGAGGCCTTATATAAAACTACAAGAGTCATTTGTGTTCACACTATAATTCTTGTCCTTCAACTCAAATTAATGAAACTTTACACACAGGTGCATCTTGGCATAAGGGTGCTTCATGTAACTAAAGTAGGTCACTAAGTGAAGTATCTGGGTCATGGTGATAGCCTATTTTTATTGACTACAGTCATTCTAAAATGAGACCTGTGATTAGCAAGGTTATAAATGAGAAGGGGGGGTGGATTCAGCAATATCTGATTGCATTTTAATTTTAAGCCTGTGCAGGATCAAGGGGTGAAACTTGATTGCTGTCAGTTTAGAATTTATTGAATCAGAAATGATTTATGTATAAATCTAAAATCAAAACTTTAATTCAAAAGGTTTTATTTTCAGGATGTCATTTAAATATTGATCGCCAGAGGCGAATATCACTGTCAAAGTTGCTTGCTTTGTCTGTATCTGAAATCTAGAAACAAACAGCTTTGCTGAATACATGTACAACTGGCCAGGGTTATTTGTAGAAATAATAATGCTGGCTGAGCCGAACTGACATGTTATCCCACATAATCTGTGTCATGTTAATGGGTCATAACGATCCTACATTAAACTGCATGCGGCTTGATGGCACAAAACACCATATCTGTGCATGCAGCACACTGACAATTGCAACTGTGTAACATGCAATTTTAAATGGTGCCAGCAGCCCATGATGGACTGTATGTTCATATTGTACTGTGTGTTTACTGGGTTGTCTACAATTGGGTGGACGGGGGATGTGGGCCTTTGGGTGGGGTGCACATGAATTTTATTGTGTGACTGTTGAAAATGTTGTAGCCCCCTCTAAAAAGACCACCTCAGCTGCATAAAAAGGGGTCATCTTCAAGCCAGGCAAGGGGGTGGGGGGAGGAATGCAAGTTTAAAGAAATGGCATGCTAACTTAGCCTTTTTTTGGTCTAACGAGAAATACATTCAAGCAAAAGTAGATTTTGCCAGACATATTCTCATGAATGACAGCAGTCAACAATATGTCGCCAATTTTGAGTTTGGAACAAGTTTATTTAAAACTTAAAAGGGATGATCGTTGAAAGTTCTCTTGCACTTGGAGCACCGTAACAATTGAACAATAAAATAAGTAGATCTGTATCACTATCAACTTTGGCTGGCATCAGACAGCTAGCTACCACTACCTACTCAGGCTACTGGCAGGGACAATTGCTGGATCGGATGCAACAATAATATTAAGGATCGATGTGTGGGAATCCAGGTGTATACAACACGTGGGACATCCCAAACAATGATGTGTTACTGTCAAGGGAAACTCTTGTTAATGTGCATGCACATTGATGCACAAGGCTGCGACCAAAGCTGCTGGTTCTTTGAAGGAAATCTCGGCTTACGAGTCAATATGAATGTGCAACTCGTGTGACTCCCAATACCATAAAGTGTATGTGGAAATTTACTGCTGGTATTCAATAGGTTAATGGCATTCAGTGTTTCATGCCAACACGCAGTCTTAAAGTACAGGTTTTGCTGCATGCACTTAAAGACTGTCGCCCTGTGTTCCATTATGCCCTCATAGTGACTGCATCACTTAAGTCAAGGCAAAAGAGCTCCTCTTTTGCCGGTGGGCACATTGCTCAAGAAAGAGAGTATAAGGTAACAATTTTCTTAGTCTTTGGGAAGTCTGGGAGTACATTTCTTGACCCTGGAAAGATAAAAATTAGGCTAGAGTCAGGTTCAAGTTGTGGTTACAAATATCATCCCTCAGTCCTCACAGTTCCCCCAGTTTTCCACTCCTTTGCAAATCACAATTTAGTTGCCTTGCTGACCCCCCACCCCCACCCCCACCCCCACCCCAAGAGAAGCTTCAGTGCTATGGATCACTTGAAAATCACTTCTTGGGTGTATTGGCTTGATCTACAAAACACTGTGCCTGGCTGTCCGTAGTCTTGGTCTCTGTACAACACTATACCTGGCTGTCCAAAGTCTTGATCTTTGTAGAACCCTAGTCTTGATCTTTGTAGAACCCTACACTTGATTGTCAGTAGTCTTGATCTGTGTAGAACACTTTACCTGACTGTCAGTTATCTTGATCTTTGTAGAACACTTTACCTGACTGTCAGTAGTCTTGATCTCTGTAAAACACGATACCTGACAACCAGTAGTCTTGATCTATGTAAAACACTAAGCCTGACTGTCAGTAGTCTTGATCTATGTCGAACACCATATCTGGCTGTTACTACTCTTAAACTCTAAAGGACACTGTACCTGGCCATCAATAGCCTTCATCTCTGTGGAATGCTATGCCTGACTGTGATGTTTGCATCTCTGCAGAACACCATTGATAGCTATAATCAGTCTTGATTTCTGATGAACATTATACTTGAATAAGCACTCGTGATATCCTTAGAGCACTATACATAACTACCATGAGTTTTGATCTGGGCAGAACACTATACTAGACTCTTAGTGGTCTTGATCTCTGCAGAATACTATACGTGATTGTCAGTAATCTTGATCTCTGCAAAACACTACACCAGACTTCAAAAGTCTTAATCTCTATAGGACACTCTACCTAACTGGCATATATTTTGATCTCAGCAGAACGCTATACTTGATTGTCCAGTATTGATCTCTGTAAACCCTATACCTGAGTGCCAATAGTCTTGATCTCTGTAGAACACCACACCTGACCATATGTCGGTAGCCTTGATCTTTGTTAAACACTATACCTGATTGTCAATAGTCTTGATCTCTGTAGAACGCTATTCCTGACTATCGGTAGTCTTGACCTGTGTAGGACACTATATCTGACTGTCAGTAGTCTATATGTGTACAAAACACTGTACCTGACTGTAAGTAATCCTGATCTCTTAGACCACTGTACTAGGCTGTCAGTATAGTCTTGATCTCTGTAGACCACTATACCAGGCTGTCAGTATAGTCTTGATCTCTGTAGACCACTATACCAGGATGTCAGTATAGTCTTGATCTCTGTAGACCACTATACCAGGCTGTCAGTATAGTCTTGATCTCTGTAGACCACTATACCAGGCTGTCAGTATAGTCTTGATCTCTGTAGACCACTATACTGGTCTGTCAGTAGTCTTGATCTCTGTAGACCACTCTACCAGGCAGTCAGTATAGTCTTGATCTGTGTAGACCACTGTACCAGGATGTCAGTATAGTCTTGATCTGTGTAGACCACTATACCAGGCTGTCAGTATAGTCTTGATCTGTGTAGACCACTATACCAGGATGTCAGTATAGTCTTGATTTCTGTAGACCACTATACTAGGCTGTCAGTATAGTCTTGATCTCTGTAAACCACTGTACTAGGCTGTCAGTATAGTCTTGATCTCCGTAGACCTCTATAGCAGGATGTCAGTATAGTCTTGATCTCTGTAGACCACTATACTAGGCTGTCAGTGTAGTCTTGATCTCTGTAAACCACTGTACTAGGCTGTCTGTATAGTCTTGCTCTCCGTAGACCTCTATAGCAGGATGTCAGTATAGTCTTGATCTCTGTAGACCACTGTACTAGGCTGTCAGTATAGTCTTGATCTCTGTAGACCACTATACCAGGATGTCAGTATAGTCTTGATCTCTGTAGACCACTATACCAGGCTGTCAGTATAGTCTTGATCTCTGTAGACCACTGTACTAGGCTGTCAGTAGAGTCTTGATCTCTGTAGACCACTATACCAGGATGTCAGTATAGTCTTGATCTCTGTAGACCACTATACCAGGCTGTTAGTATTGTATTGATCTCTGTAGACCACTGTACTAGGCTGTCACTAGAGTCTTGATATCTGTAGACCACTATACCAGGTGGTCAGTATAGTCTTGATCTCTGTAGACCACTATACCAGGCTGTCAGTATAGTCTTGATCTCTGTAGACCACTGTACTAGGCTGTCAGTAGAGTCTTGATCTCTGCAGACCACTATACCAGGCTGTCAGTATAGTCTTGATCTCTGTAGACCACTATACTAGGCTGTCAGTATAGTCTTGATCTCTGTAGACCACTATACCAGGATGTCAGTATAGTCTTGATCTCTGTAGACCACTATACCAGGATGTCAGTATAGTCTTGATCTGTGTAGACCACTATACTAGGCTGTCAGTATAGTCTTGATCTCTGTAGACCACTATACCAGGCTGTCAGTATAGTCTTGATCTCTGTAGACCACTATACCAGGCTGTCAGTATAGTCTTGATCTCTGTAGACCACTGTACTAGGCTGTCAGTAGTCTTGATCTCTGTAGACCTCTATACCAGGCTGTCAGTATAGTCTTGATCTCTGTAGACCACTATACCAGGCTGTCAGTAGTCATTATCCCAGTGGGACACTTTACGCCTTACTGCCTTACATTTTGATCTTGGCAGAACCCTATACTTGATTGTCAGTAAGTGTTGATCTCTGTCTAACATTATACCTGACTGTCAGTAGTCTAGATCTTCATAGAACAATCTACCTAACAGAGTAAATTTTGATCTGTTTTAGAACGCTGTATATAATTTTATCTAGCCCCTGGTTATGAGGAAAAGGAAAAATGTATCAAAATAAATCCACACACAGAACTGAAGTCATGTAAACCAATTATTACAAATCTAGATACAATTACAGCTACATAAAATTACAAAACTCAAGCATGCGAATCACATAAGTCAGCACAAAACTGAAAATACAAATGAATCAGCCAGCACAATGCAAAAGTCACAAGCACATACAGTTGCACGGAATGATCCATAAGAATGTGTGCAGTCCAGCCCCTATACGCGACTGTCTGTACACTTGATTTCTGCAGAACACTCTACCTGGCTGTCTTCAGTCTTGATCTCTGTAGAGCACTACACCTTACTGTCAGTAGTCTTGATCTGTTTAGAACACTATACCTGATTGTCAGGGGTATTTTCATCCCAGCAAAACACTATTAATACCTGTCTTTGGTCTGGATTTCTGATGAAAACTATGTGTGACTCCGTAGTTTTTTAATCTCTGTAGAACACCATACATGTACATGTACCTCTCTGTCAGGAAGTATTTATGGGATACAAAACTCAAGCATACAAATCACATAAGTCAGCGCAAAACTGAAAATACAAATAAATCAGTCAGCAAAGTGTAAAAGTCACAAGCGCGTGGGGATTATCTAAGCAAAAACCACGCAGCACTTTTAGTCAGGAGTCTATATGCTCTGTGAATGCATGGTCTCTTAACTCATTCCATACTATGGTCACAGGCCTTGGTCAGTGGTTATGGCACTGCCTGGCAGGTCATGCTGCAGCTGCCCTTGCGGCAGCTGCAGCATGACCTGCCCGGCAGTGCCAGAACCACTGACTTAAGACTACAGGCACATTGGTACTTGAACGAAAGCTCTTTCATAAAGAATTTAAATATGCAATTGTCATCTTAAATCTAGGTAATAAATATACGGAAAAATCATGGACTTGTATGGAATGAGTTAAAAGTTGTCACTTGTTGTATATTGCATGTACAAAACTCACAAAGCTTGAGTGAGTACACAGGCTCCTTTTCTTTGATTATAGTGTGTGCACAAAAGGAACCTCGATATGAATCATTACAAATCTGCTATACATGTATGCATCATGAATCTTTGATGCTGGCATCTGGTTAAGAAGGTTCGATACAATGTACATACTTTAAAGATCGGTCATGGCATATCCCACGCTATACCTATTGTGCCCATTTTTCTGCACCTTACACACGATTAAAGCAATTGCGGTAAGTAGTCATTGCCGCATGACAGAATCAATGAGGTGGCCATGTAATTACAGGGCAGGGTATGAAATCCAGAAAGAGCTCATTTCCATTATCACGTCGTGAAAGTGGCAAGGTGGCGAAATAATATTATGACACCTGGCGTGTGACCTGGTCCTTTAATGTCCACCTGCGTATCTGAGTGGAGACAATTCTCGGAGAAAAATGAGGTGACCACATTAACTTGACACCCTCTCTGACAAGGTGAAGCTAATTAGATCCCCCAGGGTTGAAATATCGTTTTAGTCGGTCCATAACAGACGGCAATTAGACGCACACTTTTCTCCATTTTCACATGTTGGATATAAATACTGCGTGGTAAGGGTAATGGCACAAGAAAGATTGATAGCCAAGGAGAGACCATATTTAGAAACTGCTCAATCACCACTGAGAAAGGGAAAAGTGGAGGGGGGGGGGGGGCGTGCTCTAGGGTCAGGAGCAGAGGGGAAATAAAAAACTGACATCTAGAAGTCAATTCCATGATTTATGGTTGCATTAATTGCCAGGATGCTCATTGACCTTCATAATTAGTTCACTTTTCTCGAATAATTTGTGGCACTCTGCAGAGGGAGATACTTTTCTGTCCTGACATACTTGAGCACAGTCCAATGCACAAATTCTTGTAGGCTACAGTTGTATTTTCTCATCAAGTCATTAAAAGTAGCCTTCAAATAACTGGGTACTTTTGAGGGTTACAACATATGTTCATACTCATTTCAGTTAAATACACCTAAGTTTGTCATAATGATGGTGTCTCTGCTTGCAGTGGTTGATAAGTTGGGTTGCAATATACGACGGAGTGTAATGGAAATACACATCTCTTGCCTTTCTGCCCCCTGCAGGAAAATACATGAACCTTATATTCTTGCATGCTCTTCTCTGTGACAGCTGAGCCCTATAGGGACAGCTTGTTGCAGGTCAACAGCTTTCTTGCATGCAGTGAGCACTAAAATCAGGCCTGTGTGTGTCTTCAATTTAAGCTACAATGCACAGTAAAACTCCCTACACTGAACACCCTTGGGACCAGAAGAAAGTGTCCAGTATAGTGGTGTTCAGTATAGTGAGGTGTTCAGTATAGGGAGGTCTGATAACATTAAAATATGTATTTTGGACTGAAGAATGGTGTTCAGTATAGAGAGGTGTTCGGTATACGGAGGTGTTCAGTTAGAGAGGTTTCACTGTATAGTGAGGTGTTCAGTATAGGGAGGTCTGATAACATTGAAAATATGTATTTGGGACCAAAGAATGGTGTTCAGTATAGAGAGGTGTTCGGTGTATGGAGGTGTTCAGTTAGAAAGGTTTCACTGTGTTAGATAGACTTATCTATAGCGGGTATCTTCCCCAGGGCCTCGCAGGCAGGCCACACATTCAACCATTAATTCACACCAGTGTGATAACCTGTGGTGAATGTATCTTCGGCTGAGCGGAAAGACGCTCGCCTTTCACCTCTGCGACCCGGGTTCGATTCTCGTCCTGGGCAGCATGTGGAAAAAGTTCCTACCACTTTGACCGTGCACGGTGGTTTTCACAGAGTTCTTCGGTTTCCTCCACTAGGCAAGGTAGGAAGTATACGCCAACATCTGTGCCATGGAGAGTGACTCGATAAGTCAATGCTTGACTTCTTTCACAATCCATGTATAACAAATGTGTCTATACTTTATCTCTTATGGTGGCCAGGACTCAATCAAGAGCTTGCAGCCCTCGATCCTCATCATTGGTGACATAATCATGCACAGCTAGCCTAAACCTCTCCCACTGAGCCACTGAGTAGTTATTTATAAGTGGTCCATGCAAGTCAACAGGCTATTGACTTAGTTGTATTATGATCGGGAGAGAAGGTTAAGGGTAACAGATTCCCCTGTAAAATGATCATATTCTTTCCTCTGCAGGTAGCGTAGGTAAACTTACCCTCTGTCATCAAGTTAAAGCCCTGCATGAGTTCACTTCAATTGCCTGCAGTACTTTTAATAATGATAATAACCCCACAAAAATATATATTTTGGGGAAAGGTAGTCTTTAGATTTCAAACATACTTAAACAAAGCAACTTTTCCATTTTCCAAAACCACTTTTGACAGAATCGTCTTCAAACTTTGTGAAAATCAAGAGTAATATGTTTTCCAGGCACAGTTGGTTGCATTGTTGAAAAATATTAAATTTTGAATTTTATGGCTTTTTGATTTAAAGTTTGAAATTTTAAAGCTAATGACTGTCAAATCTTGAAATTTGAAGGACCTGTAGGCCTGCCTGAAAGTATTTATTACTTGATTTTTGCAAAGATTTCTAGGGATTGAAAGAAAATTGTTTTGGAAAATCAAAAATAAAACTTACATTCTTTGATGAAATTTACATACTGGACAAGAATATTTTCTACCAGAGTTGAATAGACTGGCATAAAACGTGTATCTTTTAGTTTATTTGGGATTAAAGTATACAGTTTTGTAAACCTATTTTTGAAAATAAAATCATATGAGCTATTGAAGTCAGTCGGTCAATTTTCCTTGTCGTAAAATGTGTAGGGTTAACAAGACCACCTCAACCCTTTTCGTCTTCAATGGAATAGGAATTAAGAGCTTTCCATAGGGTAGGGTATGCACTCTATCAGAACCAACCTGCCACAAAGAAACCTGTTGACTCATGCACGCTCAGATCTCCCTGAAGCACCCAGATTTACGTTGTCATCTGCTTGAACGTCTGTAACTGAAATTTCTCATTGCTAGAAAACATTTTGGCTCAGATTTGTATGTAAGACCATTCATGATGGCATGTCGTAGGTCAATAGCTTTCCCTGCCCCCAACCTACACCAAGGAAAGCTGTTGACTCCCAAAGTCGTATTCTGACCAGGAATGGGTTAACCATTCATAGGTGAATTGGTTCACTTGGGCATGCTCTTCTGTCGAGGCTCATCAATCATTCTCGCCCGAATTGTTTTTCATCAACACTGAAATTGATAAAGAATCATGTCACCACATAACATTTTGACCTCCTTGCAGTTTTGAGTTTCTAAAGAGACCAGGGTTTTAAGATACCGAAGCTGCTCGTGTCAGTCATGATGACATACATGCATGTACAGGGGTGCCAATGGTCCCAGCATGCAACACAGGAGCTCATGCTTACAAATGTTGTAAAAAACAGTCGATCCTGTTATTTCATAATGGAGCAGACAGGCAGAAAAGGGCAAGATTGACAAATTTGAGTGATTTATATCAAAAATGGGGAGATCTCCCACCAAATCAGTCGACTTTGCACCTCTGTATGTATCTTAGGGGTGAAGGTGTGTAGGTCTGCAGCTGAGAATTCACCATGATTATTATTATTTTTTTAATTTAAAAGTGAAGCCATCTGGTAATCCAACAATGAAATAACAAGGGACTGACCACCTGAAGCGTCAGTGGCATGTTGGGTTTGAGCTGGGCCCAACCACATAGCAAGCACCTGATCGTCAGCTGTCCAAACCTTGTTTCTGGGACTTGTGCCAGCGGCTTTACCCGCCCTCACCCATTTGTTGTGTATTTATGAGATTAAATCAGATAATTATGAGCTTACCGCTAATATTAATGCGTCCACACAGGGGACGTGCCTCAGGTACCAATCAAATGAAGCCAGCAGCTTACTCAACTGAACTCCGCTAGCGGTGTGGCTTGACTTGCACATCTTTACACAAGAGCCTTTCTCGAGGCTATGCTTTCTGCTTGTACCTTAACCCTTTCCCCATTGAATTAAGATTTTCAAGGTGTAAGACTGAGTCAACAGCTTATCTTGGCATAGGATGGATGCAAAGTGCCCAGCCAGACTAAGGAAAGCTGTTGACCTGGAGTATGTTAGCTTGATAGATCTCATATACAATTCTTCAGATTTTTTTTTTTTTTTTTTGTATTGTTGAAATTAATGGAAAAAACCTTGAAGCAAACAACATTTGACTGCCAGCCAGTTTTGAGGGGAGTTAAATATATATTTTTTTGCACTTTCATGATGACTTGCTCAGTATATTGTTTGTTTGGTTGGTTCGTTTTTTTGTTGTTTTTTTTTCACTGTCATAATCACTTGCTGAAAGCTTTTTTCAACTGCCTTGTCTGGATTATTATCCGTTAAATCATTCGGCTAAATGCTACTTAGGCGGCCAAGTTTACATTGGGTTTGAAGATGGGCTGTCCAGAATGATTGAACATGCACAAGAACCAGCCAGGTGGATTCTGAATGCAATCATTTTCCTGTGGCCAAGTACATTGTGTACTTATCTCAGTTCCCCATCGATTGTTTTTAAGGCAATCCCAGCTGATATAATCATTTTTTTTTTTTTTTTAATTTCATTTTTTTCCTTTGGTGTTAAAGTTTTTTCTTCTTTCCTTTTTTACCATTAATCAGCTGTACTTCAACCAGAAAATTAAATTTTGTGAGACAGAGCTGAAAACGAGTTGCAGTCAGAGAGCAGGTGACAATGTTATCAGTCTTTGGATGGGGACTTTTTAAAGTGTCTGGGCGTACCTGAGACCTTGAAATCAGTGAAATTGAGCTTTTGTTACTTTTGGGATGGTAAAGTGCCAATCTTTATCCATGCCAAATAGTTTCACTGTAACATGTTTACTTCCATGCAAAACTTTAAGATGAAAAAGTGTCCCTCTGTTAGTACAAGCTTTATGGAGTCAGTCAGTTAATTGGCTATTAGATGTGGTCAATAATGTTGATGTTTAGATAACCATTCACAGTCAAAGCCTCACTGGATGTGTTTTTACAGGGGAGTGGATTATTTCACAGGTGACTGAGTAGAACAACCATATTGTTTTTAAGTGTAAAGGTCAAAGGTTTGACAGAGTTTAAGAGATTAGCATTTAGTCATCCTTCTTACTGGCCTGAGCAGATGTCATTTGTGAGTAATTAAAGTCAGCAAATCTCCTTGGTTATCTTTGGTAGTGAATATCTCAGAAACAATTTTTTTACAAGACTTGGTAATTTTGAGACAGCCTAACACAAAACTGGATGGATGGATCTTTGTGAAATTAACAGCTATGTAAAAAAGACAAGAGTATAATTTAGGTAACCATTTTTATGTTTGGCAATATTCCAATTTTAAATGCTACTTTTTGAGCTCCAAAGTAGAAAAAATAATTAATGTTAATTGCAGATGCTTCAAAATTCAATAACATAAAAAAAGTTCCTTTCAACGGAAAACAACAACAAAATGTTTTTTTCTAAGTTACACTATTGTCTTTCCATGACCGTTGATTTCAAGCTTTTTATGTGAAAAGTTTCATGGCGATCCTTTCTCAAAGTGTAAATCAGACCCCTGGAATAAAATGCCCCTCAAATTTGACAAATTAATCTTAGAATATTTATTGTTACATGCAAATCAACTACACATATTGACAAAGCTAAAAAATGTATACATCGATGGGCTTGTATCCGAAAACAAAGACACTTAGTGGCAATTTTCGTACCGCTCTGTTATATGTACCCAAAGTAAGAGCAGGCACTTTAAAATCCAGTTGACAATTCTGGCCACCATGATTGCACAACGATACTCCATGGTATAATGTGAAAAGCATGACGCCAAGTGAGTGGGTCAGAATGCAGACCTTGATATTGAATAGGAACAAGACCCCGCAAGGATACATGTTCATAACATACGATTACCAGTTGCAAGTATAATTCTCACCACTGTAGCCTTGTTTAAGAAATTGAAACTACACAAATTGGAAGATATAAAAGCATCACACCTTACAATAATAATTTTACTTTATACACAAGCATGTCTCACTCCTTGCATAAATCTTTAATCAATCTGATTTAGTTAAGCTCTGAATTTCACAAGCGTAATACTCAAAATTGAATTTGCTTAACCCAAATGTATAGTTAGCTGTAAATTTATTGTATTATAAATTACACTGTCAAACTTGTAAATGAAACTGATGAATTATTGTATTCTAAACAAAATTAATATGCATAGTTGTTAGGGTTTCTCTGGTTATGCAAAATTTTGGTATGCATGTCCTTTGCAATACAAGTTTGGGTGTAGTATTCATTGTTATAGTGTGGGAATAGCTCGTAATGGTGTTAGTTTGGAAATAGTTTTATTTGTTTGTTTATTCAGTTATTTGTCAGGCTAATACTGTATGGTATTTCCTGAGTGATCATTTTTATGTTTTTTGTGTAAACAAACTTTTGTAACCTAATGTAACCTGTATTTCATGAGGCGGCATCCATGGTAGCGGCAGTTTTTCCTGCCTTGATGCTTTGTCTCTTGACAACATTTAGATTTCTATGTTCTTTGTGTGTATTTTTATACATGTGTCATCTTACAGTGTACGAATACTGTGTACATTGTAAAATTAATACCTTCTGAGTGGGAGTCTGAGGCAACACTGAATTTGAACGGTGCCCAGAGCTAGTCGGCGTGCCAACAGTTGTACAATATTGTAATGTGCCACTGTTCTTCAGAACCATGAAAGTTGTGTATTTGGAGCAATATCCATTGATGTTGGGTTCCATTGTCAAATTCCCGTAGATGTTGAACCGAGCAATGTGGGTGAAGGTACATGTAGCTTGACTTAACTTGGCAACAGTAGCTACAGGCTTACAAGAACTATGAAATCAGTCATGCGTGATCCTTGCATTGAGGAGGCCAGAGCTAGTAACTGGATTTTTGAAGGTCCTTGTTGGTGTGTGCCAGTATGGACAGCAAGGGAACCCTTTGGGCATATTATCTATCCGGGGGCATGAACAGAACAGAACACCTTGGGGCGGGGGGTGGGGGGGTGGGGTGTCCTGTATGGGGTCTTCAAAAGGCCTGTTTCCTGACTTCAATGCATAAACTCCCAGTTTGCAGACAATGCAAGGCCTTTTGGCTATGTTTCCCAAAACCCCTTTGGGAGCTCCTGTTATACAAACCTGGTGCACCTGCAAATATAAGTACCATGTCTGCCGCCTAGTTCTGAACCCCCAAGATATAACACAATCCAATTTGTCTACACTCCATATTTAATCCAGAGCTGTCTCTGTCCAAATTGATACTTAATATTGATCACTATCACGTTGAAAAGTTCGAGGTAAAATTTTTAGAAAATTCAAGGCTTGCACTGTGAGCCAAATGAATTTTCAGAAACCATCAAGCACGTTTTCCTGCTTCAAATTGCCAGCCGTCCTTCTTTTGTGATGTTGGCTGCTTGTCTTAAGCTTATATTAGGTAAAGATGACCCACTTGCATTATAAGAATGTTAGATGGTGAAAAAATAGCAAGTAAATAATGTAGCATTGATACTTAACTCTTTAAGTGTTAAAATTTTGGACAGAGTCAACAGCTTTTCTCAGCACTAATTGGGCGTGAGAAAAGCTGTTGACCTGGGATATTTTCTCTCGAACTAGAGGCATGCTGGTACTTGAATGAAAGGTCTTTTTATGAGGAATACGAATCTGAGATCCTAATGATTACTCAGACTAGTTTGACTTTAGTACTTTGACTTAAGACATAATTGACACTGAAAGAGTTAATTGCTTATATGAAGACTTTGTGATAATATATGAACTAGTATATGTATTAATGTTCTTAAAAAAAAAAAACTAACAAAATTCTAATTCTGAATTATCTCCCGAAATGGATTCCTTACATATGTATATTTGTGAATCTTCACAGAAGAGGACACCAAATAAAACTGCATGACCATCCAGAAGTTGAAATAAAGAATGACTGTCTTGAACGTGTACATGGCCCTGTGCATGCACTCAGAAAAGAACCAATCAGATTGTTTTCTGAAGTTAGTTGTATTAGTTTGAAACCCTATTTGAAACTCTGTGACTTCCTGAAAATTTGTCACATAAGGGTTTTGAGTGTATATCGTTGTTACATAACAGGGTTTTCCTCACATTATAAGTTCAAAGGTGGCCCACCTTTCACCTTTTCCTTACCACCTTTCATCTTTTCATTAAAATACATGATATTTTAGCATTATTTGATTGAACTTTTTACCAAAACAAGAAAAATATGATAATGTCACGTTTACCACCTTTCAACTTTTTAAGTTCTTGGGAAAAGCCTACATAGCTGTCAAAGTGATAGATCAGACAGTCCAAAAACCCTTCCTCAGGCTGTGGTGAATGCATCTAAACATTGACAAAGTGATTTAGACGGGTGTTTTTATTGAAGTTGCTGTGGCCTTTTTGAATAATTACACATATATGTGCGTTTTTCTTTTTTTCTTTCAATTAAAATCGCGGCTGCAGATCCCATCAATCAAAGCAGCAGAGCGGGCCAGACAGCTCGAGCTGCACCTCATAGTATGAATTATAAAAAATGAAAGAGGTGAGGTATAATAATTTATGACGTAGTCGTAAAGAATTCCTGTGTCTGATATCCTTGTTGTGGGTGGAGAGTAACCTGCTCAAGCACATCCCCCTCACAAAAGGAAATCTGACTCAGTTTCCCTATTAATCAATTTTTGTTAATCAACAATCCGCAACAAGCGCTTGCACTAACTCCAACAAAATGTATCGGATGCCGGATGAACAGTGAGTGAACACAGGTGTCAAAGGCAAAAAAAAAAGGGGGGAAAAAGGAGGGGGAGGGGGTATCAATCAACAAAAGTCCAAACTGCTAGAATTTAAGATTAACCCCTTCTCTGCCCTAACGGATAGGTTCTCCACACTTAACTTGCGCATCAAACAACATGCAAAATATTTAGGACCTTCAAAAACTGGAGGCATTAGAAGTGTTCCTGCAACAATACCTTTGGTCCAAATTAGCTAGTACTGTGAGCTACCACTGCAACACAGCAATCGCACCCCTGCTCTCTACTTGGCAACTGGCCTTTCTCCATTGCTGGGTAGGTCACTCAATCCTTGGCCATCTCATATGGTTCTGCGATCAGTTTGTTGTGCGTTGTTTTTCTGCAATCATCCAGTTGTTATACAAAAATAACGTGGGCACTGGGTGTTCTGGTGTCGGACCTTTACCCCCAACAAAATGTCTTGAATAAATTCTGTCAAATTTGCCACGTGGTTCCTAATCTTCTGGTCTTTTCACCATATTCAACCACTCCTGTCGTTTCTGTATTTCTTTGAAGGAAAACGGTGGAAAGCTACCCCTGGCATCCAGGGGTATTTATCCAATTTACCCAGTTTTCTTGTGTCTGGCTTACAGTCAGGAACTTTGCAATTGTAGACTGTCATTGTAGCTTGCAAATACTTCCGTCGTATGTTGAAAAATAATGATCAACTTTGTGATGTCATTTCCCTGTAATTTAACTATGGTGCAATATGGCTGCTATATTGAAACGACCTAACCTGCGGCATGGTGCACCGGGAAATGACCGTGGCGCTTTAGCGGCTACCGACAGTACTAGCTAATTTGGACCTTAGGTATTGAAGGTGTTCAGCTAGGCAGGTTATGTTTTACTGATGTGTCAACGTCAGCGTGACAGCTATGGTATGACTTGCCATGGATTGCAAAAACCACTGACTGCATACATACAAGACGTTTATCACTGTGGTCTGGAATGAGTTAATACATGTAGCAGATTTAAACAAGCTGATTTTTGAAACGTCTGTTTGAAAACCTCAGAAATCAGATCAGGTAAAATCTTTACAGAAGTGCACGCATATCAACAGATTGAAGAGTGCAGGATTCTGAAGTGACAAACTATATGTGAACTGGGGGCTACTGGCTTAGATAGAACAGTTTTTGACAAGCACAATCAAATCATATTTTCCCAAAGTTAATCAAAGGCTGTGGTACATATACATGTATATCCAATAACAAAGAAGTATATGTCATGTCTTACATTGTACATGGCTAGGCGAAAAGTGAATCAGATCTCTAGATGTCTTAGGTTTGCGTAGAAAATTATATTTGAAATAATTCTATCATGTGGACAGAAAAATTCATCCAATGCTAATATGATGAAAGTTTTTGGGCTCTCATAAGGAAACGTGATTTTCTTGGAAAGGGAGCAATTGCGGTCTTTTGGTAATGGCCAAAAATTGGAAAGAGAATACAAATATATAGCAATTTCCGTTGTTGTGTAAGAAAAGAAAAGTTATGATGTTTTTGTAACTGTATTAGCAGAGATTAATGGGTAAGTGGTTTCATATTATCACGCAACCTTGAAATTTAGGATAATAAGTCATCTGTTGAACTACAACATCAGCATTTTAGTGTCATTAGCCCAGGTATTTGCAAAGAAAATGATTTTATCGTATGGATAGATAAACAGAGACAGACACACACTGTCTGACAGTGGCATGCGGAGACCGGCATGCATGCATTGCATTTTTATAACTTGTTTTTAACCCTTTCAGTGCCAATCACATCTAAAGTGAATCTATTAAAGTTCAAACTAGTCTGAATTATCATTACGATCTCAGATCCATATTCCTTGTAAAAAGACCTTTCATTCAAGTACCAGTATGCTTATAGTTCCAGAGAGAATATCTCAGGTCAACAGTTTTCTCTGCACGCATCGGGTGCAATGCACCCAATACGTGCCGAGAAAAACTGTTGACTCAGTCCAAAATTTGGCACATAGGAAGGTTAACATACATTATTTTTTCTGTCATGAATGTCTTTGAGTATTGAAGCATGCTTTTTCTTCTTTTTTATGAGTACATGATGCATTTTCAAAGAAAAAAAAGAAGAAAAGAAAAAAAAAGGACAGCATGATTCATTTACTCATGCATCAGGGCCAGACAAAATCCTTTGGTGAGAAGATGGCCATTGGCAAAAATGAATGAGAAATGTGCGTGAAGAAATTGAAAATGTGATATACCATTGACTGTCAAATATGTGTTTCGATAAGAGCCAAAGTTAGTTTTTAGTTGCCAAAATACAAAAAGTGTTTGGGCTTTAACCAAACATTTAGGGGCCTTTGGCTGGTCAACCTAAATAATTTACTGGCCAGGGCTTATTTTTGTGGCTTCTGTCTGTTGGGAGCCATATTGAGCTCTTTAAATGACAAATTCTTCGTGGAATACCACATTTCCTGACCGGTACAAGCATATCTCCGCTCTTTCTTTGGAAAGCCTAGGACATTCCTGGGAAAAAAGGGCGGAAAAATTTCCTGGGAGGATCCGAACTGGATTGCCAAGGAATTGCTAGGAAACAAATTGATTTCCATGGGCTGTAGATTTCTGCACTAAGGCTACCACGGGTGGTATATTACATGGGGCTCATGGTGCAAACGACAACAGATTCAAGCAAATTATGCAGTTACTGCATCCCTATTGAATCAAGACTGAGTCAACAACTTTCAACTGGGGCATGCAATTTGGTAAGGCCTCACCTATATAGTTGTCATTTATTTATTTGTTTGTTTGTTTGTTTGTTTGTTTGTTTGTTTGTTTATTTATTTATTTATTTTTCACTAAAATTAATGAAAATTGTTGATACAGATGTCCAATGTGCCTCCAGCTAGCCATTTGTGGCTGATTTAGGGTGGGGTGGGGAAGGGTTAATTTGATATGACATAAGGCTCGTTGCTGCAAGAGCACAGGCCACAGGGTGTATGACAGTTCAAGAGCCATCAATGCACCCTTGTTGTGTATGTCACACTGCCATATAGCAGAGCCTTAACTTGGAAATTGTTTTCGTGCATTGTCTTTGTGCAAAAATGTATTACCGTATTCATCCTAATAAGCACACAGTGCACTATAAACAAATTCAATCCACAAAAGCTGAAGAAAATGTAGATTCTAAGTGTAATAATAAATTTTACCACTTGCTTCAAAACTATGGGATATTTTTTTGGGGGGGTCCTTTCTTTGAAAAAAAATGTGGGGGTGCGCTTATTAGGGAGTGTGCACTTATTAAGATAAATACAGTATGATGCAGTGGCATTTGAATATCAGCAATGTGAAAAACTGAACCAAATGTGAATATCTTACATTGAAATTCTGCTTGCAAACAATGGGGATAAAGTTGGCTGTTTTCAAATCATAATATTGCAACTAATATACCCTCCCCCCCCCATAGAGTTTCGGGCTGTACTGTTATTCCTGTCAGATCTTTATTTCCGTGTGACTGACTGATACTTTCCTCGACACTTGGACTGGAGAAGAAGAAGATGTGATCCTTTTCTCCTTGAATTGACGAAAATTGTGAACACATGATCCGTCATCTGCTTCAGTGATTTTTAGTAATTTTAATTTTGAAAAATGGAATAAAATTACAGCTGATACCTATCAGATTAGTATAGCTCAGGTCAACAGCTTTCCTTGTGGTGGGCACCTGTCCCACCTCAAGGAAAGCTGTTGACTTGTTCCGTTGTGCAACTACTATTGTCCCGGTTACGAGGTTACGCCGCTGCTCTTACCTTTGGATTTCGGAGGTCTGTTGTAACCGTGTATGGTAAACCTTGTCTTAAAAGACCACTAAGTGAATCACCAAATCATAGTCTTTGAAACCAGATGGCCTTTAATAGAAAGTACTGATACCATGAAACATATATATATATATATATATATATATATATATATATATATATATGTATATATATATATATATATGTGTATATATATATATATGTGTATATATATATATATATATATATATATATATATATATATGTATATATATATATATATATATATATGTATATATATATATATATACATGTATATGTGTGTGTGTGCTCTTGGAAGTAATGTCACTTTGTATCTTTTTCATCTACTGTATGGTTGTGTTTCTTGATTATCATTGGGGATTTTTGTTAAACCACATAAACACATTGTGTCAATATCACTCTGGATGATTAATTGGACAGGATCGTTTGCTCATTTGCCATACTCCATTCATCCATGGGATTATATCAATAGAAAAGATACACACAGACTATTCCACTTCCCATGTTATAATTTGCATATATACTGTATATGTAATAGACAATGCCATATCCGTGGTACAAATTTAATGTTCATCTTACAAATTTTGCAGAACTCAAGTTCTATGCATTTCACATGGTGATCCATGATTGAACATGCATTACCCTATAGTGATGACATTTGTGTACAGATGGCAGCACCTGCAGATATACCTTAGAAGAAGGCTGGTCACACCTATCAGGGAACATGTGATAGATAGCATTTGTTGACTGCAATGTACATTAATAAAGTCACTGGGACTGAATTCCATTGTTAATTACTGTAAATTATTACACTTATTTTTATGTGTATACCTTTTGAAAGTTTTTTTTTCTCTCGCATTTTTAGGCATTGAACTGAATTAAGTTTAAATTCACCATGACATAGTTTCTATCAAACTGGTGTTAAAATACTATTTCATTGTGTTTTTAATTGCATAATTTTGTGTTGTCAACTGAATAAGTAAAAATAACAAGAACAGTAAAATTAAGTGAATTTATTTCAGGAAGGTTTTTCTTGACAAAGTGAGAGTAGATGGGTTTCAATTTTAGCTGTCGGGGCAGTGTGAGTCAGAAAAAGGGGCCATACACATGTAGAGGAGTTTTGGAGAAGGCATGTAGACTTCACGTAATGTGTGTGGGACTAATCTGTCTAACCCAGTGAAAAAAAAAAAAGTTTATTTTGTAAGTTATAGGGTTTTCCAACATATCTGTATTAAAGAGTACACTGGGCCAGATCTATGTACAGTGAAACCTGTTTTGAAAGACCACTGTCCTGAAAGACCACCTGCCCTTTGAGGCCATATTTGTAAAGTCCCTTTTGCTATCTCTCCCATGTTATTGTACCTCCATTGAGAGACCACCTGCCTTATGTGACCACTTTTTAGGCTGCCTTAGGGGTGGTCTCTCAAAACAGGTTTCACTGTATCTGTGATACATACATATAGCCAGTGTGGCAACAGGAGGTGTTTATGTAACTGGGATCCAGTGCTGCCACCTGGCTGCAGCTAGGAACTTGACTGGAGTGAGGGCAGATTCGTGTATCAAGAGTGGCCAAATGAGCTTCTGTGATAAAAGTAACACCTTAAGGGAAAAGCTTAATAAAGTCATTCGATAATTTTTGAAGCATACCCGATGGTAAACACATTTCAAGAAAAAAAAGATGCTTGTTGGAAGAAAAAAAAATATCTTGATGGTTAAGTGATATAACTGGTACATTTTAGTGCCCTCGTCATGGAGAAGACATTGTTCCATTGCCTAACAACCAAGGGGACCAGAGCAGGTCTGCAGTAAATACAGTTCAATATGGATGCCTCCTATCACAGATACATGTATATAACACAAGGACACGTGATACAGGTCCAGAGCACAAACAGAGATATAATCTTTGTTTGAATACAAACATTTCTATAGTACTCAAAATGATGGTAAAGATATTTAAGAAATCGTATACCTCCTGCGTGTATTATAAAGTGACCGACTGCAACAGTGAGTATACAATATGAATATGCTGTGATTCGATTTTTGTTGTACTTGCAGATAGCAACTTCGTGTTGGGCAATGCTCAGGCCACAGGGTACCCCATTGTTTACTGCTCTGATGGCTTCTGCGAACTCACTGGCTATGCTCGTGCTCAGGTCAGTATAGTTATCTTTTCACACACCAGGGGGCTTGTCTGGGCCCTGGCGTTTTTCCAAAACCTGAGCAGTTGAAGTCAAGTCACTCTCTCTGTACAGCTCCCTGCATGCAGATTTAGGTCACAGCTTGGTCAAACAGCACATAACCACCCCCCCCCCCCTTTTACTTGTTAAGTTACCATTGTAATCAGAATAAACTTCTAATTTTGTCACAATCCAGGAACATGCAGTTTTTATACAAAAATAAAACGCTGTACATATAGTGTTTGTTCAGACTCAACCTGTAGGCCCATCATAATCTCAGAATGACACATAATAGGAAAGGTCAGAATTAGCTCTGAAGTGTGTATTGACCCCCAATACACAACCGGATACACAAAAATTTGGAGGGCTAGAGTAGTAATATACTTTATTTCTTTAAAGAGGATCGGACGTGTAGCTAAATATAGCTAATGTAGTGTCCTCACCTCGTGTACAACCAAATACAATACTATCTGTCTTAAATACACATATATGTAAGAAAGAAAAAAATACAATACGAGACATATGAACTCGGAACAAAAACGAATTACATGACAATTAAGGTAACGTAAAATAAACAGAATAAAACAGACATCATTATGAAGAAGAAAAAATCATATGAATTGTCAGCGACTAACGAAAGTCGTCCTCGTCATCAGAATCGTTAGACAAGATATTTGCGAACCTGTTACTCAATTGTATAAATTTCATGGTAGCATCTAAAATTTTACAATTGGAAATACAAGTGAGATTATTATGACCATATAAACATATTGATACCTTGTCAGGAACTGATAAATTGTCAAATATTATTGCATTCTCACTGGTTTCTAGAATTTCTGTAATCCCTGTCAAGAAAGTTTGTCTTGGAATTGCAAATAAGGGACACTGCAATAGAAAATGGGAAGTTGTTTCAGAGTGATGACCACACATGCATGCTTGGGTATCACACAAATGACGCGTGTAAAGATGGGCCTTTAGGGCGCTAAAATCAACCCTTAATCTATTCATAACCATGTTTAACCTTCGGGGCCCGTGACGGAGATGGTCGAGTCTTGCAGGAAAAAGCAACCGTTTAACATAAATTTTAAATACATTAACGGAACGAGCACTACGAATGTTATTGGGTAGGGAGTTCCAAAGTTTAGACGCAGAAGGAACAAAACTGCGAGCAAACACATTCGTACGAGCAGCTGGTATCTGCCTCTCAGTGTCATTGCGTAACAAATAATTATGCCTCTCCGTGTTTTGAATGGGGAGTAATGCACTGAGGTGAGGTGGACAAAAGCCTTTAACCATTTTGAAATAAATTAATAATTTGTAGTATTTCCTTCTATCTGCAAGGCTCGGCCACCCCAAGCACTTTAAAACTTTAATTCTACTGGACGTGTTCATACAGCCTGAAACTGCTAAAGCCGCTCTATACTGCACCGACTCTAAAATACCACTGCTCCTTTGTGTACAATTGTCAATGATTGGGGCAGCATATTCAAGTATGGGCCTTATACCACAAACATATATTGACTCAAGAGCTGATACAGGTAAAATATTCATACATTTTCTTAATTTACCAAGGCGACTTGAAGCTTTGGTACAAACTGACTTAATATGAGAGTCCCATGATAAATTGTGTGTAATAATAAGACCCAGGTGTTTGTGTTCCTGTACCCTCTTAACTGGTTCGTCCTTAAATTTTAATTGAGGATAGTTCACTTTTTTTACTTTACGTGAAATAACCATTTCCTCGGTCTTTGAAGGATTAAAACCTACTTTCCATTTGTCACCCCATTCTTGTACTAAGCTCAAATTATCGTTTAAACTTATCACCGTTTGTTCCGGAGATTCCACAATTTCAAGGAATGAAGTGTCATCTGCGAAGATGTAAACTTTACACGTTAAGTCATCTACAAGGTCATTGATGAAGACAAGAAACAGTAGAGGGCCAAGAACACTACCCTGGGGCACTCCAGATTCTATTGATATCCATTCAGAAAATTGTCCATCCAATACAACCCTTTGCTTGCGATTACTCAAGTAAGACTGAATCCATGACAGGAGGGGATCATCTATGCCAAGCTGTTTTAATTTAACAAGAAGACCTCTGTGCCAAACCCTATCAAATGCTTTGGATATATCTAAGAACACCATGCGTACATCCTTTCCCTTATCTAAAGCTGAGCTTATCATATGAACGATATTTATTAACTGGTTAACTGTGCTATCAAGTTTTTTGAATCCAGAATTACATGCCGTAAGAAGATTATTTGCTGTCAGAAAATCATACAACCTGTTAAACACGGTAATTTCGAATACCTTGGAGGCGGAACATAAAAGGGAAACAGGTGTTTAATTTTTTGTCAGAAAATCTTCCTCTTTTTTGAACAACCCCAAAACGTTAGCTTCTTTCCATAGTGTTGGAAAAGTCGCCTTTTCCAAAGATAAATTAAATAGTTTAGATAAGGCACCGGCAGTGTACGGAGCAAAAAGTCTCAATACTTTATTCGGAAGATTGTCAGGTCCACTGGTTTTTGACACTTGTAGCTTTTGCAATATATTTAATACCTCATTCTCAGATGTGATAACATTACTCAACTTTTGATCAGTTTTATTTTAAAGAATAGGGGTAGCTTCGGACACATCATCCTTTACCCACTGTGCTGCGAAGAAATTATTTAGTGCATTTGCTTCATCTATAGGGTCAAAGAGAACTGAGCCGTTTTCAATCAGTGGAGGTATCTTTTTGTGCTGACTCCAGCCGCATGCCTTTTTTAAAGTTGACCACCATTTTTTATTTTCTGTAGATTTATTTGATAGAATATTGTAAACTTTTGAAAAATACTCTCTTTTGGCTTTTCTAAGCATGTTGACAACATTGTTTCTGAGTTGACGATATATCCCCCAGTAAATATCTTTGTTTATATCGTTCGTTGCATCGGCCTTCTTTGCCCTCTTGTAGGCTCTATCTCTAACTTTCATACTGTGTCTCAAGGCACTGGTCATGAAAGGTTTATCTTTAGGTCTTATGGTGACTTCCTTATGGGGAATGCACTCATCGGCAACATCCTTAAGAAATGAGGTTAGCCCTGAACAAATACCATCTACGTTATCATCAATGAATAAAGCATCCCAAGGAGCTGATGATAATAATTAATGCATTTTTGCCATGTCAACTTTAGAGTAGTTCCACACAACTTTTTTACAGGCGTTGACATTCCCAAGGGAAAGGTTCGTACATAACAATATTGGTTCATGATCACAGGTTGATATAGTCGCAAGATTTGAAATTTTACTATTTAATGTAGCTAGAGTTGTGTATTCCCATTGGTTTGCATGTTAAAGTGACCTTAAATTTAAAAACTGGTCTCTTTAGCAGCTGTGGTTATTGTTTTTTTGTGAGGTATTAAGTTACGCATCTGGATTTACTGAGCAAAATTTTTTTTTTTTTCTCTATGTGCAGTTGTTTTCAAGTTGTTAAGTTGCAAATTACAATGTAAGGTAATTGGAATACACAACCCTAGCCCTCCAGTGACTGCAGTGCCCTCTTTGAAGCAGGGCTAGAACCTTCTGTGCTTGTCCTTGCCTATTGTCTCTGCCATTTGCCTGTCAATGTTCTCTGGCAAGAAATAGGGAGATTTTTTGTTCCCATGAGGGGAGATTTTATTTTTAACAACCGATACATTTTGGATACACTACTGATACACTGCTGATGTGGTACCACAGCACACTTTCAACAGATCCATGTCCCAGTGTCTGGCTGCTTCAGTACAGGAGCAGACCTACCTGGGGAACAAATGCCTATGTTGACGTGGATAACCTCAGCCTTGTCACCCACTTTCCAGGAGTTGTTAGTCGGTAATACATGGTGCCGACACAGATTATCTTCTTTTTTTTTTTTTTTTTCATTTTGTAGAACACGTGAATTCCATTGTAGTTCCCAATAGGAGTCACATTATTAGGCCTAATAGTAGGCCTAATATTCAAATGTCCTATAACGTCACAAAATTAGAGTTCCTTTTCTTCCACTTGATAACCAACACTCTACAGATACATGTATGTGATACAAAACTTAAATGTCTATGACACAAAAACCCTGACAATGAAATTATAGTTAGCATGTGGACTATATGACTATTGATAATCGGCCAGTAATGCAGTCAGGACCCTTATGACGCTACGCGGTTCTAGCGTGGGCTGATGGAACACTTTCTGCAGCTGCATTGCCTTCTTGCAAGCAGCAAAGGGACAATGTTACCAAAACCGAAAGGGGAAACAAAAGCAAATCGACAAACAACAGAAGTACTATTGAAGAAGTGCTTCATGGAATAAAGAATGTTTGATTGATGGGTGACCGAGAACTGGAGCAAATCAGCTCACCTGGTATGAACAGAGGATGACAAAATAAACCAACCACTGAAAATAGGGGGAGCATGCCCTTTTTACCCTTTGGCCTTATGAGGCTGACGGGTATTGTCGTACCCATGTCTGTATATTCCAGATTCATAGATATCACAAAAACGATCTAGGCCTACTTTCTACTTTTGCTATAAACTCAGCTGACGGACTAGTTAGAAGAACCAAAACTGATAGGCCTACCAATTCTCCTCTATCTTTTGCAGAAGTAATAAAATTTGGATTTTGAGTGGTTGGGCCTATACATATTGAAAAACACTATAGTCTGTATTTGATGAAGAATATTTCAAAGGTTGAGAGGACCGGTTTAAACCACCAGTTGCTTTTTGTGTGTGACTGCCTGTCTCAAGTCAGGAGTGAAATTTGTTTCTTCAAATTGATATTGGAAGATGAATGTTGATGCTTTGGTAACTCTGGAATCTCTCTGCTGTCATTGTTGGGTTTGATATTTATGAATGTGGATCATGTTTTTCTACATAAGTGTATTATACTAGAGATGTCCCTCCATCCGTCTGTCCGTCCGTCCCATGGTTTAACCACCATAACTTCAGATATTTTTGAGACAGGACTTTCAAATTGCACATGATTGTACACTCCTATATGGCCTACATTGTGTGCAAGCATAATTGACCTTGATGTAATTCTCAAGGTCACACGGTGGTAAGGTGCTAAGTGACGTTACCGCTCTATCTATTGAAAGCCTGCATCTAGCAATCTAAATCTTACACACAAGAAGCTTCATAGAGTGATCTAGAAGCCTATTGAAAATTGAGGTCATAGCTTTCTATTTGACCTACTTTTTGTGGTCAAAGGTCAAGTGCACAATGGTGGTACTGGTATAAGTAAGGAAGTTTTTAAGTCAGTTACATGAAATTTTATACACACGTATCACAACCAAAGAATATGTCATGAATCAAAAGTAGGTGACTAGGTCAAGTATCTGGGTCACAGTGACCTATTCATTGAAATTTTATTTACCATTATAACATCAGAGATTTTTTAGACAGGACTTTCAAATTGCACATGATAGTACACTTCTATATGGCCTACTTTGTGTGCAAGCATAGTGGACCTGGACATAATTTTCAAGGTCACACAATGGTCACATGTGCTGAGCAACGTTACCACTCTAACTATTGAAAGCCTGCATCTAGCAATCTAAAGCTTGCACACAAAAAGCTTCATAGAGTGATCTAGAAGCCTATTGAAAATCAAGGTCATAGCTCTATATTTGACCTACTTTTTGAGGTCAAAGGTCAAGTGCACAATGGTGGTATTGGTATAAGTAAAGAAGTTTTTATGTCAGTTACATGAAATTTTATACACATATGTACCATAACCAAAGAATGTGTCATGAATCAAAAGTAGGTCACTAGGTCAAGTATCTGGGTCACAGTGACCTATTCATTGAAATTTTGTTTACCACTATAACTTCAGAAGCTTTTGAGACAGGACTTTCAAATCGCATATGATAGTACACCACTGCAAGCATAATTGACCTTGACCTAATTTTCAAGGTCACACATGGGTCACAAGTTTGCTGAGTGACATTGTGCATTTAGAAATATTAATCTTAAAACAAAAGAAGCAACATAGGGTGATCTAGAAGGCTGTTGAAAGTCAAGGTTATACCTGTATATTTGACCTAATGTTTTTGAGGTCAAAGGTCAAGTGTACAATAGTAGTATTTGTGTAGGGTACTATACCTGATACTATGGGACACTATTCCTATTCACTTACATCAAAAGAGATTGAAGGCGGCCGAAGGGTACTGTGTTCTTTGAACGGTATTTTTGTACTTATAAACAAAAATATTGATTAGATATTCACGAATATTAGAAAACTGTAATAAATTTAACATTCTTAACAAAGGAGCACTGTTTATATATTAGTGGGAGAGAAAGTTATAATTCTAGCAGTTTTGTTCTGTGGTATCACTAGTCTATTTAGGTTGGTAGCGTAAGTTGTCGTCCACAGTAGATTGCAGTATATCAAGTAATGATACAGTGATCCCTGTCTTGAGTGACTGCCCCTAGAGCAGTTGAAAATGTGGTCTCTCAAAACAGGTTGTCTTTCATTAGAGGTATAGTAACATAGTAAACAGTTAGGTATTTGGTAAAGCTAGCATATTCGATACCCCACTTTTGATCTCAGACATCATGATTATTGTACGTAATAGGAACTGTTTAGGTATTTGGTAAAGCTGGCCTATTTTTATATATCATTTTATGATCTCAGACAGCATGATTGTTACATATGAATACTTAAGTATTTGGTATGCCAGCGGTTTTTGTGTGTGTGTGTGTGTGTGTGTGTGTGTGTGCGCGTGTGGGTTTTTTTATTTTTTTTTTATTTTATTTATTTTTTTTATTTTTTTTATTTTTTCTTATTATTATTCTTACTTTACCATTTTTTCCCTCCGTTTCTGTATCATTAATTGTATGTACATATATTAGGCGCCCAGCTAGATGAGTTGTAACTCCTCTGGGAGCCCTCATACCATTGTTACCTGTAATTTATGTATGTTATGTGAAAATAAAGTTCATTCATTCATTCATTCAGTAAAGATAGAACAGTGTTCTGAGAGAGCGGTCTTGAAAAGATATATGGTCTGTCATTGGATGGGTCTGTCAAGACAGGTACCACTGTATACAAATGTGCACTAATATCTCTAAAGGCTATGCCTGGGCTTTATCAGAGGGAAACCACAATATTATCACTACCAATATACATGTACATGAAATAGCGCAGTCTGAATTATAATTATTTGTTTGTCCTGTCGGTATCTCCTGACCATTGCCCAGAGGATGCCTTTTTTATGTAAGAAAAACACATCCACGTAGCCCCACCTGGAGGCAGATTTATTTTCCAAGACAGCTGGGCCCAAGGTTGGGGGGAAAAAAAAGACTGTTATTATTTCTGCAGGTCATGTCAAAGAGCTGTGCCTGCAAGTTCCTCCATGGTGCGGACACCTCACCGGAAGAAAAACAGAAGGTGGACGAGGCTCTGGAAAGTCAACAAGAACTCAAGACGGAGGTCATGTTCTACAGGAAAAATGGTACGTGGCACACGACGCAGACTGAGCTGTCTCTTCCGCGAGGAGAAGATTCTTTTGTGTCCTGAAAGGTTCCGTGCTGGTCTGAATTAAATGGAATTAACCTCTTTGTCCCTTAAAGCAGCCAAAATTGGCCAGAGTGAAAACTCGTTATAATGACACCATCTGTTCCCTATGAAATGTATCAGATAACTGAGTATGTCAGATAAATGAATCAAATAGCAAAGAAAAATAACTTTTGCCATTCAAAACTTGTGTCATTATAATAAATATGTCGGACATCTGAGTGTCGTTATACTGATTTTTCACTGTATGATCTTTGCCTTAGTAATTTTGTTCCATTAATTTTAGTGTTAATCAAAACCAATTTGAATGAGAATTGTGGTTGAATCCAATAATAATATACATACCCTAGGTCAACAACTTTCTTTGGGGCAGAGTGGGTGCTCCCAACCCACTTACAGGTAAAGCTGTTGACCCAGTCTGCATTCAATGGAGAAAGGGTTATGTCGTCATTTGTGCACTCCTCTTTTGTTTATCTTTTCTTTGGAATCAAGAATTTGGACATTTGTAACTTGGGCTGGAACATTGGGCTGTGTGTGTTGTATACTCAGCCCAGACACTTTTGGATCGTGATATATACATTTGCGTTGTTGCACAGCGAGATGGTACAAAAGGCTTTGTGCTGAGGGTATATATTTGCTCAGCATCTAAAAGACACACCTGTATCGTACCCCTCTCATATCTTGTGTAACGAACTGAGAACATCATGCAGTGGACTCTTTTGAAATGGTTATGATGTACATGTATGTACATGGGGGATGTTTCTTGGGGTCAATTAACTCTTTCAGTGCCAATCACGTCTAAAGTCGATCTACTAGAGTCAAACCAGTCTGAATCATCATTAGGATCTTAGATTCGTATTCATCCTCAAAAGACCTTTCATTCAAGTACAAACATGCCTCTAGTTCCAGAGAAAAGCTGTTGACTCAGTCCCAAAAGTGGCACTTAAAAGAGTTATCCGGTGGTCTGTTGTGGTGTAATACCTTGTGATGTTTGTTTGTGTTCTGTTGCAGCAGTATGTGGTGTGTATCTCAAGGAATCATTCAGGCGTTACATATATTGTTTACAGTAAAACCTCTCTAACCGAATACCTCCGTAGACCGAACACCTCTCTATCCTGAACACCATTTCTTGGTCCCAAATATATATTTTCAATGTTATCAAACCTCTCTATACCGAACACCTCACTATACTGAACACTTTTTTCTGGTCCCAAGGGCGTTTGGTATAGGGAGGTTTTACTGTAGTTTAGTTTGGGAAAAGTCTTGCCAGTTGGTGGACTGAGGTTTTTTTTTCTTTTTTTTTTCTTCGGGGGGGGGGGGGGGGGTTAAAATCTCAAAAGTGGTTTGTCTAGGGGGATCCCAGCTCAACTTTTTTTTTCAAGTTTTGGCTTAGATTTTTTTTTTCAGGGGAGGGGGTTGCTGGGGTTGCGTGGTTTGTCTTTATTTCCGTATTTCCACCAACAGAAACTGTTCACACTTTACTTATAAATTATAATATACAAATGTACATTATGTGTATTTACTGCCAGGATTATTGTGGACAGGATATATGGCTAGCGTCAGCAGCTACTTGCTATTTTCATTTTTTTTTGGGGTGAATTTTTGCATTCCCACTGACTACCATGTAAGTCAATGGGGTCTGCACTGATAGTTCACATTTTGACCTCTTAAAACCATAAGCCAGATTCCATTGAAACTTTTGATACAGATACTCTATAGATTTTGGGAATTACTTTCGTGGTTGTTATGACCTTCAGGTCATAGGTCAAGGTCACAATGCCTTGCAAATAAAATGGTTTCCCTGCCACATCTTGAAATGGGTATGATGTAATATGTTTCAGGGAGTCCACTCTGCTGTAATATTATCTGGTGTATGTTTCAGGGAGTCCGTTCTGTTTTTATGTTATATAGTGTACTATGTTCTAGAGCGTCCATTCTGTTTTAATGTCATCTGGTGTATGTTTCAGGGAGTCCATTCTGTTGTAATGGTGTCTGGCCTATGTTTCAGGGAGTCCATTCTGTTGTTATAGTATGTGGTGTATGTTTCAGGGAGTCCATTCTGTTGTAATGGTGTCTGGCCTATGTTTCAGGGAGTCCATTCTGTTGTTATAGTATGTGGTGTATGTTTCAGGGAGTCCATTCTGTTGTAATGGTGTCTGGCCTATGTTTCAGGGAGTCCATTCTGTTGTAATGGTGTCTGGCCTATGTTTCAGGGAGTCCATTCTGGTGCCTGCTGGATGTGGTGCCCATCAAGAATGAGAAAGGGGAAGTGGTTCTCTACCTGGCTTCACACAAGGACATTACACGGGAAAAGGTGGCCAACATCGACTCTGACACCCCTGTCAATGGTACTTTATGTCCTTGTATCCCATGTCCTGTGTTTAGGTTTAATGCTTCTGTTACCAGCAGTCAGTACACAGCAGATTCTCCCACTGTCTCATAGTTCAAGGCAGTCATCCTTTTCATCAACATTTGGATAGTCAGCTTTATTTGGGGACTCAACCACCCTGCTAAGTCTTGCCATTATAAGCAAGGACTTATGCTATACATTATATATTTGCAATTATTTCTTGATCTTTCATTCATAAAAAAAAATCAAATGGGTTGCTCATACCAAATATAAGGTAATGACAAGCAGTTGCCATCACAGAAAAGTATATCAAGGATTTATGGTTGCTAAACATGCTTGATGGTTTCCCACTGAGGATTCATTTATAAATTTATTTGGGTGTTGAAGCCTTGAATTTTATAAACATGTGCATCAAACATGATAATGCAGTGAATAATTTAAGTGTAGCTTCAGACATGAACAGTGACTAGATTGAATATGAAGCATAGATACATTGGATTTATTTGTTTATTTACTTGTTTGTTTGTTTGTTTGTTTGCTTGTTTGTTCGTTTGTTTGGGTATTTATTTGTTTATTTATTTGTTTATTTATTTGATTATTTATTAATTTTGTTCATTTATTTATTTATTTATTTATTTATTTACTTATTTACTTACTTACTTACTTTACTTACTGATTGATTGATTGATTGATTGATTGATTGATTGATTGATTGATTTATTGATTGATTGATTTATTTATTTATTTTCTTCAGAACTACCCATAGGATGCAGCACTGTGTCACCTGTTTGTATAATAGTCTTCATTGTGAGATCTGCAGACTTAATGAAATTTCTGCTAAACAGGAGTTTGTGTAGGCTGTGATGCCCATAGTATTAAGGCTGTACAGAACTTGTACTACAAGTACATGTATGTAGACTGTGACACTTACAATTAGGCTCTGTTGGAGCAATGTTGAGAGTTAAACCTGTAATTAAGCTATACAGAAGCAAAGGTAAATGGTTATACCTGTAGTTAGGCTGTCGATTAGCAAATCCAGATGGGTATACCTACAAGTTAAGCTAGATGGTTACACCTGTTGGCAAATACAGATGGTTACACATGTAGTTAGGCTATACATCAGCAACTGCAGATGGCTATGCGTGCAGGTAGTCTTTTTAAATGGTTAGACCTGTAGGCTGTACAGATGGTTACACCAGTAGTTTGGCTGTTTTTATAGCAACTACAAATGGCTGTGCCTGTGCATGTAGGTAGGTTGCAGCAGTAGGCTGTACAGATGGTTACACCTGTAGGCTGTACAGATGGTTACACCAGTAGGCTGTACAAATGGTTATACCAGTAGGCTGTACAGATGGTTACACTTGTAGGATGTACAGATGGTTACACCTGTAGGCTGTATAGATGGTTACACCTGTAGGCTGTACAGATGGATACACCAGTAGGCTGTATAGATGGTTACACCTGTAGGCTGTGCAGATGGTTACACCTGTAGGCTGTACAAATGGTTATACCAGTAGGCTGTACAGATGGTTACACGTGTAGGCTGTACAGATGGTTACACGTGTAGGCTGTACAGATGGTTACACGTGTAGGCTGTACAGATAGTTACACCTGTAGGCTGTACAGATGGATACACCTGTAATTAGGCTGTATTTCAGCAACAACCGATAGCTTTGCCTATTTTAGCAAAAGCAGATAGTTTTGTCTGTAGTTAGGCTGTATACAGAAGCATGTCTAAGCTGTGCTTGTAGGTGTAGAAGAACATGTCTAGACTGTCAGACCTTCAGTTACATTTGCAGATGTCAAGGAAGGAGGGTACACACGCGGGAGGGCCGGACGCACGGTCAGTCCCACTGACAGCGCGGGGAGCGACACGGAGCCAGAGCTGCCAGAAGGTTTGCCAGAAAACTTCAAATACCACAGACGAAGAAGTCGCGCTGTTCTGTATCAGTTGTCAGGGACATTTGATAAGCAAAGCAAAACCAAGAGTAAACTCCAGCTCAACAAGGCAAGCACTTTATTTTTTTTTCTTTTTAGCATCCCCACCGGGGTTTCTTCCAGAAAAATGTTTAGGGTACGAAAACATGCCAATGGCATGTCCTGGGCAGGGGATGTGCAGCCCATTTCCTTAAAAGTTTTGTTTACATGGACTAGAATTGATTCTACAGCACCTCGGGAAGCTCTGGAGAGCATATTCAGTGACAATATTAATGTTAAGGTAAGGAGCTGACCTTTTAAACAAAAATTAAAGGTACAGAATTTAATGTCCATTCATAATTTATGTACCACTGTTTGCCATCTTTTTTGCAGAATGACACAGGCTATTGCCCTGTTGTGGGATAAATGTTTCATCACCTTTTTTTTCTGGGACTCAATTTAAGGGGTGAAGATTGTGAAAATGTTTCCTATATGACAGCCCTTGTTAAGATTATACTAAGTTTCCTGGATTAAAACAAGTGAGTTCTAGGGATAATTTAAAGAACTATTTGAGCTATACTTTAAAATTATGTACAATGTATCATCAGGACTCCTTACGAGGTGTGAGACAGAAATAATTGCTTGGGTGACCTTAACCCATTTACGAAGAGAACAGAGAAATTTTAATTTGATTCTCCAGATTATGAATGCAGCAATGTTTGAACTACTGATTGGACATCATGCCAGCTGAGGTCCTTTTTAAAGCCAAGTAGCCAGGAGTGCATAGTGACCTTGACCCAGTTTACAATATCATGGATCAATTGTCATGAGATTTGTTTGACTTAATTTCTACATGCCAACTGATTCTTAATGTTGCCTCCACATTACATTATTTATTAACCCCCCCCCCAACCACCTAGGCCTTTTTAGTCCCCCGCCCACTTGGTGGGGGACTATAGGTTTGCACCTTGTCCGTCCGTTCGTCAGTCCGTCCATCCGAAGCTTCTCCAGGCCATATTTCCAACACCGTAACACCCACAGCTACCAAATTTAATGTGTTTGTACTTCCTAGGATAGAGGTGTATCTGGTGCCAAAAGTAGATCACTAGGTCAAATATCTGGGTCACAGAATACATATGTATGAAAAATCTTGTCCGGGCCATAACTTTTTTGTCCTTTTACTTAGAGTCATGAAATATTACATAAATGTGGAACTTAGTCTAAGAAAGTGTCATAAAGCAAAACTAGGTCACTAGGTCAAATATTTTGGTCACCACGATATGTAAATATACAGAATTTTCAGGTCCTGACTGTTTTTAACTTTTGGACCTCTTTTTATGAAATTGTACATGATAATGTACCTTGACCCAAAAGTGTGTCATGAGGGGAAATTAGGTCACTAGGTCAAATATATAGGTCACAGTATAAAATTCTTTGTAAAACCTTGTCAGCACCAAATTTCTTATACCATAATACCTACAGCTACTAACTTTGTTATGTGCATACTTCTTGGGGTGCTGGAGTGTAGCATGGCAAAAGTAGGTCACTAGGAACAAAATCTAGGTCACAATGTGAAATCCATGTGAAAACTTGTCGGGGCCATAACATTTTTGTCCTTTTACTTAGATTGATGAAATTTTACACAAATGTGAAACTTAACATGGAAATATGTCGTAAAGTAAAATTAGGTTACTAGGTCAAATATTTGGGTCACAGTAATACATAAATGTACAGTATTTTCATGTCCTTACTGTAATTCTTAAAAAATTTTGACTTCTTGTTATAAAATTTTTTTGATAATGTATTGTGACCTAAAAGTGTGTCACGACGCAAAACTAGGTCACTAAGTCAAATATCTAGGTCACAGTGTAAACTCCATGTAAAACCTTGTCCATGCCATATTTCCCTTACTATAATACCTACAGCTACCAAATTTATTATTTTAATACTACCTGGGGAGTTGTTGTGTCACATGGCAAAAGTAGGTCACTAGGTCAAATATCTAGTTCACTGTGAAATCCATTCAAAATCTTGTCCGGGCCATAACTTTTTTGTCCTTTTACTTAGATTAATGAAATTTTACACAAAGGTCACCAGGTCAAATATGTGGGTCACTGATTTGTAAATGTTCAGTGTTTTCACGTCCTGACTATAATTTTGTGTTACTTTTGACTTCTTGTAATGAAATTTTACCTGTTAATTCATTGTGACTTGAAAATGTGTTATGAGCAAAAATAGGTCACTAGGTCAGATATGTAGGTCACAGTATTTCATCTAGGTCACACCCCTATATAGTAGTCCATTCAACCTCGTGGGCGACGAGCGGGGGACTATGTATTGCTCTGCAATACGCATTAACTTGTTGGCAAATGGAATGTTGTTGTCATGCCTGTGCATGTGTCTGTCTGTCTGTCCATCACCGATAACTTAATTATTGAGCAACTCCCATGAAACCTGTACTGTAGAAGTGTTTCATTTAACGTTTGGCTGAGTTTGACATGCAGCGACCTTGACCAAATTTCAAGGTCATCAGGATTAATGGTATTTATACCCTGGGGCGCCAGGGTCTTAAGCTCATTGAATTTGTTACATTTTGTTTTTGCAATTTTTCTTTTTCAAATGAATCTTGATCCAGACCAGAGGCCCATAGTGGTCCTAGAGTTTAACTGCCGACATTTGACGAGGCATGTTTGTGCATGGACAGATTCCACAACACAATTTCCATTATAATTTTTATACTTTTATCATTTCAGATTAAAAACCTATCGGGCAGTAATGCTCTGCCTGAGTATAAAGTGCAGGATATCAAGAGGTCAAGGTTCATCCTGTTGCATTATGGGATATTCAAGATTGGCTGGGATTGGTTAATTTTACTTTGTACTTTTTATATTGCAATTATCGTACCGTACAACGCTGCCTTCATCACCACTAAACTTGGCACTGCCACTCGAAACTCCAGGAACTCAGTGGTCAGTGACGTCATTGTAGAAATGCTCTTTATCATAGGTGAGTGCTGTACACATATATCTCTTTTATAAATACAATTCACTTTTTCTGTTGCATCTCTAGCTAGACTTGTAATATTTCCTGTTGTATTTAACACACATTGTATACAATGTATACCATTCAGAAACACCCAAAAAATAGAAAAATAATAAATTCCATGTATTATATTCACAGGGATTCACATCTATGCTAGCACAAAGCTATGCATTGCTGACTTGTGCGGTACAAACAATAAAAAATTGCTGTGCTGTGTTTAAATAAAAATTGAAAACTGGGTTGTTTGTTTGACTTTACTTTGCAACCAAGATTGGGGTGACCAAAATATATATATATATATATCAGTGATCATGAGCAAAGTCATTCAATACACATACACCTCAATGGATAAATCATCATCATAATATTAAAGATAATTATGTTGTATTGCCCATGAGTATAAAAAATAAAAGTATATTAATGATTAGTACAAGTACAAGACACAAATTTCCATGGATCCTTCTAATCCCAGTTCAACTGAATTCAAATTTTACATGTATCCCATTGAGTTTGCTAGTTGAGAGGACTACAGAGCGTTTGCCAGCGGTAGCCGGCGTTAGTCGGCGTTTCACAGCGTTTGCCAGCGTTGAAAGGGTGTCAAACGCTGGCAAACGCCGACTAACGCTGGCAAACGCCGACTAACGCCGGCAAACGCCGAGCCCCAAAAGGCTTAATTGGATTTCAGCGTTTGCCAGCGTTAGTCGGCGTTTGCCGGCGTTTGTAATGCCGGCAAACGCCGTCTCACGCCGGCAAACGCTGTGTAATGCCGGGAACCGCCCTGAAACGCCGAAACGCACCCACTAACGCCGAAACAAGTTACTAGTGCATTCTTATGGCTAGATCCCAATTCCAGTTCCCACACAGAGCAAGATTGGAAATACTTGTACCATCAGTTGGTAATGTGTGATATGGTTCTTTCTCTTTGCAGATATAATTCTGAACTTCCGCACAACTTTTGTCAGCAAGAGTGGCCAAGTGGTACACGAGCCCAAGCTCATTGCCCTCAACTATATGCGAGGCTGGTTCCTGCTCGACCTCCTGGCTGCGATTCCCTTTGATCTGCTCTATGCATTTCAAGTGCAAACTGTAAGTTTCACTCCACCAATGAACTGTTCTCCCTCGTATGAGTGCAAACTTATTTTCTTTTTTTTTAGCTCTTCTGACCTAAGGTGGTAGAGCTTATAGCGTCACTCATGTCCGTCCGTTGCTTCAATTGTTTAGTGAAGGACTTGTAGAAGTCTGCTGCTTGTATTTGATACTCTATAACAATGATTCAATGATTCAATCACTTAACTTATTTATTAGATAATGTTCCAGATTCATATATATCACAAAAACGATATAGGCCTACTTTCTATTTTCTACTTTTGCTATAAACTCAGCTGACAAACTAGTCAGAAGAACCAAAATAGTGATAGGCCTACCAATTCTCTTTTTATTTTTCGCAGAAGTAATAAAATTTGGATTTTGAGTGGTTGCGCCTATACATATTGGAAATACTATAGTCTGTATTTAATGAAGAATATTTCAAAGGTTGAGAGGACCGGTTTAAAACCACCAGTTGCCTTTTGTGAGTGACTGCCTGTCTCAAGTCAGGAGTGAAATTTGTTTCTTCACATTGGTATTGGAAGATGAATGTTGATACTTTGGTAACTCTGGAATCTCTTTGCTGTCATTGTTGGGTTTGATATTTATGAATGTGGGTTTTGTTTTTCCACATAAGTGTATCATACTAGAGACGTCCTCCTGTTCATCCTTCATTCCGTCCATCCATCATTCCATCCTTCTGTCCATCTGTAAGCTTTATATGTTCTGAAGCCACTTGAGGACTCGCAACTTTGAAATGAAGATGTATATGCAATATAGCTACGGTGCCAGCTCAGCATTAGGCCCATGGACCTCTTGTTCAATAAGACCACCATTTCAAGGTTACATTGCGACCTGGAGTGTGTTTTTGTGTATGACTTAGGTCTACTGATATACAAAGCACCTATACTTATATATTTCTGGTACTTGCATATTTTACTGTGTTTGCTTATTCAGGTCCTAGTCCCCTTGTTTTTATTATTTAAGGACTTGCCAATACTCCACGTTGTTTGTTGCTGTTTCAGGGCACTCTGATACATCTGCTCAAGGTGGCTCGTCTGCTTCGCCTGGCCCGACTCCTACAGAAGCTGGAGCGCTACTCACAGTACAGTTTCATTGTCCTGACACTGCTGATGGCGATGTTCTCTGTGCTGGCTCACTGGCTCGCCTGCATCTGGTTCTACATTGGCAAGGAGGAGCTGATGCACAACAACAGCAGCTGGACAGCAGGTCTGTAGGGCCCATATGGTTATATAGTCTGGCCATATGGCTGCATGGTGTGGGTCGTTGGTAAATGCTGCTTGTATGGCCTGTTGACCACATGCTGCCCATTGTGTGATACATCACTGGCTCTGGGTTATAACTGACCAATCACAGGAGCTAGGTTTTTCTGTCCTCCATGTTGGTGCCACCTGCACTTGTTGGTTACTGGGTAGAGGTGTACTGGTGGCTCCATCTGTTGGTAATGTACACTCTTGGGTATACGGTGGTCATTGTCGTGAGATACCACTCCAATAAGCGGCTGTTTACTGCCAACTTTGTAAGATCTTTACGTAGTTCTCTTCAGGTCATTTATACCTCCTTTGAGAGACCACTCGTCTTGAGAGACCAATTGGTCGCTCCAAGGGGTGTTTTTTTTTAAGGACAGGTTTCACTGTATATCCTAATTGAACTGTGTTTGGGAATTAAATTATAATCCCCACCCTGTAACAGTTGTTTTTTGACAACAGTAACCCTTTGGAAATGAGACAGCTTTCCCTCATGCACTCTATTAGAGATTATTCCTGAGGACCAAAGGCAGCAGAAACCACTTATGGCATGGGACACTTGCCGAGAATGTTTAATGGGGGGAAAAAGTTGCATGCCAATGCAAAAAATCAGAGTTAAAAAATCCCCCTTTTGAACAGATGAATATTGACACAATTCACAGCTTTAAAACAAAGACCAGACTGGTCCATCTTATTTTGCTAACTAGATGGCCAATATTAGGAGGAAATGGGAGAGAAGTGATGGAGTAGAGTATTCTTCATGTGATTTTGTCTAGACATTTAAAGATGAGTATGTGGAAATTGATGATTTAAAGCTCTGCTTGTGTAGCTCTATGTAACTTGAAACTTCGTTCAAGTTTGAGTGTTTTGTGGCGCCATCTGTTGCAGGCTGGCTATACCAATTGTCGGAGAGGATGGACAGCCCCATCATCAACCGGACGCACAACTTGCCTTCCATCACGAACTCCTACGTGTCCGCTCTATACTTCACCTGCAGTAGCCTGACCAGCGTTGGCTTCGGAAATGTCTCAGCCAACACGGTCGCAGAGAAGATATTTTCTGTGGTTGCCATGTTAATTGGAGGTGAGTGCAAGGAGCAGGCAAACCCAGATTTATATGATTATTTTTATTATGGCATATCATGACTACAAGCCATTTGAAGTGAATTTAATTGTCACCTGATTCCTCTTGTTATACATGTATATGTCTCAGTGTTTCAAGGTGGGATAAGTCACTCAATGATAGGTTGTGAATTAATCAATGACTGGGCATCACATAGAAATGATGTATGTAAAAAAAGCCGCTATGACAGCATTCTTGAGCAGAAAGTATGGTATTTCCATTATATTCTCCCCTCAAGAGGGGCCACCCCTCTTATAAGGCCACTTTTTGGCTGCATCTGGGGTGGCCTTATAAGAGAGGGACCACTGTAGTAATTTCGCATCATTAAAAACAGAGCAGGGTTGAGACTAAAAAACATCGAGAAAAAACCATTTATCCATTGTGTGTGCCATAAGGAAAATTAACTGGGATTCTTCAGGAGAAAATAAGAACCTAAACGTTATTAGGTGTGGTCAGTTCTGATTGAAATCTCATTGCAGAGTTACCATCATAGAGGTGTTTTATTAGCAGGTGATAATTATTCTTTGAGGTTTCACAAATCTGCATGTCAACCATTTGCTAATTTGCCACGCAAATTTTTCTGTTAGAGAGAAAGTACCAATGTACACCTTATTAAAGAAGAATGCCCCACTGATTAGGGGAAGTGAAGCGGGCTTGAGGAAGGGTGATATAACTTAAAAATTCCTGATCAAATTAAGACTCAGTCAACATTTTTTCTTGGGCATATGATTGTGCAGAATATTTGTTACAAAATTCACACCAAATTTGGTTAGAAAGAGAAGTGATATTTGTACTTCTAGATGCTTTGCCAGTGCTGTCCAGCTGAAAATCTCTGTAGCAAAATTTTCGTTTCATGAAGCATTTTTCCAAATTATTTACATAAGAAACGCTTATTTTTGAGAAAATCTGTAGCAATATCGAAGAGCTAAGTAGCAAAATTTTGCCACAGTGCTCCAGTTGGACAGCCCTGTTTGTGGTGTTCTCAGTGGGAAACCAGTTTGTGGAAAAACAGGCACAATAACACAAAATTTGAAAATCAATTTAGTTATGTTTCTTTGCCACATAATAAGTACACTCTGGTACAAAAGTTGATTACACATGACATTATGTTGCTAACATAGACTTAGTGAGAGCACGAGGTGTAGAGGGCGCTACCGAAGGTGAATGTTTGTTTCAGAAGCAAAATGTCATAGATCATGGATGAAACAATATAATTTAGGTCGGGAGGTAGATCGAAGACAATAGAAGACTCAGTACTTACACCAATTTTTAAGAAGCGTTGAAGGGCTTGTCAGGTCTGTGTTGCAAAACCAAAGTCTGGTAAAGTTTACAATTTGAACTAGTCTACAATATATGACGTGGAATTGACAAATAGAGATTTTTTTTTTTTTTGAGTAAGGATATTGAATCAATTAAACTGTATATTCCAGTTA
The DNA here is from genome assembly GCA_964020975.1 of Hermodice carunculata. Classification (NCBI taxonomy): domain Eukaryota; kingdom Metazoa; phylum Annelida; class Polychaeta; order Eunicida; family Amphinomidae; genus Hermodice; species Hermodice carunculata. Next base: position 31,797,998 of record OZ026618.1, read on the forward strand.
CGTTAATGTAAATGGATTAAATGTCTTTTATGATATGGATATATATATATATATATATATATATATATATATATATATATATATATATATATATATATATATATGTATATGTATATATATATATGTGTGTGTGTGTGTGTGTGTGGATTGATAATTTATTTTATAACGGGGACCTCTTGTCTCTGTTCCCTGTGACAGCACTAATGCATGCCCTGGTCTTTGGTAATGTCACGGCCATTATACAAAGGATGTACGCCCGGCGCGCCATCTACCAGAGCAAAACGCGAGATCTTAAGGATTTCTTCCGTACCCATCACATCCCAAAACCTCTAAAGCAGCGGATGCAGGAGTTTTTTCAGACAATGTGGTCACTCAACAGTGGTATAGACACCAGTGAGGTAAATTGAATCTTTCAACTACTGTACTATCACAGTCGAGTAAAATTCTCAAGAGGACTAAAATCAAGAAAAAAATGTATGTATGTATTGATAAAACTATGAACATAGGACCTGGAAGTGGAAAAAAAATATATTAAAATTGCTCAACTTAAGGCTTTCCTTCTTGAGTTAAGACTGAGTCAACAACTCTCCTTGAGAAGGCTGGATACTGAATATCCACTGTACCCCGAGGAAAGATGTTGACCTGGGAGGCGTTATTCTGGTAGGACCCATCCGAATTCTCTTTCAGATTGTTTTTTCATTAACAGTGAAATTAATGAAAATTGTTGAGATGCACAACACTTTTACCTCAGGCCAGTTTTGGTCAGTTTATGAATGAAAGGGTTAAGACTGACTTGAGCCGAAGTTCAAAACTAAACGCATGTAAATAGAATCTTTGTGACAATATTCGCTGTGATATTTTGGCAATCAGTGCTGTGAAGTTTGCATTTTAACTCTTTCAGTGCCAAGCGTGACTTAAGTCGATCTGCTTCAGTCAAACTAGTCTGAATTATCACTAGGATCCCAGATTTGTATTCCTTGTAAAAAGACCTTTCATTCAAGTACAGTGAAACCTGTTTTGAGAGACCACCCCTGGGCAAGCTAAATATATAGTGGTCACATAAGGCAGATGGTCTCTCAATGGAGGTGCAGTAACATGGGAAAGATAGCAAAAGGGACTTTGGAAATATGGTCTTAAAAGGCAGGTGGTCTTTCATTACAGTGGTCTCTCAAAACAGGTTTCAGTGTACCAGTATGCCTATAGCTCCAGAGAGAATATCCCAGGTCAACAGCTTTCTCGGCACCCATTGGGTGTATTGCAACCAATGTGTGCTGAGAATAACTGTTGACCCAGTCAAAAATTTGGCACTGATAGAGGTAAAGTGTGTTTCTGCAATTTGCACAACAAATCTCCATCATTATTTAACAAAACAAAAAAACAAAAAAAACAAATAAGCTTACATTGTTTTACATGATGATGCTTAATGATTAGATTAAAAAAAAAAAAGGAAAGAACACAGTTTGTATCATGACAGAGCAAAAGAGCAGAATTTGCTGTCATGTAACAGATGACTTGACCTGATGTATCAACTTCGTCTTTTAGTTGTTAAAAGATTTCCCGGAGGAGATGAGAGGTGACATTGCAATACATCTCCATCGGGAGGTCCTGGCTCTGCCCATCTTCGAGGACACGAGTCAAGGGTGTCTGAAGGCGCTGTCACTCCAGATCAGAGCCATGTTCTGTGCTCCCGGGGAGTTCCTCATTCACAAGGGAGACAACATTAAACACATCTATTTTGTCTGCAATGGGTCGCTGGAAATTCTGAAGGATGGGATGGTGGTTGCCATACTGGGTACGGCATTTTGTTGAACATTTACAAGATTTTTAAGAACGAGATTTTGTTCCGAAATGTTTTGCAGAAATTTTTTTAGGTTATTTGGAAGCTCGAATTGCAATATGTAACTCTGGTGTGGAACCTTTACTATTTTGAAATAGTACAGAGATTAATTTCCATTTTACCAATAAAAAGTGACAAATTAAACCTTTAACCTTTACATTAAGCATGGGTTCTGGCAGAGTCACCAGCATGGGGCATGTTGTCTGGATAGGTCTCAGCTACAATTCTCATTCAAATTGTTTTTCATCAAAATAGTCAGAAAAAAATGAAGCAGATGACGTGACTACCAGCCAGTTTTGGTCAGAAAAGTGTCAAAATATAGGCACCTTTTCTTCCTTGAATTAAGACTGAGTCAACAACTTTCCTTGGCATGGATCGGGCACAAAGGAAAGTTGTTGTGTTTGTTTTTTTCTGTATGAAGACCACCTGCATTTTGTAAAAGGTGCATGTAGCTTTGGACATGTCATATGGTTGGTCACAAATGTCTTGTTTCACTGAACCAGACTCCCATTTACAATGTAAACTTGCATATTGTAATTTCAATATCAAGTCATCACTGCTTTCCAGGTAAATTTATTGCTGGAAGACAAATGCAAGGAATGATGTGAATGTACAAATTGAAACTTGATTCACACACATGTACACACAAACCAAGCATTTTGAGCATCCAGAGGGCAGCACCTGCTGATTACAGTAAAATATTTAGTTAAGATTTTGCATACCAGGTGGGAGCAGGTACTGGATAAATGAAATTGCTGCTTGCAGGGATGAGACTGTTTATTTGAAAGTTTGATTTAAGCTTATTTGGTGGTTCAGAGAAAAATACAATGTTATCATATTTGTCACGATGATGAAAACTATCACTATGGCATGGTACTCATACTGATGGAGTAACTATTTTTTCCTCCAATATTATTTAAACCTTTTTTGATTGGGAAATATGGGGTTCCAAATGTATGTCCTGGGAAATGGGGTGACTGACAAGTGCAAAAGAATCTTTTTGCTACAGCTGATTTGCCAAAATTTTAGTGGTCTTAATTATCTAAAGCCTATAAAATGACACCAACAGGCAACTGAGTATTCTGAGCTACACTTCAGTTTTGTGTAGTGTAATGGCATTTTTTGATCTGCATTGCTGCACCAGTAGATTGGTCTGGGTGTTCCGTTTTTTTTTTTTTTTTACCTGGTAGGTTCTGATTCATGTGCTGTGGCAGAGGCTGGAACAAGATTCACCAAGGAATGCAAAAAACCTTGAAATCTGTATACATTGTTGTATTTGTGTCTTTTTGACATAGGCTGTATTAGCCCGAATAAATTAAAGGGTCTTCAGCGGGTAACTACTCAACATGTTTCGGAGCCTTTTACCCGTACATGTCTCTCTGAGTAGCGGCTCCTTGTCTAAGCTAAATATTCAGCAAAGACAACCCACATAATAATGAATAAATATGAACGTGGCAATTGATGAATTAGCTAAATACGTGAAGTTTTGCTTATAAATGCAGAGCTTCATATCAAAGAAGAATACCTGTCAAACAAATCGTAATTACCAAATTTGCATAGTACAGGTTCAGATAAGAAAAATTTGACTTACCCCTGAACCAATATGTACCCTTTCTAGCTGGACAGCTTATCCTAGTTAAACCATCTGCCAATGTTTAACTCAAGTGGAAACAAGCTGGGGCATTATATTCAGTCCCAGTGATTGTAAAATAAACAGTTGCAGCTAGACCACCTGTACAAACCAAGGGAAATCCTAAAAAGGACTATAACAATGTACATCCTGCACCAGAGATGTAAAACAAACTCCATGATGACACCTACTCCTCAAACAATTAAGTTCTATTTAACTGCCAACCCTGAGTCAATGTGTCAACTTAATGTGTCAGGTTTGTGACACTTAAGAAAATACTGTCAATTTTGAGTAATTTTTTAATATTGAGTAAATGTGCGTTTAGGCCTATCAGAAAAGAATGGAAGTCATTAGCATTTATGCCAAAAACATGCTATCAAAACAATTTTTCTTAACAGGATTTTAAGTACAATTAGGCAAACATGTAACTGTCGTAGGCCGCTTCTTGCTACCTGTAGCCCCTGGGGGTTTACCTAACAGAAAACATGTAAGCCTGAAATGTCTGATAGTGAATATTAAAACAGAAAGATGCCAAAAGATAAAGTTAAGTAGCAAAACAGACAAGTCTAAAAACTGTAAAACTTTCTAATAATCTTTGGATATTAACAGTAGAATTATATAGACTGTATATAGACTGTAAAAAACTGTTATCGTGATTAAGATAACCAAGAAAAGTATTCTGCTTTTTCTCAAGATAAGAATGATTAACCTTCATAAGAAAGAAAAATAGATATATCCTTTTTTCTTTCTTATAACAAGAAAATCATCCTTATTTTGATAAAAAGCAGACTATTTTTCTTGGTAATCTTACTGCTGAAGATAATATTTTTTTTTATGGTACAGTGTATATATATATTATTATACAGATTTCAGGGCCACTTTTCCATGCCAAAAAAGTCATATTTCCGTTGTATTGTCCCGCGCAATAGGGGGGTGGTCTTATTGGAGGGGGACCACTGTATAGTTACATGTTCGTGTTTAAATTCAAAATCAATATTACTCTGTGACAAAACCCACGTTTTCAATATTTTGGCAGGAAAGGGAGACCTGTTTGGCACAGACCTGGACTTTACAGAGACCATCATCAAGTCCAGCTTTGACGTGAAGTCGCTGACATACTGTGACCTACAGTGTATCGTGCTTAAGGGACTTGCTGAGGTGCTCAGTATGTACCCAGAATTTGCCGACAAGTTTGGAACAGACCTGCAACATGATTTGACATACAATTTACGTGAAGGGTTTATGACAGAGGTAGGTCATCTGTACTGTCCTCAAACAGCGTTCTTTTTAACATAAAAAATGTATACAATGAGAGGAAGCCCTCCCAAATAAGTACAGTGCATTTTTAATAACCTGTAGCAAAAGGCTATACCAATTTATATTCTTGTATCACAGGTCGAAATGCTGGAGGGAGGAATTGAGAAAAAGGGTGGCTAGTGTGCACCTGGCATTACTTTTCTCCTGCTCAATCCAAAAATATTGTGTTCAAAAATTGATGTAACACGTTTTCTCAAAATTACTGTCGTGCAATCCCTATTCATATTGGCCTTGAATTCTACACATTAAAGTCCAAATATGCGCAAGAAAGCATTATTTCAAAAGTTTCTTACTCGGGAAGGGGTCCCGCCCCATCTGAGACCAATTGCCTGGCTCAGTTACTTCTCTCCCTCGACACCCTCCCTCTTTATATGCCTACTGACAGGGAGAATCTGCCACCCACTATACCTTTGAGGTTGACGTCTCTGCATTGACATATCAGGAGGATCTCATATAAGCTTGAGTTTATCATGTTGAATTTGTCTTGTGGGGTCCTCTATTTACTTCTACAACTTTCCTTGGGTACAGTGTGCTTGACCCTTTCCCCCTTAAACTGGCCAAAACAGCTGGTGGTCAAATGTCGTCTGCTTCAGTGTTTTCAACTAATTTCAACAGTTAAGAAAAACAATTTGACTGAGAAATGTACATGAAACTTATCAAGCTCACATGCCCCAGGTCAACAGCTTTCCTTGGCATGGGTTGGGCACTTAGTGCCCAACCCATGCCAAGGAAAGCTGTTGACTCAGTCTTAATTCAAGGGGGAAAGGGTTAATAATAACGCTGTTGGCTCATCACCAAAATTACTCTCGACAAAGTGCTTTTCCAATCATTTTCTTGGTGAATCACATACAGTGAACATTATAACGACACACAGATGTCCAACATACTAAATATAATGACACAAGTTTTGAACAGCCAAAGTTCATGGTTTTTTGTTGTTTGATTATAAGGAGTTAACACTGTACATCGTTGACTGAGTGAAGCTGACCACAATTAAGGCAGCAATAAAATTATTGGATGGGAAGTATTCGGAAAGAAAACAGATGACATTTGGGACTAAACTTCTGATACTTTTTATTACTGGACAAAAAGTTATAAGTTGATACAGCAGCTTTAGGACCTTCCAGAATGAATCCAGATAGACAAAGTGGAACACAAGGATTGGATGTTAATGAGTTCAACAGTGGACTGCTGTTGTAATGCATTGTGTGCTACATGCATGAACTATGGTGTTTTACTGGAGAGGATAAATTTGTTAATTTTATTTCAATTTTATCAGTCATAAGTAAAATGATAAATACTTTGCACATCAAAAAGGCCTGGAAAGGAGTAGCTGCAAGATCCTATGCACAAGTTACATATTAATTGTTGGATATCAAAAAAAAAGAGCCTCCCTCTATCATTGGTGTAATTTTTTAAGAAAAATAATAACAAAGAAAATACTGTAAAGTTAAAACAATTTCTTGTTGGCTAAATGTTGCTTTCAGGAGACAGAGATGAATGGAGGTCTGTCAATGACCCTGCCCTCCATCTCAGAAGATGACGAAGAAGAAGAGGAGGAGGAAAATGAAAGTGAGGCTGCACCATTATCCCCAGCCGGGTCACCCCCACAGTCACAGCACAACTCAAAGTCAAACCTTACCACCTCCCACCCATCCCCTGTGGACAAGCAGTCACCCGCAGGCCTGGGGGATGTCATGCCGGTGTAAGTATTGTGTGCTGTCCCAGGGTGCGTTTGTGTACACCTGTAGTGGCGCCATCTAGTTGTAGGCCTATATTGACTGGCAAACCAAGTCCTTTACTATATGCAAGCTTAGCTATTGTTGTAGCAATGCATTTTATCTGATGCCCTCTGTCCCTGCCAGGTACCCCAGTGTTAGCATACACCGTATTCTTCCCTATAAGGACCCATGCTCTAATAAGGGCTCCCTCCACCTTGGAATCTGAATGATAAATTGGAGCAAAAACATCTACATTTAATGATCTTACGGTATTTTACTTATGCAGTGAAACCTCACTATAACGGCACTCAGATATCCGACATATCCAATATAATGGCACAAGTTTTGAATGGCAAAAGTTCATTTTCTTTGTTGTTTGATTCACTTATCTCACATATTCAGTCATGTGACACATTTCTAAGTGAATGGAGGGTGTCATTATAACGAGTTTTCACTGTATAATGTTCAAACTGGGGTTCTAATTTAAAGGCTTCTTGCACTGTAATTCTGTGAGTGCCCCTAGAGCTTATAGGGAGGAATTCAGTGGTTCCTGCATGCTGTACAGCAAACACATCAAGGTGCTGCCCTTGTTTCAGAGACCACTCCCAGGGCAGGTGTAAAATGGTCACATAAAGCAGGTGATGTACAGGTGAAAGTGAATTAACACGGAAAAGATGGCACTAGGTTCGTGATAAATGTGGTCTTAAAAGGCAGGGGGTCTTTTTATAGGAGTGGTCTCTGGAAGGAAGGACAGCTGTGTGCAGACCGTGCAAAAAATGTAGCTATTGCCATTTTTCATGATGGAATATGTAATACAAAATTAGCTCACCAGGTGGCACCTGTGAAGGCTTACATGTAGGTTAAGCACAGGACCATCCATGGTCCTTATAATATTTCCAAGGAAGGGATAACCATAAACTAAGTGATATCTGGGATGCTCAGGTTTACTTTAGCGAGTGAGGTGTACGTATAATTTTGATCTTATAGTTTAGCAGTTTCATAAACTAATAATGGGGGGGGGGGGTAATTTATGATAATCTGTGTTGTTTCCCATAATTTAACTCTTAGGGAGTGGCTTAATTACGTTTTAACGGATCAAGTAGAGTAGAGCAATCTAATGCATAGCCAAGGTACAAATAATCGCTCCAGTAACTGACAGATGTATATTTTTTTTCCTAATTGATTGTACATGTAGACCATTATTTTGCTTCAGTGTATTGATGTCTATTTTTGTGGGTGTTCCATGTAGTCCACCATTGCGTAGAGCTGCGGGCCACCCTGTAAAATTGACCAGGTAGAGACCTCTGTTGTGTTGGCATGCCACGTGTCTGTCTTCAGTATCTTGATGCACGTGTGAATTAACTATATAGACTGAACTGCTGCACTGTATCACTCACCCTGAACTGCTGGCTGACAGATATTATTACTGGTTGCAGGGCAGCATGACTATCCTATATATCATGGGATTATTAGTCTATGAAACTTTTATTTTGGTTTGGTTTATACATACATGCATATGTATACATATATATATGTGTGTGTGTGTGTGTGTGTGTTTATACATGTGTATGTGTGTAGATACATGCATGTACATATATGCATATACCACATATGAATAATATGAGACATATATACATGTATATGTATTTCATGTATGTGCAAATGCACACATATGTGTATGTATGTACGTACATGTATATCTATACCTTTGAACTGTATGTGGTGGGTGTACAACTGAAGGATTTCTCCCGATATATAAGGGCTATCGTACGAATAAAAATTACAACTGAAAAAAATTCCAATAGCTGGTGATGAGATGGGATGTTTTACACCATGTGCATGAAATCCGTTGTGAGTGTTGCATGAGGGTGTGAGACAACTGCATGGCTATCTGGTCATGTGATCATGTGACACACTGAGGCATGGTGAAGCTGCCCAATGGTGCACGATTGCATTCATGGTGGAACGCCTTGACCAGTCCCATTGCAGTTCATCTCCTGATTCCGTGTCATACATTATAAGGCATCCTGTAGTGATGCATCATGACTTATCTCATTGATGCATCACTGAATAATATATCATTGACTGATGCATCATGTGATGTATATTTGGGTGATGCACCACAACATGATTTATCATGAGATGGTGTATTGAATGATGTATCATCAGAGATGCCAGTGCCTCCTGGGCAAAAATACAGAAAAGGGTTGAGATTTAATATATCAAGACTGTTTTAATACATTTGTAGTATAGATCTACATAATTTTTTCTACAGAAAGCACTACAAAAAGATGGATTTCCGTATAAATACGGAAAACTGGCATCTCTGTATCATTGAGTGATGCACCATTAAGTAATGTGTCATTGATTGATGCACATGAGTGATATATCAATGAGTGATGTACCAGTTAATTGTTTGGGTATCAATGCATGGTTAACAATTCAATAATGCATTGTTGTGTGATCCATCACAGCAGTCGAAAATATATATTATCATGCATCACAATTTGCATCTCACAGAAATGTGAACAGATTAAGGTGGTGCATCCTGATTTGTCTCGACTTAAATCATGTGGTTTTATTATGATGCTTTGACGATTGTTATGATGCTTATATGGTGTAACTATGCACCAGCAGAGGTGCATCTTACGAGAGTGTGTTACATATGCAAGGACTTCTGGTGCTGTAGGATGATGCATCACAGTCCTGAGCATGACAAAGCATTCTGTGTCAGCATCTGATATTGAACTGTGATGTAATCATCGTTTAAATGTGCTACAAGACATTGTGTGACATCCAAGTGTGATGCATCATGATGCCTTCATGATGTAAGTGTGTGACAAGACCTGTGGCATCCTATAATGCTGTACTATGATGCATTCATAGTGGTATATCTGCAGAAGTGTATTACAAAACCAGCCAATGATGATGTAAAAGTGTGTGCTTATTGATGCATCAGGATGCTTTACTTCTTGCAGATAGTGGGCATATTGATGCACCATAATTCATTATTTATTGTAATATATGGTGGTGCATATTGGTGCACCATGCCTATATCAGATGGTGTCATGTTGATGCATCATGAGACATCATTTCATGCAGTATAGATAGTGATGGCTATTGATGCATCATTCCCTGCAGGTGGTGATGGTGCATATTGATGCATCATTCCCTGCAGGTGGTGATGGTGTATATTGATGCATCATTCCCTGCACGTGGTGATGGGGCATATTGATGCATCAGTCCCTGCAGGTGGTGATGGTGCATATTGATGCATCATTCCTGCAGGTGGTGATGGTGCATATTGATGCATCATGAAACATCAATTCCTGTCACAGGTGGCAGTGCATATTGCTGTACCATGGGGACTCATTTCCAGCAATACACTTGATGGATGTGGATGCATATATTGATGTATCAATCTGTGTAGATGAGCGGTGCTCGTGGTCTGCCTTGATGACCACACATCTCTGTTTATGATTGGCTTTGAAAGTTGCCATGCATAAATCCATGAAATTGATCACAGCATTTTTCCCCCTTTTTTTAAAGCAGTCAAGAAAATGTCTGTTGTGGCCATGTCTTTTGTGCATGGTATGTTCCCAGCTAGCTCACCCGTAGCCAGCTGTTACAATGTGACTTCAGTACATGTTCCGTACCTGTATGTGTTTGTGTTCTGAGCAGTTAAGTCAGTACCAATAACAACAGCCCCTCATGCCATAAGCTGTGGCTATATAGCAAAGCTGGGCCCTGGCATATCACATCAAAGATAGATCTAGTGTCTCGGTGCCTTGTGCCCATTACCTCTGTATCCTGCTCCACTTGATAATTCATGACAGTTTGTGAGTCCACTGGAACGAAAACCATATCAGAGAAAAAACTTGACTTTATTCTGTGTTTGAGAGTGAACTATCATTTTCTAGAGCGAAATTCAAATGTAGTAACTCACTGTAGATCACATGACCTAAGCATTGTTACAAGTAAATTATAACGCACATGCATCATTGACGTGATGCATTGACATTTAGACAAAATCAAATTTGCGCGAGCGATGTTTGATTAAACGTCATGCGTGACGTGGGATAACTGTGAGGAACGTGAAAAACACAGCACACCAGGTCGGCATTGAAAGTAGGCCTAGGGAATCTTTTTTGCAATGAATACCCAATTAAACATAGAATAAACAAAATCTTACATGGCTGGAGAGTGAGTTACTATTTTTCTCTCACTTGGGATCGTTGTTGGTGTGGAAAATCAATCGTGAAAGAAAAATATAAAGTAACTCTGCACTCTTTTATTTATCGATACTTGTTTATTGGTACTGAAGCATATTTTGAAACTGGTTTTAAATTTTTTTTTTCACCAGCCTTGTACAAAATGGGTGGGTTTTACTTGCCCAAAATGGGAAACTCCTGGATATAGATAAGTGATCTTTTGGAGGTCATTTTGGGTGGTCACTGGTCAGGTTCTGCAGGTGGTCTCCCAAAAGAGGTAAATTATCATTAGAAGGTGCTTTTGCACAGTGAAAATGGTCACAAAAGACCAGTGGTCTCCCAAAAGAGGGGTCTTTCAAAAGAAGGACTTCTATATTTTCAAGAGTTGTGCTTTTTGTTGTGGTACATGTATCTGTGCTTCCATAGCTTAACTCTTGTGTGTTTTATGGGCCGTCCTGTGGCAATATTTCCCGTGTGGCATCGTCTCTCTTCAGCTGGATATTTGTTGTGTTTTAAAGGCCAATATGACCTGATCTTACTCTCCTGTGTTTCATGAACTGTCTTCAGATATAGATTTATCTGGTCTTTTTTTGTGGACCGTCATTGAATGCAGTTTTCTCCTTTTTTTTTTTTTTTTTTTGACCTGTCCTGGGATTAGTGCTTTAGAGCCAGATGTGCACGAGTCTGTATTGACCTCTTGCATGTAAATGTCCTGCGTAATTAGTTTTAACTCTTTCAGTGCCAAACACTGCAAAGGTAATGCTGGTTTCAAGTACCACAAGGATTCCAGAATCAAATTTCTTGTGTAAAAAGACCTTCATTAAAATACCAGCATGCCCTTGATAAAAAAAAAAAGACCCCAGGCGTGCTCCAGGTTAACGTTGACTTGGCATAGCTTGTGTTGTATACACTGCTCTTGGCTTAGTCTAATATCTCTCATGAAAGCAGTTAAGTGATGTCAGGTTTGCATTGGCCATGATCCTAAACAACCTGAATGTGTGTCATTGCCAGTGGTTTGGCCACTATATGCAGATTGTTTTTGTTTAGCAGGTAGGGGGATGCATCAACAGGGATGGTGTGCTATTCATCTCTGATGATAATATACCACTAGGTGGAGCCTGTCAACTTCATGACTTTTGATTCAGCTGAGCTTACCATCAGCTGGTCATTGTGAATTCATTTTCCGTTTACACCTCACATTCCTAATTTCTTAAAAATCATGTGTTAAAGTCTCAAAAATCACATTTTTAATTCTTCAGCAGGACTATCCACCAACTTGGGTGTGAATTTACCTTGGGTGAATTTCTGCAAAGTTTGGTCACTAGATGGTGCTAGACTCATGTTGTTTTGTTCAATTTTCGTATTTTTCAATCAATATTTTATATTCCTTATTATTTTGAAAATTTGTCCTGAACTGCTTAGCTGTGTTTTCAAAACACAGGCCCACACCTTGGTAGAGTCTAGGCTTTGATGTGCTCACAAAATGCATTGCAATTTGAAAACTACTCTTGTTTAATTTTCAAAACTTTTTGCAACAGAAAGCTGGATTTGTTTCAGGCTTTTCAGAACTAAGGAATGCACCTTGACATAGTCCAAAATTGTTCACTAGGTGGCACTGCTATCATTTAAAATTTTTTAACAAATTTTGCATTAAAAAAAAATGAGTAAGTGTGCACATGCAGTCACTCAATGAGAATACAATATATATGTCCACAAGAATGGCATAGCGTCAATGCACATATCTATAGCTTTCTGTAAAATCACTTGTGGATTCTCTTAAACTCTTGCTAGAAATATGCTTCTAGTGTTGGATTCATGATCTTTTTCCTCATATAAAAATGGTACTCGAATCCTAAAATGCATGCCTTTGAAGGTTCAATCAGGGGCTTATAGTCCAGGTTTAGTTTTAAATTTCACTGAGGTGTTGTACCATAATTTATTTGGGTTATCAGTTTACATAGTCATGCTAGCAAAGGACATACATGTACTTCACCAGTTCTCAGCTCACAATGAATGCCTGCAGGTTAGTGGTTTTTATGTCACGTGTACCTACATGTAGGTCAGCTGAGCACAGGGCACATGCAGAATCCAGTCAGCAGAGCACATAATTGCCATGGTCCTCTTGTTTAATGTGGTGAGTATGTGAGGCAAAAGACACTTTTTCAGCAAGAAGTCATCATCTCAAAGTTGGTATCTGTCGTGGTCACAGGTAGAAAAGGCAGCTTTAACATTGAGTATAAACAAATCACCTGCATCGAGAACAGTTTGAGTAGAATAGGTAAAAATCAACATCTATGGGTGTTAAGTTATGTCTAGGAGCAGCTTATCAGGAAGTATAAAGACTTACTTCAGTGACAAATTTCTCGGCAAGTATTCTTATTGGTGTCCATTATTTGTATATACAATAGTTTCTACACACTGTGTCATACATCACGAGCAGACAGTTCTCAGACTATGTCAATTAAAGCCCAGTTGTGACCGCAATAAGTCTATCATAGTTATAACACTGCATTATTTAGCAGAAAGAACATGCACTGACACTTGATATAGATGGATTTTGATAGTTAGGATCTTGAGTTACACACACACACACACACACACACACACACACACACACACACACACACACACACACACACACACACACACACACACACACACACACACACACACACACACACACACACACACACACACACACACACACACACACACACACACACACACACACACACACACACACACACACACACACACACACACAATTTTCAGGTCAATATTATACACTCAATTTTTAAGCGTCAGCATATGTATTTTTGTATAATGTTTGCAGAGGTTGCAGGGCTTAATTATTTTGCGATATTTTTGCTGCATGTTACTGTGTGTGTCATGCATGTAAATAGTTGAGTGACTACATGTGCATGTCATGTAACCTACATGCTATTGGCCAATATGTGTCATGACCAGCTATCTTGTTATAGCCTTTGTGACTGGCTCACATAAGTCATGTGACTACCTATCTTGAGATATCGAATGTGATTGGTTTACATGCATGTATGTGACTGTCCATATTGTTATAGTATCTGCGATTGGCTTAAACATGTGTCATGTGATAGTTTTTTGTTGTTTTTTTTTTTCCATACAGACTGCTGGAAAGAAGAGCAGAGGAATTTGGTGGCATCCGGCGCAGGAGCTTTGAACTAAAGCACACCAGTGCTTTGCGGCCAAGACCTCGATTCTTCAGTACCAATGAACCCAGTTCACTGAGGGCTTGCCACACAGCACCTCAACTTTCTCAAGGTTCATATCAACCAGGTAGACACAGATTATATCATAGCATTTTGATTTGTGAACTTATGCTACCCTCACACGGTTGATATGTTTTGAGGTATGTAAGCGGGTATACTGTTAGAATCATATGGTTTGCATATATGATTTTTTTTTACTTATAACAGGCAGGTCTGTCATGTCTCTCTGTTACATAAAAGAAACACCTCCACCATTTTTGATTTACCAATGAATTTAGTGTTTAACATTAAAAGGTTATTCCCATTGTAGATGATTGAATACACTAGATATTATCAAGGAGCCTATCAACCAATAGGCTCCTTGATATTGTTAAACATTTCTTCAGCAAATATAATTTAATGAATGTGACGTGGTCCATATTTTTCCTGGGTCTGTAGGACGAAGGGTAAAACCTCATATACCCAGTTCTCAGTTCGACAACCTTCTGTCTGCTGCGAGGCATGCAATTGGGCCAAAAATTAGCTGGAATGTGTTGACATTAATTGTGTCAGCAGGATAAGCATTATGATGTATTGTGGGCTTTGTGATTGCATGGTGGCTGGGTTATTGATATACAGGCTTTATGACCAGTAAATGGGTCCTCAATGACAGATGCTTTGTGGCTAGTAAATGGGTCCTTGACACATGTTTTTGATTGGTAAATGGGTCCTTGACACATGCTTTTTGATTGGTAAATAGGTCCTTGACACATGCTTTTTTGATTGGTAAATGGGTCCTTGACACATGCTTTGTGATTAGTAAGGTAAATGGGTCCTTGACACATGCTGTTTGATTGGTAAATGGGTCCTTGACTCATGCTTTGTGATTGGTAAATGGGTCCTTGACAAATGCTATATGATTGGTAAATGGGTCCTTGACACATGCTTTGTGATTAGTAAGGTAAATGGGTCCTTGACAAATGCTATATCATTGGTAAATGGGTCCTTGACACATGCTGTTTGATTGGTAAATGGGTCCTTGACACATGCTTTGTGATTGTGATGTGGATGATCAGACACAAGCTTCAAAGTTGTGTCTGATCATTGATTAGAACTTGTTCCTATCCCTGGGGATGGTTTAATGCTCAACTCAGGTTGCACCTTGAAGAATTGGCAAGGTCAGTCCATGGCTGGTGAGGGAGGGTGGGGACACGTGTCAATCATTGATGGCAAGGGCTGAGAAAAATATCAAGCCGTCCTCAGCAATCATTTACTCATTCACAGTCTATTTCAACAGATGCCCATATGCTCTCAATCATCATGACAGTGCCAGATTCATAACTTTGTAAACCAATCTACTTTTAAGTGGCCCATTAATGGGGAGCCAAAGCTTGCACTTTGTCCCTCTGTCCAATGTTCTATCCATCTGAAATACATGTAACACGTACTGCCCAGGTTCAAGCCTATCCTGCTGCAAGCCAGGATCCATGTTTGCTACAGGTTGCTGTGATTAATTGTCACAAGTTCCATTAAAATGGCTACTAAAATACCAGTAAGATTAAGTAAGAAAATGTATTCAAAAGACTCCTTTGTACAACCTACCATTTGTCCTATCCTGCGCTGTTCTGACAAAGCTTGTCTGAGCCATATCTCCTACACCACATAACCTGCAGTTCCAAATTTGCTGTGTGGACACTTCATAGGATATGAGTGGGCCAGGCACCATACTTAGCCCACTGTGACACTGAACCTTTGACCTCCTTATAGTAAAGTTTAAGCTTGTCCCAGTCACATTTCATATACCATAAAACTTGAACTTGCAGCTTCCAAAATTGACGTACTGACACTTCATACTTGCCTCCTAAGCATCCCCCAGACTCGCTATTGCTTTCTCATGTGGGCGCTCGTCGAGACGAGGAAACAGATACAGGTATCTATTGACGCCCTCTAGGGGCCAACAGTACAATTCTAGAACAAGACAAACAGATACAAAAAAATATGACTTAGCGCCCTCTACTGACGTCAGCAGAAAGTACTACAGTGCAATACAGACAATGATGTGATTGGTCCAGGCCAGCATCTTTCTTGGCATGTTTTAACTCTTTCAGTGCCAAATTTGGATTGAGTCAACAGCTTTTCTCTGGAAGTATAGGTATACTGCTACTTGAATGAAGGGTCTTCTTACAAGGAATACGAATCTGAGATCCTATTGATAATTCAAACTAGTTTGACTTTGGCAGATCGACTTAAGAAGTGATTGGTACTGAAAGAGTTAAAGTGCACTGAGGAAATTTAAGCTCTTGACTCTGTCAAAACTCGGCACAGAGAGAGGTAAACCCTATTCTACCCCGGGGCTTGATTCTGAAAAATGGGGTGAAAAAAATGTGTGGAAGAGAAAATAATGAAAGAGAATGGAATGTGACAGTACATGTTGGTGAAGCCCTGTTGTACCTAGCTCAGAACAAGAGTTCAACCTTGTGTATGTTTGTGACCATATAACAGTCAGATCTCAAACCAGCAACCTTTGGCACCAACTACCTGGCTGAAAATGGAAAATGCATACATCCACTGTGTCAGATCCTGTTCCGTTCCCTGTGGCGACCTCTATCACTGACAGGTTAAACTAATGGGAGTATGTACTGATCAGAATCCAATGGAACAATGCATTTTCAATGTGTACCAGATGAATCACAGCAACCAGGGGGCACCCAACTGTGAAAATGACTCTCCTTGTCAGATTAATTAACATAAGTAAACACAGGGGAATATAATAAAGATGTGACTGGCCTTTGAAATACAGTAAAACCTCCCTATACTGGACACCCTTGGGACCAGAAAAAAGTGTTCAGTATAGAGAGGTGTTCAGCATTGGGAGGTTTGCTAACATTGAAAGTATATATTTGGGACCGAGAAATGGTGTTCAGTGCAGAGAGGTGTTCGGTATACAGAGGTGTTCGGTTAGAGAGGTTTTACTGTACTTGGGATGAGACTTGAGCAGTCTGAAAACCATGAGGGCATGTCCAATACCTGGTCTGTCTGTCACAACATTTTTCTAGCAGTGCACAACGTGGGTATTGTTTATCCTCCAGGTGTCGCAACCCACAAAAGATGGGACACCAGGAAGGTGTCACCTTCAGTGCCACCCAGAAGCAACATGGTCCACTGTCTCATAACAGTCAGAGTTGTTTATTTAACCCTTTTCCCCTTTTAAAACTGAGTCAACAGCTTTCCTTGGCCTGGGGCGTGTGATCTTGATAGCTAGGTCTCATCTACAAGTCAAATTATGTAGTTGAAAACACTGAAGCAGATAAAGTTTGACCAGCAGCTGGTTTTGGCTGGTCTAAGCAGGGAACCAGTGAGTTACATGTGTTCATGCTTGTGGGCTGACATGTCAGGTACATGTACAGGGTCAACAAACTGATGGCTTGTCAACAACCAGGGGGCAGCACTGTGCTGTCGTTGACAGGTCAAAAGTGGCCGGGATGCTGGAGGATTTTGTAGACAACCCATTTGATAATGGTGCCGATTGGTGAATCTGGAAGTAGTAAGTTGAATAGCCCTTTTCCAGTGACAGTATACATGTATAGGCATTATGTTTATCTCACAAACTCAAATGTCCTGCAGCACGTCCATTTCATTGACACAAAAAGTAGAGAAATCCATTTATGAAAATTAATACACTCCATGTCCATTCTGGTCACTGCCTGTCATCAAGTGATACATACAGAACTTTTTAGCTTAGCTGGCTTATCAGCCAGCAGAGCTTATGCCGTCACTCTTTGTCCGTCATCTGGCATCTCTTCACAATTCACATTTCAGACTTTTCCAAAACTGCCGGCAAGATTCACTTCAAACTTGGTGGCATTGTACCTTGGGTGGGTCTCTGTCAAATTGTTCAAATGGTCATGCTCCAGTAATTTTTAGATTTTTTATGATTTATTTCCCAAAATCTTAAAAAACCTTCTCTAAAACCAATAACCCTATTGCTTTGATATCACACAGGAACATTCTTAGGGACTCCTAGTTCTTAATTTGTTCACCAGGTGGCACTGCATTTTTTGCTATTTTTTTATGATTTTTTGTATGTTTTTGCTATTTTCGACTTCTTCTCCAGAACCGTTACTCAGATTAAGCTGCAATATTGTGGATATGTTCCTTGTAAAAGGGTCAAACACAGTTGTTCACTTGGTGGCCGTGCTGTGGATTCCTGATTTTTAACCATTTTTTCCATTTGGGTACTTATAGGTATGTGCACCTTTCATATTGATTACTATGCAAGTCAATGGGCATTCTAGAAGGATTTATATAGGGCTCTGCCCTGTTTCCCAATTGTGTTGTAATAAAATATGTTTAAACCAATGGGCATTCTAATGTTAATTCATATTTTCGACCTCTTCCCTGAAAATGTCATCCAGATTCACTTCAAACTTGTCGGCAACGTACTTTGGGTGGGTCTCTACCAAGTTTGTTCAAATGGTCAAGCTCCATTGATTTTTGGATTTTAATGGTCAAGCTCCATTGATTTTTCTTTTTATGACTTTTTATTTTTTATTTTTTGGAAATTTAAAAAAAAATTCTCTGAAACCTCCAACCCAATTGCTTTGATATCACACAGGAACACTTCTGGGGACTCCTAGTTCTGAATTTGTTCATCAGGTGGTGATGCAACCTTTTGCTGATTTTTTGTAATTTTATTTATTATTGCTATTTTCGTCTTCTTCTCCAGAACCGTTACCCAGATTAAGCTGAAACTTGGTGGATATGTTCTTTGTGAAAGGGTGGCAATGCTGTGGATTCCTGATTTTTCACGATTTTTTCAATTCGGGTACTTATCGGTAAATGCACCTTTTCTATTGATTACTAAGCGTCCAAGTCAATGGTCATTCTAATGCTAATTCACATTTTTGACTTTTTCTCCGAAACCTTCAAACCGATTCACTTCAAACTTGGTGGCAATCTACTTTGGGCAGGTCTTGACCTACAAAGTTTGTTCAAATGGTCATGCTTCAATGAATTTTGGATTTTTTTATGATTTTTTTGTTGTTTTTGTTTGGCCAAATCTTCGTCTCTAAAATTACTCACCCAATTGCTTTGGTATCACACAGGAACACTCCTAGTTCTTAATTTGTTCACCACGTGGTGCTGCAATTTTTAACTCAGCTGACTTGTTAGTAAGACTGAGCTTTTAGGAGGCTCAGTTGTTGTCTTAGAAATACTTTTGTCATATGCACTAAGCCAAAGCTCAACAAAGGTCTATTGAGTTGCAACTTTGATTTTGTATGACAAGCTTAGGTCAGTTGAGTACGGGCTGTTTACACAGTCCTCTAGCTATTTGACTACATGTGTAATGTACATGGACAACAGCAGTGTGAATACGAGCTGTTTTCGCAGGCATTAAATGAAAGCCACAGTTCTTCATCAGGTAACCACCAGGATGCATGCCATCACTGTAAGTTGCCCCATCCTCAGGCTCTGGTTCCTTAAATTTCTAATGTCTTGACATGGAATACACATCACAAAAATCATTTTTGCAATCATTGTATTGTATCCAACTACTGAATTATTCCTCAAGTAAATATACATGCTTTTGGATTGTTTTTGTTTTGTTTGTTTGTTTGTTTGTTTTTTTTGTTTGGGGGGGGGGGGGACAACACATCTTGTAGAATAGCTGGATTGTGGAGATATTCACAGTTACCAATCTTGTTACAGGGGCAAAGCGACAGGCTGGATCTGACGACTCGCTGAACCTGAACCAAGTCCAGCAAGAACTGGAGCAGACACGGAGCACAGTGGACAGGCTGGACCGCCAACTGAACTCCCTCACCAATGAGATGTCTTCTCTTCGTGCTGATGTCAAGTCGATTCTACGGTTGTTACAGTCCTTACCCAACACACCCACGGATTCCCAGCCAAACTCTCCTGCTTCACCTACCACAGACAAGCCTTGTTTCTTCCCATCATGCCCTGAGAAGAAACCGAAAGGTCAACGACCGTCAGTTACCAGTTTACCAGGTTTAAATTCAGCGACTTTGGCAGGTTTGTGTAAGGGAAATGGACATCCAAGAACTTCTGCACCAATAGCTTCCAAGCGTGGCCAATCTGGTCCCTGCACCCCAGTAGTTTTAAGCCCAGACTCTGTGACCTTCACCTTGTTTGAGGACTCTAGGGCCAGAGACCAGGGTGATGGACGTTCAAGATCGGAGAACAGGGCTTCAAGGTTACGATCTGAAAGTGGGGATGCAGGTTCAAAGTCTGACAATGGATTCGGAGGGTCAAGGTCAGATAATGTGTTTTATGGGTCAAGGTCAGACATTGAAGGTAGAACTTCTAGATCACAAGACCCAGACTGGCCAAGTCCGGACTCCACAGCAGCTTGTGATTTAGCATCGCCGATGCGTGACAGGGGATCTCCTAGGGCAAAGCTCCCTCTGTCTGCTTTAGACAATAGAACATTTGACCCTGGGCCAGTGTCAGGTGTCGATGACGGGGACGGTACCCCGTCGGAAATGGACTCAGGTATGGGGTTGTCCTGGAAAGAGAGCCCCACTGGGAATGTGTTGCAGTTGCGTCCACGCAATCAGATCGCAGAAGCTCTTGTTGGGCTAGAATCAGATCCCAAAACACGAACTCGCATTTTATCTACAGATTTGTAGAATGTACTTTCAATTGTAGATTTTTCAAATCCTGTACAATGTACTTGTATCAAGTTTTAAATATTGGAATATTTAAGTAATCCTTTGCATTTACCCATCTCAGGAAAGCTATTTATTAAGATGTGTTTCAAAACACAATTGGACCTTGATGTCTAGTTTCCAGGTATTCCTAAATGTTGATATGACCATAATTACCTTCAAGTTGTTGCATTGTGGTTAGGTCGCCATTGTAAGGGCACCGTTATTAAATTGTCCCTTTCTCATATCCAGATATTAAATATTCAAGAAAGTAAAATATAAACCAAAAGATGCTATGCGTTTTCTATTTCTGACAGGAAAAAAACCCCATAATTTTAGAATTGATTTATCGAATAATGTACTGTACCTTAATATGAATATGTGCAGGGCAAAGCCCAACAAGACTTTGCGTAGTTCTGTTAATCATACAAAATGCTATACCACAATTTAGAAAGGAAAACTTCAGTTGGTAGAAACAAAAAATATTCCAGTCATTGGTACAGACGTGAGAAAATGATAATAATTTAACAAAGATGCCCTGTGTTCCATTTCATTACACATATTGTTCTGACTCCTCATGTTTTTCATGTCATTGTTACATTTTGCATGCATTGTGCACTCATGATTCCCTCAGTCTGTTGGGACTAATTCCTGTCTGTGTTCGTGTCATGTGCTGGATCACAAGGAACGGAGACTTTCATTTCAAATCAATACGGCATTCACCGTGAAACTTCAGCTTACACTCCATAGGAAAAATGTAGCTGATGGTAATGTGTTCTCTGTCGGCCTATATACATGTACGTGAATACATGTACTATTGTCAGCTCACGATTACCCTCATTAATTAGAACTGATATGGACCCACTGACAGTTGGCAGGACTATTATTGTAATTAAGTCAAACAGTTTTATCACATATGAGTTTAGATTTTCATCCAGAGTCCTTTTTTTTTTCTGTGTGATTCCATTCAACATTCATTTTGCATATAGCTTTCAGAATGATCCGTGTTGCGTTCGTAATGGGCCGGAATCTTCATGGGCATTAATTATGAGTCCATAAGGCTTCAGAAGATAAACCGTATAGCTTTCATTATGTAACCATTGTGAGTCTGCATGGTTTGCCATACTGAAGTAAGTAAACCACTGTATGGGTTCATTCTGGCTTTCAAGCACCAGATGGCAGACTCAGGGGACATTTTCCTCGGCAGACTTAAGGCGTACATGTACTGCATGCAAAGCATGCTGGGAAAAACCATTGACCTGGACCATTCTGTAGTTTTTATACGTAACAAGAGGCATGTAATTGATACTTTAATCTCTGTGTGGAATTTGAATATGGAATCCTCACAGTAATACCAACAAGGCATGACCTTTGCTTTGAGTAACGGCAAAGGGCAAAGGAAGTTGTGCCATACTTGTGACAACTGACCTATATATTTGACGTCAATTTTAAAGAGAGCTGTGTGCAAAATCTTCAGAAGTAAAGCAGTCGTTGCATACAGCAGTCCCTCCTTTGAGAGACTCCCCCTTGTGCCACCCAAAAGGTGGTCACATTAAGCAGGTGGTCCCTCAAAGGAGGTATAAATAACATGAAAAGTACTAAGGAAAGATCTGACAACTGTGGTCTCTCAAAGGAGGTGGTCTCCCAAAGGAGTTGTCTTTCAAAGGAGGGACTACTCTATTGACAAACTTGCATATATTTAACAGACATAAAAATGAGAATTGTATACGAAATGCCGAGAAACAGAGGTTTTGTTCAATACTCATTGCAAATTGTCATGTATGTTTAACAGGGATTTTCAATGAGAATTGCATGCAAAATATCCATACTTGTGACAAATTGTTGTACCAGTATATATTAAATGGGAATTCCAATGGAGTTGAAGACCAGATCCTGGGAAGCAAGGTTTTCATTTCATGTTTATGACAATTTTTCCTATATATAAATATATATTAAACTGCAATCCCTATGAGAATTACATACGAAATCCTAAGAAACACTGAGCTTTTATTCCATACTGGTGACAGACTCAGACTCAGACATAGTTTTATTTGACGGGTTACAAAATCATGTAAGCATTTAATACCAATACAAAATTGTAAACAAAAGGGAAGAAGGTATTTCAAGACAAAAAGTCAGGATGAACCCCGCCAAGGATATTCAATCCGCTATCGCGGGGGCCACCTTAACATGCTGTTCCATCTACTGAATGGAAATTTCTGTGAGTTCCAGACAAAATCCTGGGAAACGAGGCCTTCCCTCAAGTAGCAACATACATGTACAAGGTCAAAGCCATTGCATTTTACCTTGGAAAATGAAGCAGCTGTTGCCACAAGGCAGTGCAGGTAGAAGTGTGAGATGCCAGGAGGTTTTTAAAAAATGAAACAAAAACACCAATTGTGGTTTTTAGTGCTTAAGTGTGGTTTGACTGAAGACTGACACGTATACTGCTCTCTCTTTTTCACTCTTACTGATTTTGAATATTATAAGAAATCGATGCCTTGCTTGTTCCGAGGTACTGATCCTGGACTAACTTTTCACACCACAAAGTGTTAATACTAAAGTGAAAAACTTGAAATTATATTAAATCTGTGGCTCCGAGCTAACTGTCAATTTGTGCCAATATTTGTTTAAATCCCAAAAGAAGAAGTGTCTGTGACAACTTGATTTTACTCTTACAAGTGTGTGCTGGTTCATCCGGGTGCTGTTTATACATGTTATACCTGCCTATGTTGCTCTTTTAACCCTTAAAGTGCTAATCACGGCTGTCGTTGTTTTCTCGCTACTGTTGAACATATAATGGTCAAAAGATTCAAATTCCTCATGAAGATACCTTTCATTCAAATACCAGCAAGCCAAGTCTAAAGCAAAAAGTAGTCTTAGTCAACAGCTTTGCACACAAAGTGTCCCGAGGAAAGCTGTTGACTCAATCTTAAATCAGCGCTTTAAGGGTTAACATATTATACAATCCTCAATTCCCATCCATTGCGCAATGTTCATTGATTCAATTAAGTGCAAATACACCTATATACAAATGTACAAAATGTGAATGAAATCTGTACAAAGTTGTTCTTCAATGTGTATATCCCAGGTGATCATAAAGAATTATATTGTTATTTATCTGCCATGCCCTGTGCTATTGGCTGGTGTTTTGAATACACATCATCTTAGCATGTATTGTTGACCTCATTTTCTGGTGACACATTTTACTTTCATACAGTCAGACTTCAGAGAGGGTTGTTCAACAGGCAAAACTTTGTGTCAGACGTCCAGACCAGGGTAATGTAAAAATCTGGGTCAAAGGTCAAGCCTTGATATGAATGAGCAGTGGCTAAATGCTGACAGAGACCACCTTCATTTTGTGAACAGATTTTGATGCCTGAATACATGAATCTTGTAGTCAAACTTAGTGTTTCCAAGGATAACAAAACAAAAAAAACCCAAAAACTAAAAGAAAAGAAATAAATAACAATAACAAAAGTCTTTAAAACTGTCTTAGGAAAGTGTCCATTTGAATTGAATTGTGGTCTTTCAAATCCAGAGTTCTGTGGTGGGAGGTGCATGTACACTGTCTGTACAGAGTTCTGCAAATGTCGTCCTTACTTTGACTGTTCGAGTGTGGCAGCCATTTTGCTGCACTGCTAGTTGCATTATGTTGGACATAATTCATTTTAATCCTGTTAAGCTATTATTTCATTGGACTTTTATTTTCACAGGTTTTGTGCAATCGGCAAAAATAAAATAGCAGTGAAATTAAGTGGCTTCAAAAGCACCAAAGGAAGTACTGTATCCCAAATGGTTGTCTTTGAAGGGTAGCCCCTCGGGCCAGGTGTCTCTCAAGGTCTAAACCATCGTAATTTAGGAATACACAGGTAGACTTTATCAACTATGAGTCATGGATTGAGATCTCACAACCATGATAATGGTGTCCTTGTACTGATGTACATGTATGTGACAATCATGATTGTGCCAACACTGGTGTATGTGTACATCATAATCATCATGATTGTCAACACTGACGTAGGCGTACATGTGTACAGTAAGACCTGTTTTGAGAGACCACCCCTAGGGCAGGCCAAAAAGTGGTCACATAAGGCAGGTGGTCTCTCAATAGAGGTGCAGTAATATGGGAAAGATGTTAAAAGGGACATGTTCTGAAAAGGCAGGTAGTTTTTCACAGTGGTCTCTCAAAACAGGTTTCACTGTACCACAATCATGATAGTGCTAACACTGATGTATATCGTAACCATGGTGATTGTACTACCATGTATCACCATGGAAACATAGGCTCTCTGTTAACTCTTTCAGTGCCAAATTTTGGACTGAGTCAACAGATTTTCGTGGCTCACATTGTGCCCAATGCACGTCAGGAAAAGCTGTTGACCTGTGCTATTCTCTCTGGAACCATAGGCATGCTGGTACTTGAACGAAAGGTCTCTTTACAAGGAATACGGATCTGGGATCCTATTGATATTTCATACTATTTTGATTTAAATGGATAGACTGTAGTCATGCTTGGCACTGACAGAGCTAAAATTACAATTTTTACTCTAGGCCCTGTATAACATGGTAAAACAGGCCCCGGTAAGAAAGTTGCAATTTTCTTGTAGAAATGATCATGATCTCATGCCATAATTATGTCTGGGTGCCAACCCAGACATTTTGTTTTTCCAAGAATTTCTTTCTTTCTTTCTCTCTCTCTCTCTCTCTCTCTCTCTCTCTCTCTCTCTCTCTCTCTCTCTCTCTCTCTCTCTCTCTCTCTCTCTCTCTCTCTCTCTCTCTCTCTCTCTCTCTCTCTCTCTCTCTCTCTCTCTCTCTCTCTCTCTCTCTCTCTCTCTCTCTCTCTCTCTCTCTCTCTCTCTCTCTCTCTCTTCTTTGCAGCCAGATTTGTCCAGAGTTTTTCTCGGACCCTACTATTCCGAAAACCAACAAACTTGCCATGGTGAATGACCTACCTGTGAAACTAGGCACCTGACTTGGAATAGTCATGATGATTAAAACTATGCAAATGAGGGGCAATTAAAATTTAAAAGCTCCATATCTTCTAAAGTATTGGAGATAGACTCAAAGTTCTAACTTACACATACAGGTTTGAGACAACTGGCAAATCCAATAGCATACAAATAAAACTTGGGGAATTTTAATGTGTGCTAAATTCACCAAATTTCTCCCTAATCCACATACATGCCTGAACTGCTTGCTGTATGACCTAATGCTTGACCCCCATGGTGCCAGGCAATGATTTTGCATTCATGATTAATTAGCTTGAACCTGTCTCACAGGCAGCTTCTTATCCATGCATGCTAGGTGTATGCTTTGGAAAGTTTGGGTCTTGTAGCAAATTGGGGCGGGGGGGGGGGGGGGCTCCCAACAACTGTGTAATGAGGCTCTCAATAAAATACAGAGTATCTCTTTCTGTTCATACAGGAACAGATTGACTCCATGCTGCCATATATACCAGGCAGGCTCTAGTTTCCACTAGTGCAGAACAGACCTCTCAATGCACCGTGACTGAAACTGGTGTCCTACCTGGCCTGTTTTTGCCTGAGGCAATGTCAGTCTGCTGAGCTTATCAGTCCCAAGGGAACACAGGCTCTAGACTTCCAGGCAGAACAAGCCTGAGTGTACCCTCCTTTCTTTCCTTCCTTTCTTCTTCACAGCCAAGTTGGTCTGGAGATTTTCTCAAGCATTACTTTTCTGAAAACCACCAAATTTGCCATGGTGACTGACCTAGCCTGTAAAATTGTGTATTTCATTTGAAATAGTCATGATGTATAAAAGTATGCAAATTCAGGGGCAATTAAAATTTTAAAAGCCCCATATTTTCCAAAATATTTCAGATACTCAAAATTTCAATGTGCATATATATATAGGTCTGTGACACCTGCCAATATAATGGACAGATTTAGTTAGGTAGAATTTTAAATTATGCTAATAAGGGGCTTTGAAAAGTTTCAAAGTTGAATATCTCCAAAACAATTATACATAGACATGCCATTTCAACTTCAATTTGTAGGTTTGTGGCAAAGCCGCATCCAATGAACCATGAACCAAAGGTAAACATGCAAAATTAAAATGTTGAATAGCTTCAAAACTATTATAGATAGAGGTGCCATTCTTACTTCAATTTATGGGTTTGTGGCAAAGCCCTATCCAGTGAACCATAAACCAAAGTTGTAGGCTTTCAATTTATGCAAATTAGGCAAATACACAAAATTAAAATGTTGAATAGCTTCAAGACTATAGATACTAGCTTCATTCAAACTTCACTTTATAAGTTTGTGACATGGCCACATCCAATGAACCAAAAAACCGAAGTTGTAGCATTTCCCTTTATAAAAATTAGGCTAATACAAGAAATTTAGATTATGTTGAAAAATGGCAAAATGTAGCATTCGAAACTCATCTCATTTTGAAGGTACCCAGACAAATTTGCGGTGAAGCAAATCTTCTTTTCTAGTTACTGTCTGTGACTATCCCGCTCTTCTTTGATAACCATTGCCTGGGGATGTTTGAAGTAAACATTATATACAAAAACACACATGCTGCAAATCAAGATGCTCATCCAAAATGATTCTGAACAGTTGCTTCTGAAGGATCTGGACCTTACAATTCTGAAGGCTGATGGATTTTACCGGCTTTCCTGGTTCAAAATTTTCTCTATGAGCATATTTTGTTCACCATGATGCCAGATAAGGCCATGAAAATTAACTGCTTAGTTTCTCAGGTACTTTTGAAATAATTTTGATCAGGAGGGAGATTTTTTTGGAGGGGGGGATTTTGATAGCATTTGTACACAATTTTAACGTTGGTGGTTTTCGCACTACAAAATCAATGTTTCTGGGCAACTTTTTATCAGCATTAATAAGGAAAATTGTATCTTTGATCCAAAAATTTCCCCAAAAATGTGTGTGTGTGGGGGGGGGGGGTGACAGATGGAGGAGCCTGAGAAACTAAGGATTGTTTGTGTTTTTTTTGGCCTTACCTGCATTTTTCAAGTGGAACAAGGGAATCCAGACTTTGAGATAATGATAAGGGACACTCTGCATATTTCTCACAATTTTGTGACAGTTTGGATAGTTCAACTTGTTTGGCTTCAAATGAAATTGAGATATGTTTACAGTGGTCTGCTATGAGAGGCCATCCTGAGGCAGGTGCAAAATAGTCACATTAAGAAGGTGGTCTCTCAAAAGAGGTCAGACAATGTGAAAAAGAGCTAGGGACCGTTAAATGTATAGTGTTCCAAAATAGAGGTGGTCTCTCAATGGAGTGGAATATCAAAAGAATGAGTACTTTATAGGCCTCGTGGTACCTTCACATTTGCCAGTGTTGATTACTCATGCATATGGTAATGTATTTTTATTGTTTTATTCACGTTTTTTAATAAAACCACACTTTGAAAGTATATGCACATGGCTAGAGTTTGCATCATGCTGATTTATGGGTGCAGAAATAAACCATCAGCTCAAGTGATTAACTTATTCTGTTTCCAGGGTTTCAACCCTCGGTCGCCTTCAATCCATTCCTGGTCACAGTACGACTGAGTCAATAGCTTACCTTGGCATAGGTTTGGTGAAATGCACCCTACCGGTACCAAGGAAAGCTATTGACCTAGGGCGTGCCATCATGAATGGTCTTGCATGTAAATGTCAGCAGAAGTGGTTTCTAGGAGAAATTAAGGTGAAAACGTTCAGGCAGATGATAATCTTACATCCAGCCACTTGGGGGCGATTTGAGTGGGAAAGGGTTAAGGAGCCAAGATGTGGATGTTTCAAGCATCATCGCCCGAGACTTCTTTACAGCACTAATAAATGAATCAACATTTTGTGTGAAGCTTGAGAAACAAACTTTCCTAGGTCAACAGACTTCCCTAGGTCAAAAGCTATCGTTGCTGTAAATTGGTACAGTGCATTCAAAGGATAGCCTGGAAGGCTGGGATCTCATACTGAGGCCAAACAAAATACCTCTCTTTCCAGTTACCCACCCTTCCTGGGGAAAAATATCATCCAACCTCTTTTTTTTTAAAGAGGACAGGGAAGGTAAAATGTTTAAAATGGTTGTGTTTTACGCCTAAAAAACTAAAAAATTTGGCAATGTACAGCGAAATTACAGTAAAATTCAATAAAATTGACCCCCCCCCAAGTCCTACCAACCTACTTGGAATATTTTCAGTGCGTACCAGGAAACACTAAGATTTTGTTATTATTTGGAGCGACAAAGGGTTGGTATGGATATTTCATGCTTGCCACATGGTGCGTCAAAACCCTTTTGTTCAAGTACAAATATTCACAGCCCTGAGCCCACAGAAGCTGCCTTGTTCAAAGTCATGCTGTGTATGAGGAACACTGGCTTTAATGCAGTCTTCTATGACATGCATATAAGTATACACATTGATCTACAAAAGCATTTTATGTTAATCCTCTAATTTTTTATAGTATTAACACTTTCCAGTCAGACTGCATGTATATGCGGCCTCACAAAAATTGCCGTTGCGATTGGAGTCCAGGTATATGCAGACTCTCCCGCCTACATTACTTTTTGGGTTATGTTGCATGAAAGACCCACAGATTTGCACTAAATATCATCTTTAACATGTACACTTCCCCGTATAGCATTAATTTGGCGATTGGAATGCCATCGTAAATTTTGTACAGGTTTTTGAAGTTGCAGTAGGCTCCTGTCGATATCGATATGTGTTCAAGGTCACGTGGGGGTACACCTGCATTATGGCAGCCCAAGGTTATCAGCTTGAGGTACCACCTGGTTCTATGAGGCAACATTATGGCAAATTCATCATTGAATTATTAATTTCAGAGCTAAAGTAGTATGAATTGCAGGGAAAAATGGTCATTTGTCATCTGTCTTGCATTTCTGGCCGTTCAAGGCATGTTTGGGATTAATTCAAATATTTTCTTGTCCAATAATGATAAAATTAAATGAAAAAGAGGCAAAATTTATGATGGCGCCCATATCACTGGACCTGAGGTGACCTTGAGATAATTTCAGCAATGCACATTCAGAGGTCTTTTTGCAGCTTTCCTGTGACAAAAGTTTCTCACTCACAAATTTTCCAAATATGTTTACCAATGTGTTTTATCTGAAATTTGCTGAATTTGTGTGGCTATGCAGATTTCAGTTATTGGCCAGCTTATCCAATAACCTGATTAACATGGTTCTCCTGTCCCAAATTCTATTTTATACAAACAATGTGTATTTTGCAAAAAAGCAAAGGCATAAATGTATTTGTGATGTGACCTGTCAAGACCCCATCACTAAGAAAAAAAGGGTTTAGGAAAAAAAGGGTTTAGGAAAAAAAGGGTTTAGGAATGCAGCATGGACCTTGGTGAACCATTTCATGTTTTTAAACACAAGTTATTTTGCAAAATATCAGAATGTGAAACAATACTTTGGTTACCATGGCAACCAAGTGTTACACCAATTATTTTCATTTTGACATTTTCGGAACCCGCGAGCACTACTTCTACTGAGCAAGGGAGTATATACATTTCATTATTTTAACTACATTTATAATATACACAGAATAAATTGGGTCCAACATTTGGAATTTTAGCCAGAATCCCCAGACACAGGCTGCTTAAGTCAATGAAACAGCCCAGACTGGAAAGTGTTTAAAGTTAATTTAGATTTGGTAACCTTGGCATCAACTGGGTCAGGGGCCTTATGCTTGTGTGTAGATTCATGAAGTAAAGAAATGGGGTTGTTTTTTTTGTTGGTTTTTTTTTTTTTGAAATTTATAAATAAGATTTACATTATAAGTTGGAAAATTACAAATATAACTTACATTACCAAAAGACTACATTAACTCTTTCAGTGCCAATCATGACTTAAGTCAACCTACTTATGCGAAACTAGTCTCAATTGTCATCAGGATCCCAAATTCATATTTCTCATGGAAAACCTTTGATTCAAGTACCAGTATGCCTTTTTGTTCCAGAGAGAATGCCCCAGGTCAACAGCTCTTCTTGGCAGGAATTGGGTGCAGTGCACCTAATGTGCGCCAAGAAAAACTGTTGACTCAGTCCAAAATTTTGGACCAAAAGAATTGATTTATTGTCATTAGATCATGGTTCACAAAAAAAAAACCGAATTATCCATGATAATGCATCATGAAAGTGACATTTAGTAGGTATAACTTACAACATCAGCTAAAGCAAGATTATCTTGTGACTTTTTTTACAGTTACTGTTGTCAAACATTTGACTCCAACAGCCTTTGAGGGTAAAGGGTCAAAATTATTTGACAGTGAACCATGTGACTAACAAGAACCAATGGCAGTAAAGGCTGAAAATCACATGACTGCATGAACCAATCAAAACAAAGGGAGTAAACCATGTGACTGCCTAACCCAGTGACTAGGGGATCCTTTTGCATGCCAGAATGCAAGTGTAGAATTCTGAAAGTGCATCACAGAAACTCTGTACCTAAACACACTTAAGGTATGATTTGAACACTTGATGGTACGTTCTGTTGTACGGTTTATCTTATGTGCAGTCACAATTTTACCATGTATATTGAATCAAAGAGATTAGATTTTTTGTCGGTCAGTCTTCACCTCATATGGCTTACCATGGTTTACTGCCAAACATATAATGCCTTGTGTTACAAATTAACCCTATTGACCAACCATACTTTCTTAACCCTCCCCCCCCCCCATCTTCTGATTAAAAAACAAAAAACAAAAAATCCTGTCAAGTATTGCGAAATATTCTCCTTTTATGACTGATAGGGTACCTGGACAGTTACAAGTGTATATCTCCAGTTGGGGAGCAGGTTGACTTTTAGAAGTGCTTGATATATGTGGCAAACAGATAATATGGTCACGATTGTTTTTGTGTACGTGCATTTTGACTTTGTATATGTCAGCCAGCTCTTACTCCAACAAACTTCAGCACCCATCATGTAGCCAAAAGATGGATATCCCCTGAGCCATATGCCTGTGTCTTAAGAAATTAAAGGTTTAATTCCATCAGTTATGTGTGGGTTAATGCCATAATGATTATGTGTGATACAAGGAAGATTTTTGTAATTATCATCTTCTAATCTACCTGGAGTACATATTGCCATCTTCCAATTACACCCTGGTGTGATAAAATGACAGTTAAAATGCTTATTTGACAAACGGATAGAGAGGTTAAATTTATAACTGCTAATTCCTCATGTTAATTTGTGGAGAAAAAGTGAGGGTCATGAAATTAAGTGATCACAAGATGTGAATGGTCAACCATGACAGGATGGGCAGCACCACCTGTAGGTGAATTCAGAACTAACCTGGATTTCTGCTAACACTTTCTCAAGCATGCTCCATTATCATAATGATTCCAAATTCAAATTCCTCACTAGAAGACCTTTTATTCAAGTAAGAGAATGCCTACACTTGAACTTCCAGAGAAGGACAGAAAGGTCCTGGTGAACAGCTTTCCTTGGTGAATACACCAAAGGCATCCGGGGAAAACCCCTGACTCAGTCTCTGACTTAGCACTGAAAGAGCTACTTTCTCCATGAGGGTTTCTACATGTATTGCATCAAAATGTTATTTTTTAACACATAAGTTATGTTATCCTTGTAATTTTCATCTCTTACGCGTGTACAAGCAGTATACATGTTTCACATAAGGTTTCCATATTGGTAGGCACATGAACATCAAGGTCTGGTGTGAGGAGTACATGTTATATGGTTTATACAATTGGTGAATATCAGTTGGGAGTTCCAGTTGGGTCCAAAGGTAAAGTACGGAAATTAGATGGCTGAGTGACCAGTTGATCCACAAAACTGGTGGTGAGAGCCGATGCAGTGAATGTGTGTAAAAAGATGTGTATCGGACGTTAAGCTTCATATCATGTAACTACATCAATTCTCGGGCACCAGGTTATATTAAAAAGCTTAAATGCAGAAAGTGGGAGATCTCTTTCCACAAGAGGTAGAAAAGTGGGAAGCAGACGGGGCCAGCGCTGAAGGTGTGACGCCACGCTGGGATGGTCGGAGAGTATGCTTCCTCGAGAAAACTAAACAATTGCACTTCCTTTACTGTAATCTTGAGGGCCATTTGAGGTGCCTTACGAGGGGAAATTTCTGAAAAGAAATATTTATAAAAATATAAATAAAATAACTATATATAAATGAATAAATATGTATTCGTTTTACAATGTTCATTGGAAGAATTATGAATATGTAGAGGCAAATCACCAAGTTTTTATTTGCCATTGGCCTGCACTGTACTGGGAGTGTCAATTTCCTTGACTACCCTTGTGGTGGTTTGAGTAATTATAAGTCCTTTGTTACCAAAAGCTAATTTCAACACCTGTCAGTGTCCTCGATACATATATTTTCTCAACCTATAAGTCATAAAGCCTTTCACAATGTTTACTTGTGAGTTCACTTGACATTTTTTGATAATTGATTGTGGAAAAAAAGAGGTTCTTTTTAGAGAAGGGAAGATCATGAGAGTTTCACAAAAATGTATGGAAATGTTGGTGATCTGAGGCTGTCTGATGGGCTACAAGCTAAACTCTAGTTCTTTTTCACTGACAGAAGATTCAAGCAAATGTTACATGTTAACCAGCAGTTATGATATCTATGCTGGAAGTTCTCTCGAATTATGTTCATTTGCTTTAGAACTCTAAAGACAAACAAAAGCAAACCCTTCAAAATTTGCTGCATTTTGAACACAATAAACCCCAATTCTATATGCAGATTTGTTCAAATAACCTTCAAAAATAAAACTGGTTTCTTGGTTTGGGGTGTTAATCCATAGAGATATCATCTTGTAAATGGTACTGCATGGCTAAATGAAAGTAGGTCTGAGAGTCATAACTAGAAAGATCATGAATATTTTGTCGGGAAAAGGTTTGTTTCAGTTAACATTGACTTTTATAGAATTGCACATATACAACTTTCTTTTTGATCTTAATTTCAATTAATTATTTATTCTTTCAGGCATATCAATGAGAAGATTCAAAACAAATACATTAACCACAAAGTGATCTCTCTTCAACTTAACAGTGTCAAGATAATAGCATGCAGGTTTTGGTGTCTCAGGTTCAGATGGAGACAATTGATTTTCATAAAATAATTGAATATACACTTATAGATGAATGAATTGCATGCTTGCTCTTTTTAGGTGCTTGATGCATTGCATATTATAATCAGTGGTCAATTTATCAATATCTTCTCTGGATATCAGGCTTGCCTGTATAAAAAAAACTTACTTGATGAATCTGTATGTTACATGTATATGATAAATTGATGATTTTTTTTTCATATGATTGACTGTTTCACTTCGGATGTTCCAAATACCTGCCCAGGACATACAATCTTGTGGTAAAAAAGGAATATAATATAAAGTGTACAATATTCATTGAAACTGGTATCTTCAAACACGTATTAAATTTTACATTCTATAACTTGGCAATTCAATCTATACATATCGTGAAAAAAAAATGTGATCACAGGACTCAAACCAATATTGTCTATATGTTTAGATACTTCCTCTATCATGAAAAAGAAGAATAAAATGATAAATAAGGTCATGAATGGGATGACTATGCGGTATATAAAGTATTCTTTATCCAGCATCTTTGCCTTGGCAAATGGCTGCATGTGATTGGTAGATTCTTGCTCTGGGTATATGTCATGTGATGCAGTAACCATGTATTATAATAGATGCACCATACATGACTTCATGTGTGTGTATATAGCCCTTACCACTCACCAAGGGTAATATGTTTTAACTTTTAATTAATTCACATTGAATATTTTTGTTAACTATTTTACATAAAATGAAATAAAATAATCATTCTTTGGCAGAGTCACCAGAGGTAACATTTCACATTACTTTTATGGGCATCATGTAAATAGGTTGAATCTTATGTCATGGAGGGGAGAAAGTCATGACCTTCTGACATTGAGGTGGAAGAAGTAATCACGTGATGCCACTTGCCATACACCTTGTCAATAAAGGTCAACATGTTCTGCCACTATCAGTTCTTGTTTCTTGATTTTATGCAGATTAGCCACATATTGCATTAATTGATACCCCAAGAGCCAACAAACCAATTTAATTACATAAACAATAAATATATTATCTAAAATATCAATAATTAATGCACCAAACCTTATTTTAAAATGATATTTAACTCTTTCAGTGCCTGATTTCGGACTGAGTCAACACCTTTCTCGGTGCACCTTGGGTACCGAGAAAAGCTGTTGACTTGGGATATTTTCTTTGGAACTATAGGCATGCTGGTACTTGAATGAAAGTTTTTTTTTATGAGGAATAAGAATCTGGAATCCATATGATAATTCAGACTAGTTTGACTCAAGTAGATTGATTTAAGTCATGCTTGGCACTGAAACAGTTAAAGTATTTACTGCACTGCAACTCAGATGCTGACAAGTTTAAGGAAGTTGTACTCAGCTTGGATGTCCTGCAGTGTGTAAATTCTGCCAGAAATGACCAAGGTACATGCATTTTGTGCCTCCTTGACACTCTTGTCACTACGCGGGGGTCAGCTCATAATTCGCTTAATTACATAATCCAGCATGTATCAAAGAGCATCTGTTTTGAACACAATTTAAGCGTTGATAAGCGAGTCTATTCCATGCAAAGATTTTCTTCTGCCAAATTACGTCTATTATGTTATATGCCACTCGGCTGAGTAAAATATTAATGAACCCCTATTGGCAGTTTTTCAATGAGTTAATGTGGAATAGGACTTGGCTTTTTATTATCAGACTTGATGGTGTTCAAACGGTACTCTGCTTACAGATTTGGGTTTTGCAGAGTTTCTCTTACACATTAACCATTTTGGCACAAGTTTCTTTTTTTGTTTGGCTTTGCCCCACCGTCAGTCTGTGGCTATGCAGAAGTGGTGAAAAAGTCAATGCTGGTTCCTTCTTTATGATATAACTATTGCATATGGTGAGATAATACAAAAGATCTGTAATCTGCACACCGCAAGGTATTGCCTGGGCCCAGAGAAATGATGAATCACTGAGGCAAAATGTATAACCGAAGTGGTAGGGATCAACAACCCTTCACCAAGCGAAAAGAGGGGACCAGCTGCATGTACTGTGGTGGCCTGCACAACCACAATATAAATTTGGGCAAATCACAATGCAGTTATGGATAGATCACACCAAAATCTGCACACTTTTACATTACTCTATATGAAACACTTGTGAGGCTGCACTTGGAATATGGTAATGTTATGTGGGAACCCCACAGAGTGGGCTAAGAAGCTGCTTACACACTAGAGAGGCAAGCCACAAAGCTTTGTGGCAAAAATTTACAATACACCTAACCACGAGAGACTCAAACATCAGAGCCACCATCCCTGTACCTATTTGAAGAAGTAATATTAATAACACACCTGCCCAGTCGTACTATTTAGGAGAAATGTTTGCTATTTGGGAGGTGAAATTTTCACAAAGTACTGTAAAATTTGATAAAAATAGTAAAATATTACGATTTTTAAGAAGTTTTCTGTAATAATTGATATGAGAACTCTACTTATTACTGTTTTCTACAAGGAGTATTACTACATGTATTTCCGAAACTTGAGGATTGGCAGGTATAATAATAATAATAATAATAATAATAATAATAATAATAATAATAATAATGATAATGACAATGATAATGATAATAATAATAATAATAATTTAATAATGATAACAATAATAATAATAATAATAATAATAATAATAATAATAATAATAATAATAATAATAATAATAATAATTTAATAGAAATAATAATAATAACAATAATGATAATAATAATAATAATAATAATAATAATAATAATAATAATGATGATGATGATAATAATAACAACAACAACACCATGAAAGGAATAAAAGAAGAATCAAAGTTAGCTTGTCACTCATCATAACAAAAAATATATCTTCTGATCTGGTATGCATACAGGCTTATTGGCAAAAACAATATACACAGTTCTACACAAAGTATATTGTATGGGATTAAAGGCTCTGTTGTCCACAAAAATATGAAGGTGCATAGTAAAGCTGTCATGAATTGATACTTGGATATTGTCATCATGTATGTGCATATCAAAATTATAACATTTTTAATGCCTCTGACATCAATCAAGTGGGGGTGGGGGAAACTTGGGGACTGTAACAGTCCTGTGCTCAGCTCACCGTGCATACACAGACTGAAATGGTCCTGCGAATTTCAGAATGATATCAAGCTCACCTTTTTTAAGACCATCATCACTGTTGTTTATATGAACATATTCCCTAACTGATTTTTCCAAATTTTGGCAATTTAGTTGGTGGAAATTATAAGTTCACATGCATTACCAGTAAGTCTGAAGAGGATCCAACTAAAAATTTCGGAGAAAAAGTCAAGAATAGTGAAAATACACAAAAATTCTGAAAAAAAGCGAAAAATAACTACAGTGTCACCTGTTGAATAAATTAAGGTCTAGAGATTCCCAGAAAGGTCCCTATGCAGTTTTAAAACAATTGGCTTGGCTGTTTCAGAGAGACGTTTTTAAAGATTTGTATGAAAAATAAACATGAAAATTCGTAAACAATTTTTAAATCATTGGAGGATGACCATTTGAGAAAATTGGTAGAGATCCACCTACGTTACACCCACCTGGTGAAAAAGTTTGTTTATCCTTCCCACAAGCTATATTTCCACCACGTTTCACAACACGTTGAGGGACTGTTTTGGATATAAAGTCGAAAATGGTGAAAACACACAAAAAATATGTAAATACCATACATAGAAAAAAGGCACAGCACCACCTGTTGAACAAAGTAAGATCGGGCGATCCCTAGAAGTGTCTATTTGGTAGAGACGCAACTAAGGCACATCCCCACCAAGT
Source organism: Hermodice carunculata (assembly GCA_964020975.1). Classification (NCBI taxonomy): domain Eukaryota; kingdom Metazoa; phylum Annelida; class Polychaeta; order Eunicida; family Amphinomidae; genus Hermodice; species Hermodice carunculata. Next base: position 31,835,488 of record OZ026618.1, read on the forward strand.
TTGAAATGAATCTAGTTGATGCTTTTGCTTCTAGCAATTATAGCAACTAATAGGTTAAGGAACATTACATTTTGGTTGCTTTTAGAAAAACCTAACACAACATGTTTCCATTCAATTTTAAAGCCAAAATATGCTAGGAAAAAACATATATTAGCAACTCTGTTGCAGGCAAATATTTGCTCTGGAAACTCCTCCATATTACAAACCCTGCAATATTTATGAATGTCTTTATTCCACTTATTCAATCTTTGACCACATGTAATCAATCTATCCTGTAAGTAATAATTAAATTGAACAGCTAGTTTATTGCAATCAATTTTGGATATTTTTTGCTCATAAACTGATTCCCATTTTATTATATATTGTTTTAAATTGAATTTTTTACTTCAATAATTTTGCATATAAGGCTTCTTAAAATTTTTACTTGTGTTGTATATTTTCGAGATATTTCGATTTCCACTAATCCAGAATACATAAAATATAACCATGTTTGAAATTATAAAAGTTCTTCTTTACATTAATATATTGTACCTTAGTCAAACAAAATTTTTTGACAAATTCTTTAATACCTTTTTTTTTTGTCAAGTACTCATATATCCAATTACTTTTATCTATTAATTTGTCGCATATTAAGTTTTCTGACAACCATTTCACACATCATCAAACAAATCATAAACATATATAAATAAACTTCTTATCTAATTCTTAAATCAAAAGATATGTTCCTTGAAATAAAAAGCATTCATTTCGCCATATTACCTGTGACAAAAAAGTATAATCTGACATTCTGTATCACATCTAGGTTTTTACGTTTATTAAAAACAAAACAAAACAAAACAACAACAACAACAACAACAACAACAACAACAACAAAATTCTTTATAAAAATTGCTCAACTTAACATTTGATGGTATTTTTTTTCTTTTTGGTATCAAAAATCTGTTTTTACCAAGCAGTCAAGGTTCAATTTCAACATGTTGATTTGTTCACCAAACACACTTTTCCAATAACCATATTGAAATAAAAGCCTAGGAATCCAAGCACACTTCAGAGCACGTATTTTACACTGTAAAGCATGTTAAGTCGACCGTCCTCAACTTTACCATTAGCTGTATCATGTTTCACACGGTCTTTCTTGTTCCAAATATACAATGTTTCCCTTTTTTTACCACCTCTTCAGGAACTTAAAGTGAACTGAAAACATATGTAAGCTTAGCTAAGGCTAATGTCTTAATAATAAGCACTTTGCAGAAGTTAACTATCTATTATTTCTTTCAGTTAATAGAGAGTCTAACTGCTCAATTTTTGAAACCCAGTTTTTGTCATGGCATTCTATTTTATTATGTCCAATATATAATCCTAAGCACTTAGTTGAATTATTAGTAAACATTTTACCTTTATATTCACTGAACATGTCCTTAAGGGGTCCTAACAATAAACCTTAAGTTTTTTCAAGATTCAATCTTAAACCAGCTACTGCACCAATTTTTTCAATTATTGATAAGCCAAGTGATATTGAGTCAATATTATCGACAAAAGTTGTGAAATCATCTGCATGTTGAGATATGCGAACTTCTTTCTCCTTAATTTTATAACCTGTTACATCTTTATCTTTTCTGATTTTAGTTACCAATATCCAACAACTAGCAATAGGATGAATATTAAAGCAGGAGCAGGACAGCCTTGTCTTATTCCGCGATACAATTTCACATCTTTTGAAAGCCAACCATTATTTTTTATTCTTAACTTTGGATCTTTGTACAAAATGTATATCTATTTTATAAAAGTTGTGCTGAAGCCATACTTTTCTAATGTTTTCAACATGAAGTCCCAATTAACCATATCAAATACTTTTTCAAAGTCAAGACAAAAAAGTATACCTTTTTATTAAACATTTCTGAATAATCAACAATAGGTTATACCAGTCTAGCATTGCAACCTATATAACGCTTCTTGATGTATGCAAATTAATCTGTATTAATTAATTCAGGATTCATATTTTTGTAACCGGTTTGACAGAATAAAAGCAAGAATTTTGTAATCGTAATTAGTCCAACTAATAAGTCAGTAATTTTTGAAACATTCTTTGTGTCCCTTTTAAAAAAATATTGCTAAAGCAGCTTTTTAGCAGATTCTGGCATCTAACCCACTTCAAAGGTTTCATACACTATATTCTTAAAAGTTTCTTTCATAATATCCCAACATCTTTTGCAAAATTCGAGAATAATTCCACCCAGACCTGGCGATTTATCATTTTTCAAATCTTTAACAACATGAAATACTTCACTCTCTGTAATTAACTTATCACAGACAATTTTGTCGTCATTTGTCAAGGTATTAGGTACAGTCACTGACTCTAAATATCTTGGAATTTCTTCACTTTTACAGTCGCTTTAAGAGTATAACATTGAGTAAAAATTAGTAGAAACTTCTAAAATTTCACTATCATCACAAACATTTTTTTCTCGGTCTCTTAGTTTCATTATGAAATTGAAACCCTGTCTCTTCTTTTTTGGCCTGAGAATATATTTGGAACATTTTCCACCTTCTTCTGCCCATTTAACTCTAGCACGTATCTTAAAACCTCTTGCCTTTTCATAAAGGAGTTTCCTTTCGACAGTACTGTCGTCATTAGAATTTTCATTCAAGCGTTCCATAACATAGCCAAGGTCATGTTGCAAACATTTAATTTTTTGAAAAAAATCTACTGTTTCTGAAGAAAATACATGATAGAAAATTCTGTAATTTTTACATTTGTAATTTTTCATAGTATCCTTTTTGATAAAACGTCTTTATATTCCTTCGATGAATCATCTACTATATTTCTAACCCCTAGACACTTTTAAGAATCATCTACTAGAGAAGCATTCATTTCCAGTTACCTTTACCACGCCTATTATCAGCATGTTTAAATGTCACAGTTATTGCTTCATGATCAGCACTTACAGTATGATTTATTTTTGAACATTTTTCACTTAGAAGACAGTTGTTTGAAACTAATATATAGTCAAATCTACTCTTAGTATTTTATTTTTTGTCATGATAGGTAAACCCAGATTAACCAGGATATAAAGTTGAGCAACAGTAAAGTATATCCAAAACATGAAAACATGTTTTGAATGACTTTTCGATTTTTATCGTTGATATGAGTATCAGGAGTACGATCATAATCTTTCAAACCAAAATTTAAGTCTCTGGCAATAATGATATTATTATCATTTGCTGCATACTATTAAACCCATTTTAGAGTTCTACCAAAAAATTCTTGTCTAGTTTCCTCAGCATTTGGAGCATATAAACAGACTAATGTTACAGCCTGTCACATAATTCAATATTAATTAATAATCATCTGCCATCGTTACTTCGAGGAGTATTTCATATCTTATAATGTAACTTATCAGAAAATAAAATCACAACACTTCTACTGTGACTGTAATCAAAAACAGCATGAATTGCTTTACTTTTCCAACCAGCATATATGTAAAGTAGTATCCTGTTGGTACAAGAAGTTTCTTGAAGAAAGATAATGTGTACATTTTTCAATTATAAACAAGAAAATATGTTACATTTTTTATGTTAGTCGTTGAGACCACGAACATTTATAGAAAGAAAAGCCAAATTATGTTCATTAATTTTCTCATTTAAACACCAAACTAAGGAAAGAGAAGAAAAATAGTAGACACACGATTCATTACCGATAAATATATAAAGACTCATTTACACCCTAAAAGGCAAAATATTTGACTGTCCCTTCCATGAAAGAGTAGGTACAGAAGACAGTCCAAATATGTGTACAGTTATAATTATTATTATTATTATTATTATTATTATTATTATTATTATTATTATTATTATTATTATTATTATTATTATTATTATTATTATTATTATCATTATCATTATCATTATCATTATCATTATCATTATCATTATCATTATTCGGCAGTGTGTTGTAGAAACAGTCGCTGTTGACACCTCCCCCCTGAACAGCCCAAACTAAGGCATTGTTCCAGCAGGATCTAAGCAGATGACCACAGGACTTGGAATAGTACAGACGTTTATAACTAGAACTTCCTAAGTCGTCTTTAATATCCAGCATGATATCACTGTCGGCATAATGTAAGTTGTTGTACATAACTCAATTTACAACACTTAATCAGTATCATGGAGCTACTATATGTAGCTCCATGGTCAGTATCCATGCCAGGCATGAAGCCTGAAAAAAATAAGTGAATTAAATTCCAAAAATATATTGATTTTTTACCTGCCATAGGTTTCTTGTAGCGTGCACTCTCGTCATTATGACACGTACTCCTCTGCAAAATTAACTGTTGAGTGGGAATACTGTCCAACTCACTTAAATCTGTCATTTTGGCTTCCACCACCTTCTCTTCCTACTACCACATTGGTAAGTGGAAAATACATGAGCAAGCAGTCAGACTTGACTGTGCATGTGACAACTTACAAAAGTGGCAAAGTACACCATTCACAAAAGGCAGCGGTAAAATATCGCGCACCAAGGAATATCTTGGTCAGTTCCTACCAATCTTGTTACAAGTCATTTATAACATGTCACAATGGCCATTATGCCATCAAAATTAACTCGGTCTTCCACCACGTTGATTGTGTGGCATAATGGTCATGTGACATGTTATAACTGTCACTTAGCAAACCATGGTGTCAGGATAGCATAGTGTCTCATACTTGACAGAGGTAGTGAGTTTCAAGTTCGGATTTAATTTAATTTATTCCCTCAAGCATACCAAGCGCTGACCGGTTGTCAATAGAAAGTGGAACGCCTTTGATGGTGGTTTTGGGTTACCTTTTGTCCCGATGCAGATATACCAGTGGAGTGGGGGTTATGGTTGAACAGCTGTACAGATTGATTACGTAATTAGATACTCGCAATAATCAACTTGATTTTAGCTTCAGTCCAAGGGAGATATATCCTCCAAAGATCTGTCTCCTTTTGGATGCACAAAATGTCTTTGGAGGTGACTACCTCCTTCACACACACACACACACACACACACACACACACACACACACACAGCATGGTATGTGCAGCATTCACTTGCACAAAACAGCACACACATCAACCAGCTCCGTGTACTTACATCTCAGAGACAGAAGTATACATAGGCCTATTAGCAAACCAATTATAAATCTGTGTGCAAAATATCTGAAAACGACATATTGAAAGAAAACGCAAACACAACTACACGCAAAATCATTAAAAAAAAAAACAATTTCAAGGCTGCATCAACAATAAACACTTGTTCTGGGCCACCCTCAATTTTTTATCTGAACAGTGGAGCAATATCTCAAACATAAGGCATTTAAACTTTAAGAACTCAGTGCTAAACTTGTGGTTTGTGAATAAATACAGAAAAAATTTTAAAGTTCACACACTCTAAAAACGTGGCATGTTCAGCATTCACTTGTACAAAACAGCGCATACTACAAACAGCACAGTGTACCTTATCACAATACAAACCAACGCCCAACACACACACACAACCCTCTAGGCACAGTGCGTATGATGTTAAACGTCAAACCGTATAGATGACAGGCTACATACGCACTGAAACAGTAAATAGAAGTTAACAGAAGTCTCTCAGAAATCTGGACAAACGAAATTCTGAAAGAAGTAGAGGACCTCAAATACTGAATAAATTTTTGAAATACCTATAAACTATTTCTTCAACAATATCATTGGGAACATTATAATGTGTAGAGGTTATGTAGACTACATATAATTTGTGTCTGGATTTATTGCCACAAACATTCATAATTTAGATATATACATTTATGACGCACATTCTGACAAAACAATTTGTTTGAGTGATGTTTATTATACAAAATGTTAAACTTTTGGGTCACAATGGTGATATTCCTGAGGAAAATTTAATTTTTTCATCCCAATTGAGGGCACTACCTGACATTTAAAAAATGTTGCCTTCTGACATTAGACCTCAGGACACGAATATGCAGCATAAGCCTATATGTTTACCTCCAATCAGTTTTGCAAAGCTCAATCGAAAGATCTATAGGCAAAGATATATCGTAATACATGTCAAGATTTGAGAATTAAATATAATTGCAGTCAATCTGTAAATTATTTCAAAATTTAGCTCAGTGCTGGAACATACCAGCGGATTTTTGTTTAAATTCCCCACTAAGGTGTTGGTGTTGTCTAAGTATATAAATCAGAATGAAAAATTCTCTGTCTTATCACATGGCGACTTTTAATGTTTTATTTCGTATACTATTGACGTTTCGTATACTATTGGCATTATTGCGCATATACCCCTTAACTTCGTGTGAGAATTTACCGCATAAAATGAATCGTTGGGTACAAATTTTTTAGCGTTAAAAAGAATTAAGGCTCATGATGATTTGTATCAATAGGAAAAATTACATGAACACAACCAGACAACTTTACAAATACAGTTGCAAGCAAAGAAGCAAAAACTATGGTCAGAGTAAAATGTAAAATCCAATATGGCCGCCCCATCTGACCTACTTTTTCCCATTTTTCTCAGAAAAAGTTTTACTTGTTTTTGGGCTGCAGGATTGTTAAAGTTTGTCAACTAACTTAACTTTATTATTGGCGTCTTATGCCTCGAGTATGAAAAGTTATTTATTTATTTTTTATTTTTGTTTTGTTTTTTGTTTTTGTTTTTTGTTTTTGTTTTTGTATTTTTTTTTTATTTTCTTTTTATTTTGTTTCGTTAGAAAGTAGCATATCATGAGATTTTTTGCATTCTGAAACTCCTGACTTCTATCAACTATTAAAAATTTTGCAAAGAGCGTTGGCAAGGTAGACCAAGCAAACTTTGTCCAGGGGTATCAGACCTTTCCCAAAATATGTAATACAAAAGTATGTTAGGATTTTCCCACTCCAATCTGTATCTTGGTGCGTTGGATCCCAGCCTAAGATGTAGTTTCGTCATATGTATTTGCTATGGCTCCCAGAGGGCGTTTGATTCTGATCTCCCTCTCCACCCCCCTTCCGTTCGACTTGGCAAAATGCTGGTAGTCCAGTATGTGGCGCCATCAGATGGCAATGGAACGTAACTCCACGGACGTGGGCACAGTATATATGATCATGAGCACGCAAGCGAACTGTTCAGCTTGCCTGGCTGGGTGATGCTGCAAAAGAAGGCAAGTAAGATTAATCAATAATAGCAAGTCCAATGCAATACACCACCTATCTGTTAAAAATCTTAGTTTGCTTAAATTTACAGACATATTTAAATCATCTTGCATTAAATTATATTTTAAGTATGAAAATAATGTTACCTAGATATTTTAATAACGTATTCAATGATAATCAAGCACAACGAACCGAAAGACCCAGAAGAGCTGTTCTTGCCCCACATAGATATGATGCGACAATACGTAATATCCCTGTTTTAACCCCAACTATGCCAATAGTTGCCATAACTCTAGAGTTAGCCGTTTGTGCATTAGATACAAAATACCCGACCTAATTAATGAAAACTACTTACCTGAAATTGCCATGCCAAAAATCCATACTCATCCCTTTAAAGGTTTCAACCAGTAGGCAAAGAAGTACATTATTGATAACTATGAAACCAACTGCAATATTGCCAATTGTTATATCTGTACCAGTAATAATCATTGTGAATCACTTATCATCTTTATCTTTATCATCATTTGGTCTAACAACCCTGAGAAAACTTTTTGTTCCTCAGCCAGCAGCGTATGAATTGTACAATAGTATAGTAAACTTTTCTTAACTCTTGGGTGGCCTGCATGATACCGATTCTCCGGAATCTTAATGCAGTGTCTCCTGGTTTAAATATGATATTGTATGTATCATGTATACTGATGTACTGATGCTTAGACCAAATAAAGTCCTTCAACCAACCAAAAAAATCATGTGTGCTCGGATCACTGTATGGTGTTGGTCATTCCACTTTTCCCGAGCACAGACCTTGTGGGGCTTGTTTCCACCCCGCCCAACACTGTTCTATCCCTTTTCTCCGCCTCCATGATAACTCATTGCCCATGTAGATAAAAAGTGCATAGGACTAATACAGGAAGAAAAGGGCTGTACTAGCTTTTTTGAAAACCAGGTGAAAACTCATCAGAAGGACAGTCACATGTTGTTCACGGACGAGTCCCGCGAGGGGAACCATACTAGCACAAGGCTAGTTGTAATATTATAATTAGCCACGCGGCCTGGCTGGGTAACGTCGATTAGGGCGGTCCACTCTACATAGACTTAGCGAAGGCGACACACAGAATTTAACCCGCTTTGTGTGTGTAATTTATCCATGAACGAGAATTGTGTGGAGCATTTTCTACAAGGCAACTTGACTTATAGCGCTCTCAAACGATAGGTATATGCATATGAATCTCTTGGGAGTCCTGTTGAAATCTCGGGAAAGGGGGGGGGGGGAATACTGCCGTTACTTTTCATTTCGGGTAGGTTCCGAGGGAAAGACCTCCATTTTTGACCACTTGTCGCTCTCAAAGACCCCCCTTTTTCAAACCATCGATCCTAAAGGCCTCATATGGTTTTAAAATATTCGCTCCCAAAGACCCCGATAAATTGTACTAGAGCTCAATTAATTTTTTCCTTATGGGGTGTGCACTTCTACCCTGGGACTTGTCAATGCCAGCTCCCAAAGACCCCCCTATTTTCTTATTAATTATCTCCCATTGGGTCTGGGTCTCATACCCTCAGTGGAGTATATCCACCCTAAATATGGGTAGTGCCCTCCCCCCGGGGGTTGAAATACTGGCTGTCTTGACCACAGGGCCAACTAACGTTAGCAGAATGGTTGCCTTTATACTCTGGTACTTTGGTAGATAGGAACCCATAAATACTGACCACCAGGTAATCAGTATTTCCCACACACAGTGACTTTGGTGGGCAGTACAGATCTATGGGTTCGTATCTATGAGAATATGAGACAACCATTCTGCTGGTGGTGCTCTGTTAGGGGAAAGGGGGGGTACTGAAAATCTAATAATCATTAATCCAACCGTTTTGATTAAAAAAAACAAACCTAAATCCTTTATAAAATTGCAAAGAATCCTAAAATATCTTAAATTTTCAGTAGTCGTTTAATCCTAAACGAGTAGAAAAATCTAAAAAATAAAAATAATCCACACTTTGAAATTCAAATAATCCCATTAAAAAGGATCAAAATCCAGTAATCCTAAAACCCTAACAGGGCCCCTCTTTCGGCTAAGTATTGGATTCTTGAAGATAGTTTACCTCCCTGGGCCATGTTGGCGGGGGGGGGGGGGGGGGGGCAGGAGAGGGGCAGTGTGCTCCCATTACTTAGCATTAGCCATTAAGGGTAGCCTCCGCGGGAAAGACTCCCATTTTTACCACTTGTCGTTCTCAACGACCCCCGCCCTTTTTTTTTAATTTTCAAACGATCGATCCTTTGAGGCCCCATATTTTTAATTGTCGCTCCCCCTCCCTCCTAAATTGTACTAGAGCTCAATTACGGCTCCTGTTCCATTTGTGATGGGATTAAGTTTTTTTGTTGTTATGAATAAATTATGATTTGTTTTTTAATATTATAGGTGCATAGTATTTTGCAGTTGCATGGCGCAAATATTTGTAATTGAGCAGCGCAAAGCATTGTGAACTGTATTTGAATGAAGGCGTGTCTGTGACGTATACGTGATTGGCCTTACCTAATATGTGTGTCACTTGGCGGGACTTTAACTCTCATCGGCCAAACTCGGGTAGGTTCGGTATTTATCCCTTTTTTGTTTCATGGCATTCAACCATGATTTTCCGGCGAGCTTCGTTCATTCGTTTTTTTTGGCAAGGCTAGGGATCAGACGTGTCTGACAGAGACTACTGACAATATAGTGCGCAATTACTTGTAAGTGTATTTTCTTTTCATAGATTGCATCAAAAGTTTTCTCATGAGACGCCTAAAATGCTGTGTAATAGAATGATATATATATATTTTTTTCATAATGAGAGTATTTTTGTGTGGTTTGTGAAGTTGGGTTTTGACGTAAGTGTTACGACAGGTCTGTGTAAAAAATGGACAAAGTCTCAGCTTCATTCTGAAATTTACATCGTGGTAGCACATTGTACAGTGCATTACAATGTTTGAACAAGCCTACAAGGACCTACAGTAGGTCCATGGTTTGAACAAAGTTTTGTAAGAAGGTGGTTGCGTGAAATATGTTGTGGAGCATGGATGTGAATTTGATATTTATGGATAGATTTTGAACATGTACGCTGTATACTAGGCATGGCAGCTATTCTTATTAACTTTATTTTCTAGCATGATACACCCTGTGTGCTCTGTGCACCGTGTTACCTGGCTGTGATACCCAGCTGATTTCTGGTGCAATGTGCGCTTGATTGGATTGGTAGCGTACATGTATATCTCATCGCACAGCCGAATGTGACATGTGGTGGTGCATATGTCAAAGAGTGGATGCAGAAATAAATAAATTGCCCGTCATTCTCAAACTTAAAACTCACGGTCCTTGCATTGTTACTTGTGTGACTGACCCCTTTTACACATTTGCATGTGCACTTCTTTGCCTGTGGCAGTTAGTAACTTGTCTTTGTCAATACCAGTTCCCAAAGCGCCCACCCCCACCCCCACCATTTTCTTATTGATTCAACTCTCATTGCATTGGGTCTGGGTTTCATAGTCACACGGGGGGAGGGGGGGGCACATACTCAACACCAGGGTGGGTGTGTGCCACGGACATTTTTTAATACAATACCGGCCCTTTCTTAATCCTATAATGTGTTGAAAGGAGTGCTGCATTGGTGTATCTTGGTGCATTTTGGAGACCAACATTCCAATTTTAAACAAGTTTAGCATATTCTTACTTCTCACCCCCCCCCCCCCCAAATTACTGATTATATCCTATATCTCCTGCCTAAATCCAAGATCTATACATTTGTTTGAAAAATGGATCAGACATTCAGTTCACTCAAATAACTGTTACCCCTGTCCTAATCCAGCCTTGAACATTTTTTTTTGGGGGGGGGGGGGGGCGGGTCTCTGATCCTAGGAGTAATGAAAACAGGGCCTTTCTCGCGGCACATTCCCAGTACAATCCTACATGGAAGTACCCTCCCGCCCCCCAACGGGAGTCATACCCTCAGTGGAGCTTAACCACCAACCCATCCCGGTCATGTCACTGTGCTAAGCCTGCAGCTTGTGTCTGAAGACTCGAGTTCAAAAAACCCCGGAAAGTGTGCAGACGCGCGTTTCCCTTCCCAGACCCAGTTCTGGTCATCGCGGACACCTTACGTTTCCATTCATCAAAGCTGTTGACAGTACCATGATTGCTTGCTGAGACGGACTAAGTTGCGCTATCGTAACTGTGTGGGCGGTCTTCCGTGGACCGCAGTCTGACACGCGGAACAATAGCCTGTTTAACAGGGAAGTGCCAGGAAGACCTTGGTCACAGATTCAGATTCTTTATTGAAACCACTTGCCACCCTCTCAGGGCCAACAGTTACAGTGCAATTCCAACATTCAGCGTTCTCTTTTGGCGCTAACTACAACTACATAAACATATGTACAAAGAGCAGCTTGCTCATATACCACATTTTACAAAGAATATACACATAGGTATGGATTCACATGCCATCACTATATAATTACATAGAAAAGAGAGGAGTATTCAAAATATGTTGTTAGCAGTATGGAGTACCTTGAATTAACACAAGGGATACCTCGAGTTTCCATAATACTCTCAGTGATGCACTCTTAGCCACAGGGTCTTGATTCAAAACATTTATACACATAGTGACCAAACTGTCTCAGGAATGTTTGTTGCTCAAGATCTGGTACATCACACCATTTAGAATTAATACCTATACCTACTGAGATCATACAATAGTCTGAAAGATCACTCTGGAACTCATGAACCTTGAAATAAATAATATCAATCATTTCTTCTTGTACTAGAGCACACTCTACACCGCAGTGCTGCTACCGTTGATGGTGATGGCATGTGAGTGAACCTGACAAATCACCTAGACATCTACCGTTTAAAATTCTCGTTCTAGTAGTAACACAGAAATCTAAAAGTTCTCTACCATAACCACATACCGTGTTATCCCTGTTACTTCTTGGCAAGATCCTATCATCATCTATAACATAATTATCACTTAATGTTACATGTCTATCACCATCGTAAGACATATAGTCTTTTTCTATACCAGTTCTGGCATTGAAGTCACCCAGTATCGACACTTTGCCCCTTTTTGAGAAGGTGGCAACATCATTATATATTAAACGTAGAGTACCATCGTCCTGCTTTTGTGTATATGTGGAGTTGTTAGGACTAATGTATAATGCCCCACTGTAGACATCTGTTTTAAACCCCCAAAATTTGGAGGCAGCTTTCAACCATACCACATCTGGTGAGCTACTAGGAATTAGAGTGATGTTTTTTTCCTATGTCATTTCCAATAAAAATAGCAATTCCCCCAGAGTGTTTCTGTGCCTTAGGGTGTTTTCTCTAGATGTGAGGTATGACTTGATCCCTGGTATATTTATCATAGTATCACCACTTGCATGTGTTTCTGTAAGAATGACAAGATTCTTGCCCTTCACTGATTTGAGAAAATCTGGGTCATCAGTTTTGGGACTTTTCTGTTGACACACACCTCTTATATTCCAATGAGCAATATTAAGTGATTCAAACATTTGAATGAAAATTAATAGATAGATAGATAGATAGATAGATAGATAGATAGATAGATAGATAGACAATATAACCCGGTAAGCTAACATGCAATCAGACGATCAGCTAAGAGGTATAACAAGAAGTAAATATTTTAAATCATGTAACTAGCACAGCACCTCTGAGTAAAAAGATTAAAATAGGATGAGATCATTACTTGTAAGAAATCAGACAACTTGACACAGTTCACACATGTTGGACCAATGAGATGCTTTGTTTCGTTTACGTTCGCACCATTTTGATTTCTTTTCTACCGCGCGATTTATTCAAGGTTAACTCGAAACCAAAGTGGGAGCAACTTCTTGGATCAAAATAACTTTTTGTCCATTGGCTTTTTCGCCCACAGGCTTTTTCGTCCTCTGGCTTTTTCGCCCCCAGGCTTTTTCGTCCTCCGGCGTTATACTGTTTCCAGTTTGTTCGTCCACTGGGACAACACGGTCAAGTTTAAGTATATTGACGCTTGTGATATAAGTTGGTTTTTCAAAATGAATGCGACGCAGGTGACATCAGTTGGTTCTTCAAAATTAATGTTATTTGTACCATCTCCGATTAATGGCAGACTACTGCGAACATCCCATTCGTCCATTGGCTTATTCGCCCCCAAGCTTATTCGCCCATTGGCTTTTTCGTGCCCAGGCTTTTTCGTCCCAATGTTTTATCGTACAACTTACGGCTAATGCATTACCGAAACATCTTCAAAACCGTTCTCACTGCCGTGTAAACAACTGACAGCACGCTAACAACTAGTGCGTTCGTGTTGAATACTACCTACGTCAGACGCGAGATGGCGCCTTCTGACCGTACATTATGTTCACATAATTTAGATGATGTTCGGTAAACTTTCAGTAGGCATACAACGTTTATATTAATTTTTATATTCAACTTTGCCTTCTTATTATCATACATATCCATGGCCGATGAACCGGTCCCCGCTAGGCTAAGACAAAACGGCAAAACACAGAGTAAAATTCAAGGCATGGTAACCAGAGACAGAAAAAAGTAGCCTGACTTTTTTTTTGCCGGTGCGATCATCTTTGAAAGGAAAAAATATTTTATCATGGAATTGAATGATAAGCAAGGAAAATGTTGATTATAGTGAAATACATATCAAAATTTGTAAATAGTTGCTCTGAGAAACCATTGTAAAGAAGTATTTACTTCTTCTGATCAACATGGGAATGAAGAAAGGTAAGAGCATGCCATTTTTTGGTAACTTGGTGGATTAAAATAGAATTCTTGATACCGGAAAAGAAATGGATCCCTAATTGTATGATATAAAAATGCCCTTGTTTGGAATTTGATGGGAAGAAATGAGAGTGGATAAAGACATGTTCACCTTTTTTTGTTTTGTTTGTTTTTTGTTTCCTTAAGACATTACCCCATAAACTAAGTCTTATTATTAGACTTTTTATATATAGCTTTTTTATCATACTTATTATCAATTACAGTTTATTCAATTTAGTTCAAAGATTTTTACATGTCATTTTACTTTTGTTTGTAGTCTGGTGCCTTTTATGTTTAACACATACCAATTGAGTAACTCTTTCTGCAGATTATGGTGGTCCTGAAAAGGGCCGTGCGTATTGTTAATTTCGACACTACTGTCGATAATAAAGATTTATGTGCTTCCTATTATAGCGGACAGCACATTCGAACACTCCGGACAAGATTGCCTTGCCCTCTGCCGTGAGATGGAGGCCGTCTGCAAACAGGTTGGCTTCTGCGACGTGCTTGTTCGTATGCAGGACTTCGTAGGCTCCTCTGGACCTCACGATGAGCCCGTTCATCTGTCTGATGACATGTTCTAAGAAGGCCTTGTCCCGTGGTCGGCGAAGGATAGTGGTAATGAATACCTTGGTCTTTGGGTTCTTGTCTTTGATGAACGCCACCATCTGTAACAGACTATGGAGCGCCTCTCTGTTATTGGTCTCCACCCTGACGATGTCATTCGTCCCCACGCTGATAAAGACAATTGGAAAGTCGATGTCCAACTTTCCCTTCTTGAGTCTATTCAGCAGCCGTTCGGTGGTGGCGCCGAGGAATGCCTGCATCGTTGTCCCGACGGGCTTTGGAAACGGGCAGACACGGTCGGAACAGATGCTGTCGGAGATCACAGTTGCCTTCCTGTCATTAGCCATGTTGAACGATTCTGAATGTCAGTGTGTGTATGTGTGTATGGGTATTATAGTGCTTGTATCAGCTGAAGCTCTTAGGCACTTTTTCACACACACATTTTTTTTTGGTTGCCTTCAAATTCAGGTATACATTTGCACAAATGTGGTGTACATATAATATTCCTGGATACCCACGTTCAGAACTTATTTCCAACGGCGGCATTTGCCCAAGCATATGCCAGTATGCAGTTATGCGTACCCACACATACCCTGGGCCTGCCTGTCAATTGTCTGAAGAATTAGATTTGTTTACTTATTAAATATTGACTTATTTATGAGTACTGCAACTCAGGGTTTTGCATCTCGACTGAGATGTGTCGACCTTCAATGCAGCCTCGCTATTCCGTCGTTGTCACTGTTAATGCCTGTATTTGTCCATTTTTCTGGTCGTTTTCGGTCCGTCTGCCCTGAAATCTAGAGGGAGGGGCAGGGCCTAGTGGCCCCCGTGCTGTATGGGGCAATCCCAGCCATTGGGGACCCCACTATGTAAAATCCACTGTTTTGAAAATTTTCTCTATAATCTATATTATTTAGTACCCCTTTTAGGGGTCCTTTTTTCCAAATGAGGGTCCACCTGGTCGACGCAGATTAAGTGTGCACGGTACTCCTTGCCTTCTGTCATCTATTTTATGCAATGGCATTGTTGACTTTTAATTGTTATGTGTGTTATGTTGAATATGCCGTGTAGGTGTTTAGTATGGGGCTGGAACGGTACGGTGCGTTACCTTCAGCCGTGGTTTCTCTGGCCTTATCTCACCTTTATTTTCTTCTGGGGTTGGTACGGTACTCCCCTGTCCAGGGTTTCCCAGGCCTTCCCTCAGGAAATATCCCTTTAATTGCTATCGTTAAGTTAGATACCACGTCATGTCTTTTGTAAGTATTTGGTCATTTATATGAGTCTCTTTGTTTTTTTAATGAAAGTTAGGGTGTGGTTTGTTGCTTTTGGGTTTGAAAGCAGGTTCTTTATGTCTTGGGGGATTTGGTTTAAACATATTTTTATTACAACACAATTGGGAAACAGGGCGGAGCCCTATATAAATCCCTTTTGTACATACAAAAGTATCGAGTAAGTTCACAAGAGACCACAAAAATTACTAAGACTAATTAAGGATTAACGCCACATGACCAAACAGATGGATGGCAAAAGCCTGTACATGATCTAGAAAAAGACCAAGACTATACATCACATAGAAAAAGCAGTTGGGGCATTAGCTTCCCATGCATATGTGCATACAAGGTAAATAATAGTAAGTACAAACTTAATATACAATAGTAATATCGTATCAATTGGTGACTTGCAAACATATTTCATAATATCTGTCCCCTCACGTAACAAACCCAAGGCTACCTGTGTTATTAATATATTGATGGACAGCTTGGAAAATCATTTCAATTTCATTGAAGGTACATTTATCTGACCCAATTAACAGTGTCTGAACGGTGAAGGAAGCAAAACCAAGAACTTTCCTTTGTAAAACGTCCCGATGTGTGATATATTTATTACATTCACAAAAATAATGAAATGCATCTTCATTGGCACTTCCGCAGGAACAAACAGGGGAGGCTACAAGCCCTTTTCTAAAAAGATGAGAATTTAGATTGCTGCATTGCATACGTATCCTGGCATGGGCTATGGATAGCCTCCTATCACCTATATAAAAGAGTTTATTATTGACCTTTGCATTACGATTCAGTTTTGCTCGGAGCTCTTCACAGCTTTCAGCTTTCCTAATATTGATGGGCAGTTGGATTGGGTGGATGTGCAGACATCCCAAATAACGGAACCGTACTCTAATGTGGGTCGTATAAAGCTGAAATACAAAATTTCCTACGATTTCCTAACTCAATCGATATTGTAAAAATTTTAAGATGTTAACCATTTTCATACTTTTACTAACCAAACCATCAATATGACTTTTTCCATGTCAGATCACATCTAATGATTAAACCCAAATGTTTGTGTTCTGTTACATTTTCTACAGTTTCGTCGATAAAACTCAAGTCAGGGTAATTTAATGGTACACGCTTCTTGGAAATTATCATACTTCTGGTTTTATTAGGCTTGAAGGTAACAAGCCACTTGTGGGACCAGTCGGCCATTTCCTGTAGGTTCACGTTAAGTGAGTCTGTGGCCAAAGATGGGTTGTCTACTTTGATGACAATGGTAGTGTCGTCAGCAAATAAGCGGATTGGAGACTGCACAATATTGACAATAACATTAATAAAGATTACGAACAATAAGGGGCCCAGAACTGACCCTTGAGGTACCCCAGCTCGGACACTACCGCATGATGATTCACTGCCTTGCATGACGACTCGTTGCTTCCCATCATTTAGATAGTCTTTAAACCACAATAAAAGGGAGCCTCTGACACCAACCCTTTCCAATTTGTGCAACAACCCAGGATGATACACACGATCAAAAGCTCGGGTAATGTCGCAAAATATTACTCTAACATCTTTTTGAAGATCGAGAGCTTCACAAAATTTGTGATACAGAAAAATTAGTTGGGTAACTGTGCTGTCCCCTGGTATAAACCCAGACTGACACTCGGATATTGTAGAATTGTCACGAAAATAATTAAACACATGTTTGAATATCATCCATTCAAAGACCTTGCTCACGCCGCTTAATAGAGATATAGGTCTGTGGTTACAGCATAAACTAGCACATCCATGCTTGAAAACAGGAATAACATAAGCCTTTTTCCAGGTTGAATAACCTTGAAAGTGATTTGGCAATAATTGGTGCGCCCTCTTTCAGCAGGCGCGGACTGATACCGTCCGGACCAATCTCTTTGGAAATGTCCAGATTCAACAGGAGGCTCTGGACCTCGCCTTCAGTTGTAGAAACATGCTCTAAAGGAGGCAAATCGTTATCTAGGATATCTGACGGTGAATAGTTAAGAGTCGTTAACTCTACACTGGGAGATGAAAAAGTCATTTAGGATTTGTGCCTTAGTCTCATTATCAGTAAATGTTGTTTTGTCATGGAAAAGTGCGGGGATTTCAGTGGATTGGTTTTTCTTAAGAAAAAACTTCACTGTTTGCCACCAGCTTTTATTTTTCTGCCGGGTATTTTCGTTAATTGTTTCTTCAAGTTTACCATAATAGTTCTCTTCAGCATGTCCCAAGTCGTCAATATATTTATTACGGAGTTGTGTCCTTGATTTTTTATTGTTATATTTTAAATCTTGGGCTGTTGCCATGGAGTCTGTAAGGATTACTATGGGTTTTATCGTGGGTTTTCTCCCGGCAATCTACTTCTAGGGCCGCTATTGGCGTGCTCTGCAAGGCTCCTGTTATTATTCTGAGGACTTCGTTATGTATTTTGTTCAGTGTACTTTTTGTGTGGTCTGTTGCATTGTCGTAGACTGGGCATCCACAATCAATGCACGATCGGATTAGACCTCTGTACAGGGTCAACATTACTTCTTTGGATGCCCCCTAGTCTGTTCCTGTGACGCACCTCTTTATGTTAAGTCGTTTTTTGTCTTTTATGAACGGCACCCTCTGTAACAGGCAATGTAGGGCCTCTCTGTGGTTGGTCTTCCCCCTGACTATGTCATATGTCCCTACGCTAATGAAGACAATCAGGAAGTCGATGTCCAACTTTCCCTTCTTCAGTTTATTCAGCAGCCGTTCGGAGGTGGCGCCGGGGAATGCCTGGATTGTTGTCCCAACGGGCCTTGGAAACAGGCAGACACGGTCAGAACAGATACTGTCGGAGATCACTGTTGCCTTCCTATCATTAGCTATGTTGAACGATTCTGAATGTCACATTTACTTCCCCGTATTTATAAGGCTTGAGGATCCACTCCAGATCAGAACCGTCACTTTTGGCACAATATAATAATAATAATAATAATAATAATAATAATAATAATAATAATAATAATAATAATAATAATAATAATAATAATAATAATAATAATAATAATAATAATAATAATAATAATAATAATAATAATAATAATAATTTATTCGGAAAACTACCCCTTTACAGCGGGGGCATCAATGGAACGGGGTTTATTCCATGATGCGTCCAAGTATACTACAAGAAGCCGTCTATATTACAAAGTAAGGATTTGTGTGTGGTAGGGCTGTATCTACGTTCAGCATTGAGCCGTACGTGGAACAGCATCCATTTACCATTTTGGAATTTACTTTTTACATGCGCATGCAATCATCAATAGGCTTCTCATAGCTCCATGTATATATACACATATATATTGTCCATTACATTCTTTTGACAAATTAACCTTCCCTTAACACTAATCACACATACATTTTGGATGCTACCTCTTCAAAATACCAAATCGCGAATTCCGCACCCAATGCCAAAGGTTTGTAAATAATAAATAAATAAATAATTTTATCAGGAAAACTACCCCTTTACACCGGGGGCATCGATGGAACAGGGTGTATTCCATGATGCGTCCACGTATCTTACCCATTTAAAGTTTGCTTTCAACCGGTGTAACCAATTATCAATATCATAGTTTTGTCCCCCGCGCTAAAACTAGAGATAAACCACTCATTGGGAGAAAACTCTAGAAAGCGTAAGGACAAGTACATCGTGCACTTTTGGTTTACAATGTAGAAAATAAATGTTTATCATCGTCATAATTACAATGTATAAAATTAAAGTACACTTCAAAATAGATAAAACTTATATACAATATAGGAGTTCCATTTAAAATCTATGGAATCTGCACCTTACAGGGAACTGTGCAACTCTATTTCTTTACTGTGAACAGGCACAGTTGAACATATATATATACATACATACATATATATATAAATATATATAAATATATATATATATATATATTTATATATATATATACACATACATACACACACATACATATACATGTGCGTATATATACATACACACACACATACACATTAGCTTATATATCACAGTTAATTTTTTAAGAATCTACACAGAAATGTCACAGCCAGCACCTTCAAGAGCTACCATACGGCAACGCCATGCTTCTTTTAGGAAAGTTTTACAAGCACTGTCAAATATATCATTAACAGCATGGTCATAATTGAATGATATTCCAAACAGTAGCGTAAATTTCGTAGTTAAGGAAGAGCGAGTAAAATGTTCCCATACATGGGTATAACCATGTTCCAACAGGCATTTTTCCAAATTTCGCCAAATCTTAATTTTTAATTCCTTGGAGTGTTCACATGTGAAAGTGAAATGAAATAAATCTTCTATACCTTGATTACATAGTTTACAAATTCCGTTGGACAAATTCCATCTCTGTAATGTTTCTTCCAATCCTAGACATCCGGTTCTAGCCATAAATTTTAGTCTAGGCCCTTGAAGTCATTTGCCTGGAACATGTATCTCTCCCCAAGCGTGGAATACTTAATCAATTTGTAATATGACAAGGAGGACATTTCATCGATATCTTTAAAAAAGTCATATACGTAGTTTTGCGTGGACAACTTACAAAAAGGATAGATCCAGTCACCAGTATCTCTGCAATTTACATTATCTAATCCAGCCTCGGACAAGATTGTGGATATCTGTGACATGTATGGCCAGCAAGATTTATGACCGGACTGAAAATTTGTTTCTAAGTCACAAAGTACTCGTTTACACAGTCTGTTTGCTGGAATTTTATACTTTACATGATGATAATATTTTACTCTCTGTTTATTCAAGGTGGTTATCAGTGGTAGCCAGCCAAACTCCCCTAGTGTTGCCACCATTGCAGGGGTACCTCTTACTTGTAGAATAGCTCGTGCCACCGTGTACTGGAATGATCTGACAATACTTGTGCTTTCCTTTGTATTGTTAAACCATACTGCACTGCCATGTGAAAGTGAAGGCATTATTAGGCTTTTCCAGAGACTGTCACCAAACGTTACTCTATTTATATTGTCTTGCGATGAGAGAATACTACATATATATCCATTTAAGCGATTGAGTTTACCTTTCAAGTGTTGCTTTATGTGTGGAGAGTCTTGTAATGACTGGGCAAATATAATACCTAAATATTTATACATAGTGCATTCTTCAAGTGTCAACGTTCCCAAAAACCATTTCCTTGTCATATCCATTTTTTTACCTATTACCATAACTTTTGATTTTGTGTCATTAAATTTCATTCCCCATTTTATAGCAAATCTATGTGCAATATTAAGCATTTCCTGTAGTTGTTTATCATCATTTGCCATCAGAACAATGTCATCTGCATAAAGTAAGGCGGGAATAAGTTCCTCATGATAGGTTATTCCTAACCTCTGCTCATTAAGCATAAAGAGCAGATCATTCATGACAATAGAAAATAGCGTGGATGATAGAATGCATCCTTGTTTCACACCATTAACACTTTCGTACCAATTACTTTCAAAAGGACCGAATATTAACTTTGTTTTCCACCTTCTCGTACAATCTATGTACTAGTCGCCATGTTTTACCTTGAATTTCACTATTCCACAGTTCGCACATCATCCGATTTCTGTTTACCGTATCAAAAGCTTTGCTGATATCAAGAAATGCTAACCATGTTTTCTCTTTTCTGTCCTTTCTTAAACTACATAGACCTTTGAGACTAAAGTAGTGATCTTCTAACCTACGACCTTGTCTATATGCACCTTGCAGTTCACCAAAGGTTTCCTGTTCCTCATAGAAAGACATCATTTGTGTTTCAAGCATGGATGCAAACACTTTATATACATTAGAAGTAATTGTAATTCCTCTATAATTGCTGAGTAGCTCTGGCTTACCGTCTTTATATATTGGTTTAATATAACTTTTTGACCAATCGTTTGGGAAGCTTTCTAGTATTTTACATAGCTTAAATATTTTCGTAAGTGAGTTAACAATTGCCTCACCGCCATGCTTTAAAAATTCGTTTGGTATATTATCAATACCACAGGCTTTACCGTTCTTTAGTTTGCTAATGGCATTCCAGGGAGCATTTTCATCTATTACTATATCTGTGAGGCCAGACATGTCTACTTTATCTCCGTCACAAGAAAGATGTTCCATCAAAGTATTGTTTAGGTCTTTATCACCTGTCGGTGACCCAGAATTTCCCAAATTTTTCCAATATGTACCTAATATTTCACTGATTCTCTTCGGATCGTTAATAATTTTGCTTTTGTCATTAGGGTCGCAGATTTTTAGGGGATGTCCATTATTTCCATTCAAACGTTTCAGCATTCGCCAATATGAACGTGTGTTTTTCGTTCCTTTTCTAGAATTTAAAGAGATAACTTTTATTTTATTTTGGACTTTAATGGTTTTGATTTTTTCGTGAACATCTCGCTTTCTGCGCAAATATTCTTGCCAAAGTTCTTGTAAAATTTCTGGGTCACAAGTTTCTTTGCCTGCCCAATAGCTGTAGAACCTATTTGCCGTTCTACGATTTTGAATGAGTTTCTTAGTTTCTTTGTCACACACATGCTTTTTATCGTCTTTTATTTCTTTTTTACCGACATATTGTTCACCAACTTCTGTAACAATCTGCTTCCATCCTAGCCATGTTTGATTAATAGGTTGGGAAAGGTCACACTCGAAGTTTGCAAATTTAGCAGATAAAGCTAGTCTGAAAGCACTCCAGTCTTTTACCTCATTGATTTTCCACTTCATGATATTTTTTACCAGGGGGGCATTGTTTTTACACTCGGAAGAGTTAAACGAAACACATATTGTATTGTGATCACTGCCTAAGTCATAATCACCAACTTCATCAATGATGACACTGTCTATGTTATTTTCCAGAGAGGAGCTTATAAGTGCATAGTCAATAGTGGGTCTTGGTGCTACCTCTATGCCACGTATATTTTCCAGTGCATAGGGGAGATTTGTTTAAAACTTTCATATCAGCTGTCTCTATCAGTTTTTCTAGCAGGTCGCCATTAAAACTTGCTTTAACTTCAACACGATACTCTCCTATTTTACCGTTGAAATCTCCCAACAAAATACAATGGTGACCCTTAGATTGCAATTGGCTGATATTTTCGATCAGTTCAGTCATAAGAAAGGAACTATTATCTTTATCTATTCCATCGTTAGGAAAGTAAGTTACCCCGACCATAAAAATATTCTGTCCAGCTTTGACCTTTATCCATAAACGCTCAAATTCATCATTTTTCGAGTCGAAAACATTGTTATCTAGAACCTCAATACTTTTGCTAATTAGGAGACCTAAACCACCTCCTGTCTTTTTCACAGTGCTCTTCCTTGCTTTGCCTAACCACTTATATTGAGGATGTATATTCTCAAATATTATGTCATGATCAGATTGGTGGAACGTTTCAACCATTGCATACATAGAAAAGTGTTCTTTTTCCAGTAAATGAGACAATTCACATCGTTTGGCTAAACCTAAATTTTGCACATTACAGTATGCTAGTCTAATTTTCTTGTACACTTTCCTTAACTTACGCTGTTTACCTCGGCGATGGCGTTTTGTCTTATTTTTGGTAGGCTCCCTGGTGCTGGTCTTGGAGGCCCTACCTTCTTTGCCACACCTCTAATATGTACTGTCACCCTATCAAAACTGTGAAATGTCACTCTCAACTCAACATGAAAGATGTCCAGAGTGTCCAAACAACTTAGTGTCACTGTCAACTCAACATGAAAGATGGCGAGAGTGTCCAAACAACTCAGTGTCACTCTCAACTCAACATGAAAGATGGCCAGAGTGTCCAAACAACTTCGTGTCACTGTTAACTCAACAAGAAAGCTCACGTTTAAAAATCAGCGGTCACTGTGTTGCTAGCAACTCAATATCAAAGCTGAAGTGTCAGAGATCAGACGAGATCAACTCTCAATTCATCATAAAAGATGGCTAGAGTGTCCAAACAACTGATATTTTGAATACGGCGTCGCTGTCATCTCAACGTCAAATGACCCTGAAGAACTGATGGATTAAACAATGGTGAAAATGTTGGAAACCAACACCCACCCTAAAACTCGGTTTATTCAATCATGAATAAATGTAGATATGACCCAAGTTGTGCTTTGCATGTATATTGCAATTACATGTGCTTATGTTCAAGGGCCCACACACCTCAACAATCAACTGAATTGAGCATCATTCCTCTCCCCTCACCCCACAACTCCAGACAAAACTGATGGGCTCTGTGAAATAAGAGATGTGGCTCTTCAATGCATAATGACCAAACATGTGATTCTGGAAGTAAAACATGAAATAAGTACGGCATAATTATGTTATAACCCCATATCGACGAAGTGACAAAAAGACAAACTTGAGAAACTACGCGATATAGTGCGGCGAACTTGAATGCTTAGTCTTCCGTTCTCGTCCAGTGTGTATTGTATATATTCCTGTGCGTCCTCTTATGTACTTGAGAGCCTCCAGATTAGTCTTTGTATACTATTAGGCAATCCAGAGAAAATAAATATGTCGATAATAATTAATGCGACGAAGTGACGTACACCCCAATTTTTGATCGGAGTGTGCGGCACGACCTTTCAACGCTGATTTGTCGGAATAAAATTTCCTGCTAACCAATCAATTCTGCAGACAGCGCAAATAAAATAATAATAATAAAAAAAAAAAGATAGATCGATCTGCTTCAAATAATCCCCTTTTCAAGAATAAATATATTATTACCTAGGAACCGCTTTGTGGGTTTTGCCATAAGATGCCTCCTTCCGAGAAATTTGTACCTTGCAAAATGAATTTACTGTTTAATGATACATGTATTTTCATTTATGTAGCCTGGTTATGTTGACAATTATGGACTTGACCATTTTTATATGAACTTTGAATGTCATTGCTGCATTACACATAAAAATAAGTATTCATCTGCAAAATACAAACTTGTGCAGATGCACGTCACAGCCATAATAACAAGTGCCATTAGCACCACATGATTTATGCAATAAATACAACATGGATATATAACGGTGTTCACCAGGAAAATATAGTGTAGCACCAACACCCTTACCCACCCCCACCCCAATACAAAAAGTTTGAATGCGAAAAGTTACAACAAAACGCGTCTTTATTTATTAATGTATTTTATCAGGACAATATAATAGGAAATATATTTGGTTCAAATCACTTGAATTTTGAATTAAAATAAAGGGCTATCTAGTTTAATTGTTCTGTCTACATCTGTCTTTTATTAGTTTCCGCCGGTGCGACGTAATCATTCAGGTGCCGGTATACACACGACGGGTGGAGTCGCGGTGGCGCTGTGCATTACGTTCGTCCTGCCTGTGTGTTTCTTCAAACAAGAGGGATTCAGACAGGCCAGAGCCAATACAATACGTTTAAACCAAAAGAAAGACGCTTAGACAGTACATTAAAGTCCATAAAGTCACAATGTTTCGGAGTAAAAAATCATTAAAAATCACATGGATGAAATATGTGGATGGAAAATACATTTTGTAGTGTATATGTAAAGACCACACCAACAGATGATAGGTAATAATATGTCAGAACCACAGGTTTTCATCCTGTTATCATTTAAATTGAGTGATATTAGAAGAAATTCATGTGTGTGTGCAGCAGGGGATAGCAGCAATGAATGGAACAGTTCTATTACCCAGGCCATGACCTTAGAATGCAGTAACCTGTTATTCTAGCAAGGGAACATCTCTAAACTTACCAATTGAAAATGTTTCACTATGCGCTTGAATCTTCACTGCTGCTATCACTATTTTCTCCAATTGAACTGAAATCACTGCAACTGTAAGTGTCGCTATCTAGGTGTATTATGACCTGATCAATTTCTTCTCTCAGTCCTTCAGTTTTCCAGTAGTAATTTTCTATTTTTTCTGTATGCTCAACAGCTTTTGCCCAATCGTCTGTAGATACATTTGAAAAGGCAAGTGGTACAGGCTCTTTAACGTCTTTGATTTTAAAAGTGGTATTTCTATCAGCAATAAAATGCTTCACCTTGGCCCATATGAGTTCAATGGCATTAAATTCACACTGACGCACAGGGGTGCGGAGTACAACATGTCCATGTTGCTTGGCAAGAGAACATCTGTGACATATACTGGAGTAGGTTTGTTTCTTTTTATTAATTGATATAGTTCTGGTTTTGTAAATTTGGGCTCGTATGCAATACTCCTTGACTGGAGCCACTCTTGCATGACAGCCTTCCTATGGCTCATATTGGGAGACATACTGTCCTCTGTTCTCTTATTATGGTAGACTGCATTGTCTAGCACGATAACACTGAGTACTTTCAAAGCAGGAATAAGTTTAGTTTCAAACCATTCCATAAAAGTTTTGGTATTCATTTCACTGTGGTAATCTGCAGCATCATGTTTCCCCACAAATACAAGGTCACAATTAGGAAGGAAACCTTCATGCTTATTTCCTGCATGCAGTATTATCAGTCGCTGTCCTTTACCAGAAGGTATATTTGTTAATTTTTTGACATCATTGAGAACACCATCTTCTTTGTCAGAAAACATACCACATTTATGAAGAACTGGCAGCCATGTGTAACCCCGACAATGATTTTGATTTTCCCAGGTTTCATCTGTGTACACTACTGAGAAACCTTTATCTCTGTATTTTTTAATGTCTCTTAAAAATCTTGCGCATGCATCAGTGACATATGCCCTTTCTGTAACTATTTGTCTGTTGTCGGTTGTTTTGCGCCAGCAAAACCGAAGTTCCTTCAAGACAAACCGCAGATGCACAGTTGAAATACAGATATCCGGTTCCAAAGCTTTTTTTAATTTTGTAAGCGTTGGTAAGTCTCTCTCTTTGTAAAACTTAAAAACATTTTGTCTGATTACTTCTTTCTCAAAACTATCTATTTTTTTCTTTCTGGTTCTTGAAACGGTCCCTGTGTTTTCAACTGTTGAGTTTACAACAATCCTTTTTACAGCTGTTCGTGAAACCTTAAGTGCCTGGGCTGTTTTCTCAAAAAGATTTCCTTCAGTAAGGCGCCTTCCCACACGCTGCTTTTGATTTTCTCTTTGAAAATACTTGTATACTAGTATTATATCTTGTCTCTTGGTTTCATCAAAATGATACTTCACGCTTGCTGCCATATCACGCCGACTTTCCATTGTGACCATAATGAACCAATGACAAAAACATGCTTCTGTGGGCCTTAGTGGATGACATAATCTACTCAATACATTTACTTGGGTTACTTATTCATACTATGAATGAGAGTTTACAATAAAACCTGTTTGTAATTGTGTTTGTGGTTTCAGTTTTGCAGAAATTTGCACGTAGAACAGCCACACCTCAATTACAGATTACTTCAAACCACCAATGCGCATATCAATGGAGTCCTCGTATACATGTGCTTCTGTTGTGACTGTTCCATCAATAGAACACACACATGCGTAGTTTCTATTAACTTTTTCAATAGCTGACTCCCCATGCAAAAAGCTAAGCTTTTCTACTACAAAATGGTAATTACATGTTTAAAAAATAAAAAAGATACATAGTGTGGTGCGGCAAACAATGCTCAGTGCATTGAAGAAAATTTCAGAGTTAAATTTGCTTTTCGTGAATTTTGGTGATTTTTTTACTCTGAAACATTGTGACTTTATGGACTTTAGTGAGGGTAATGGTAATATGCGGAACGCAGCGCTAATAGACTTAACCGGGATACGAAATTACTTGAAGAACGGGTTTTGCTGCGCATGCGCAGAGGCTACTTAATTTCGTATCGCTACGGGTTTTCCGTTATTTCTATTCTCATGTATGGATATTGGATAAATTTTCATTAAATGCACAACAAATGTTATATCTAAACCAATTTTGGGTAGATATATATCATAGATTTGTTACAAAACCGTGTGTTGAGTTTGATGTGCGTATTTAACACCATTAATGAATAACTTTCATTATTGTTTACATTTGAGAATATCGATCTCAATTCTCATTGAATGACTGCCTTTTTACCTTCAATATGTCAAAATTTGTTTATTTTTATCTAAAGAATGACAGTGAAGGGGATATACAAATAGTTAATAATGCGACAGGTTTTAGATATTTCTTTAACGGTACCTCACACTTAACTCTCAGTTTGCGTTGTAAAGTTAATGGGTTTTGCCACTAAATTTCTTTCTTTTGACTTTTTTGCCTGTGTCAGCTGTGATTCTCAAATATTTTGCCACTAAATTTCTTTCTTTTGACTTTTTTGCCTGTGTCAGCTGTGATTCTCAAATATTTTGCCACTAAATTTCTTTCTTTTGACTTTTTTGCCTGTGTCAGCTGTATTCTCAAATATTTAACTCTATTCTTAAAATACTTCCTTAAAAGAATATTGATGTAAGCAAATTGTGATTACTGATACGGTGACAAAAATGAGTGGCAAGATCAACATCTGATCTGGAGGTTTGGGCTACATTTTCACTTTAGACTGTTATTAAGTTTTGGACCTAAATTGTCCATTTTTTAAAATTTCTTTTTGCCATTTAATTTCTATTTCTTACTTTTCTCTCTCACTGTTGTCTTTTTTTATTATTGAACACTTGTTCTTTTAAAGGAGAAAAAGCATCAGATTACTGAAATACTTGGGGCATTTAGGCATTGACATTCTCATAACTCACAAAAAGGGCAAATGGAATATTACAGAATAACATTTTTTCCTTTCCCCTAACATAAAAATTTTTGATATTATGCGAATTCATTTTACAATGTCAATATCATAAAATAATCAACTAAACTAAAGTGGATTAATGAATCTACATATGGGGACCTATTTATAAACTTCCAGGTGTCATAACTTGACAACCCCCCCCCTCCCAAATGAACCATATTTCTTCTATGTGGATTTACTTCCAAGACAGGTGGTGAAACAGATGTTTCACAGTAGAATGATATCAAGGACAAAAAATTGCTGCAAGCACATGCATTTGTGTACTGCTTTGGAAGACATTTGTGTTGTGTGTTTCAACCTTTCATTTTTGATGATTAATGTTATATGGGCTTCCATATTTACAACAATTAAAGCCAATAGACAAAAATATGAAAGCAAGTGAGGAAGTGATTTTATTGACATAAAATACAGAGGTCAATACTGACCTATATGTCGTACAACCGTGTAAGGTTTGACACAACTGTGCCCAGTAAACATGATATTAATAGTACTATAATATGAATACACTAAGTACAATTCATTACAGAATATCCACGTTAAAAATTAGTTTATTTCCACAAGACTACACCCATGTACCAGTGTCTTCTTCACATGTGAACAGACATGTATATGTTGTGTTGATAACTAACAGTAAACAGGATTCTCCATTATTTTGTAGATACAGTGCATGTACTGGTACATTGTGTGAAACATATACATCTCTTGTGTATCTTATGTTATTGATAAAGTACATGTAATTGTACTTCAGTCATATTATATTCTTTGCCATTTCATGATGTTGATAATTGAAGTACATGTACTTGTACCTTCAGTTCTTCTGTATTTCACGATACCATTATGAAGTTCATGAACTTGACTTCAGTCAATTTTATATCATCCTGTAGCTAATGATGTCAATAAACCACACATATCTGTACTTCAGTCACATGCTTTTGCATTTCATGATTTTATATTAAAGTACATGTACTTATAATATTCTGTGGCACTCCGCTTATCTGCCGCGGTCCTGGCTAGCTTAGTAGCTAGTCAGGTGACCTTCAGGGGGGGGGGGGGGAAGGCAAGCAAGCCCTATCCCACTGTCGCAACTTTGCGCTCGGCATGCCCACAGCCCCTGCTGATGATGCCACCTGGCAGGGTCATGGGAGCCCTAATAAGGGCTACCTTCTCCCTTCACTTGCTAAGTTTGTCCTCTATTCTCTTCCGTGATTAATCCTAAGATATTATTCCTACTCTCCCAGCACTGCACCAAGAAGCCTTTCACTGACTCTAAACCAACTCTACTTCCTGGAAAATCACCCTTCAATCCTAGTATCCATGCTAACCTATCATTCTCTGCCATGTCCCTTACTTGCTCTAAGCTTTTACACTGCCCATCTCTTGTTCTCCATTGTACAAACAGCTGGTCTCTAAGCGCTCTATAACCTGTACACCATGTCATCATATGATCAATGGTCTCATCCACATCCTGCCTACATACCCTGCACTTCCCATCACTCCCATTTGTCCACTTCTGTTTCCTCTTCTCCAGATTGATCACTCCTGCTCTGCCCTGAAACAACAGTCTAGAAACCATCCCAACATTTAGTCTTCACTGGCTTGTCTACAGCTCTATATGCTTTCAATGTGCTTTTTTCCTCAACCCCTCTTTTCCACTGCTCCACATGTTTCTCTTGGATCACCTTTCCTATATAGGATTTCCACGCCACTTCAATTTCATCTGGCCCTTTCAGCTCATATTTCTCAGCTAACTTGTCTATTTCTTGAACCCATTTTGTCTTTTCACTGACAGCCTCAATGTACGCCTTCCTACACCACCTTTCTTCATTCACCTGTTGCAAATATCCACTTATACTGTCAATTCTTCTGTATTTCTCAATACTATTATGAAGTTCATGTACTTGTACTTCAGTCAAATTTATCTCCTTCTGTAGCCGATGATGTTGATAAAGTACTGTACTTCACTCATATTCTTTTGCATTTCACGATGCTATATTAAAGTACATGTAATTTTACTTTCAGTTTATATTGCGCTACTACTATGAAGCACATGTACTTGTACATCAGTCAATTTTGTCTACTTCTGTAGCTGATGATGTTGATAAAGTACATGTACTTGTACTTCACTCATACTTGGCTCCTGTAACTGATTGTCATGAAGTACATGTACTTGTACTTTCAGTATCTGTACTCGTACTTCAGTAAAATTTATCTCATGTAGCTGATGATATTGAAAAAGTACATCATGATGGTGATACATGTAGTTTCAGCAGTTGCTATCACAATCTGTATTTCTTCATACTTCAATGTCTGCAAATTGCTATTGTTTTACATTTGAATTGATTCGCTCTGCCAAGCACATAACATTGTTATAAATAATGTTAGGTGCTTGTTGCCCAGTGTGCCCCACGGGGATGGGGAATCAAATCGCACACTATAAAAAAACTGAAAGAAAATCTTAATACAATAACATAAGTTTTGAAATTTTGCTGAAGACTTTGAATTGCTCACATTTAATATCGATATTACTTTATGTACATGTATTAAAATATTTCAGGTAGATGTAGTCTTCTGATACAAAAAAAGGCTGGTGAGCACAGATTAGAATTTAGCCAGGCCAAAGCAGTGCATATGCATCTTTTGTACACTAAAAGGGAGAAATAAAAACATTGCATGCTTGGCAAAAGGCAAACAACAAGAACAGAAATAAGTAAAACAAAAATGGTAATTAAGATAACACAAAAAGAGATGACATAATTATAGAAAAAAATATAGTTTGAAGAAGTCTTCAAACAAAAATTTAGACAAAACTTACTGAAAAAAAATAATAAGAAAAATGAAGGTGCAGGTCGACCAATTGAACAAAAAAAGTCTTTAAAATGACTCTGGATAGGTTACAGAATACACCAAAGAACTTTTCTTCAAAATAAGTGATAAGTTGGAGAATGCACCAAATCAATTTTGAAAATAAGCGCTATTAGTGTTATTGCGTAAAACATTGCAAACAAAATGGAAATGTTAAAACCAGTAAAGAAAAATTTCTTGAAATCTATTAATATGTAAATAATATTAAATGTCATTTAAATCAATATATGTTCAGATAATACTTAAAATACACCAATATGATACGTAAAAAATGAAATTCTGACTCAATTCAAACAGATCAAATATTCACAAATGAAGAGAGTTACATAAGAGTACGACATACTATTTCAATGTCATTTAAACTGCATTGTTCTCAATTCACTGAAATATATGATCCACAGGAATCTTACCAGATCACAACTTACAAGACCAAATTCAAACATACTGTTGTCACTGACTCAATTCAAACAGATCAAATATTCACAATCGAAGAGAGTAACATAACAGTATGACATACTATTTCAATGCCATTTAAACTGCATGGTTCTCAATTCACTGAAATATATGATCCACAGGAATCTTATCAGATCACAACTTACAAGGCCAAATTCAAAAATACTATTGTCACTGACTCAATTCAAACAGATCAAATATTCTCAAATGAAGAGAGTTACATAAGCCTGAATCACCATTAACTGACACTTGCAGTATATATCAACAAACATGTACTGAGCAGAAAGACACTATTCACTTTGACACTTTGATGTCTTCTTGTTGCATGTGAAACAATACCATTTTTGTTTCTCTGGTGGTGCTGTCTCTAAGTTGACACAATGAAAATGATACCAAAAGTCACAGGCATCACACCATATACTAGGTGGGTAACCTGGCTCATCTTTGCATTCTAACTTGCAAGCTGTACGTGGATATGATAAATGAATCAGAGAGTGATCTGAAATGCCTGTTCACTTGAAAATATAGTAAATTTGTCAGTTTCTGCAAAGCATAAACCACACACAATTCCAACAGTATGTACA
Organism: Hermodice carunculata; assembly: GCA_964020975.1. Classification (NCBI taxonomy): domain Eukaryota; kingdom Metazoa; phylum Annelida; class Polychaeta; order Eunicida; family Amphinomidae; genus Hermodice; species Hermodice carunculata. Next base: position 31,867,883 of record OZ026618.1, read on the forward strand.
CTATTAACATGTTTATCTAATTCTGTCTGTGAATTACAGCAAAATGGATTATTTTCACCACTTCTAATGCACTCGACACAAACCCTACTCCCTACTACTTCAAAAAAATTTCTTAGCATTTTTACATGGTTTCTTTATATCTTTTTTATTCAGGTTGTCATTTTGAGCTGTTGTGTTTCTAGCTTTTTTCTTTGGTTTGTCGGTTCCGATTTCAGTCTTCCTTTTTCGTTTTCTACTTGGTTTCATGATTTTATCATCATGTCCAACTGAAGGGTCAGTATTTTTATTTACTGCTTCCTGTTCCACAGAAAAAGAATCTAAATCTGGCAGTTTGTCTTCTTGACTTCCCACCATGCTATCCAAGCCTTCAACATAGACTTCATTTTTCTCAACAGGTTCATTTTGACTGTTTTCTAAATAATCAGAATCTTCAGAAATCTGTTGCATATTCTTTGCATTCTTAACAGCTATTCCTAATTTTTTTTAGTGCAGATTTCAACATGTCCCCTTGCCTTATTCCTCGCCTACATGCTTTTTTCATTGCTCTGCCCCCATGTCTACTCCTAGTGTTTTCTGGAAACTTCACCTTTTGAATATAAGGGTCTTCATTTTTAAAATCTACACAGGAAAGAGCATGCCTTGGTTCACTAACCGGCCCTGAAACTCTGCGATGACCTCCTTTATGTGGATGTCTTTTGGGTGTTCGCCCACAGAAAACAGTCCCTTGGACAGGTTGATCATGCAAAAGCCTCAAAATAGTACCATTTTTAGCATCATTCAACTCTTGCTCAGTTGCAGGATGGGAATGTGAAAGCAGCTTATCTATTTTGTCTATAGCTCTTGCTTTATCAGGTGCCATCGGGTCACACCTGCTGACATTTGATGACATTGGCTGTGCATCATTAACTTTTAAAAAGTCAGGGATAAACGGCATGGTCTGGGCATACAATTGTAGTAATCTATCAGGCCTTTCTTCACCTGTCTCTCTGGCTAAACAAGCATATAAATGTTTACAAAAATAAGGCTGTCCAAAAATAATGAACCCATAACAGGTACAAATGCAAAGTTTTAAATTACAGATGTGGTCACCTGCCTCTAAAATCTGATGCATGTCACCAGGTAACAATTTTACTAACTCCTCATAGAACATCCTGCGTGCTACATCATTCAGCTCAAACAAAATTTCTTTACTTTTGCTAACAGCATCATAACAATGCTCTGTATTTATCTGCTTAGCTAAAGCTTTAACATGTTTGGGCAAAGCTGCTGACGTAGAGCAAATGTCCAAATCTTCATCTTCTGCCAAAAAGAAATCGTCTGTTACCTCTGTGTAGGATTTAATTTGGTCATCTGGGTATACAGTGTACCAGCCACTATCAGTGTGTTTTACAAGTTTTTCCTGCTGTGGTAAAAATATACCTCTTTCGGCTATATTTAGTTCCTTTTCTTTCTCACGAAACACAGGTTTCTTTCTCGCCTTCACAGTGAGTACATTATCCCTAAATAAATTCCTATCAAGCAAATTCAAAACAAGTTATGCCATTGATTTATTTAGATGACTGTTAAATTCAACTTCATCTATTTCTTTGAACTTTCTTTCGGTAATATTATCAGTCAAAACTAATGGGTTCCTACGCTGTTCTTCTATAATTTCAGTGTCTTCCCATGTTTTACTGAACCACTGCTTTTCTAAGTAAGTTATAAATTTTACCTTACTGGACTCAGGCAAAAAGGTGGTTGGAATGTCATCTCTGACCAACTTTTTGAAAGCATCTAAAATATTCCTTCGCATAGAAAGACTCCAACTGCGCATGATATTCTTAAACCCTGTTTCTTATAGACACAGGAACATTCTAAGATACTGATCTTCACCTACATGACTGTACTCTAAATGCATTTAAGCTATGGAAATTACAAAGGGTGCTTTTCCAATTTTGATGAGAAACCGCAAGGCGGATATCTGAAGTTTTATCGTGCTGCATCATGGGTCTAAAGGATGTATTTTCTGAACAGGGCCTCAACCAAAAAAATCCATCTCCATTATTAAATTTATATAGCTGTCTTGGATGACTGCATTGTGGGAGAGAGCAAGGTATATTGGCTGCTACAATTTGGAATGTCAGAGAATGACTATTGCTGTCTTCTGCATTATTAATTGATGCAATGCCAACTCTACCCTTCTTTCCTCCATCACAATACGTCATTATTGCAGTCTTAAAACGAGCTAGATTCAAATCCTGTTTATGTCATACCCACATACTTCAGATGCAAAATCTTTCATGTTTTCTAATTTTTTTTCACCACCTAATATTATTTGTTATTGCCTACCTTCTGCATCTGAATCCCTCTGAAATAATAGTACTTTTCAAAGTTTTTTTCCAATACTTTTTCAGCTTTTCGCCAATCAGATTTGATGACAATGGCATCTGGTTTTGTCATTGCCAGCTGTATTTTATGCCTATCAATTAATTGACACCTCGTTTGAACCTGACCTAATGTCTGATTTGCACAGGTATTTGTGTTTGGCTAGTTAATGCTGCTGTGAAAATTTGCTGAGGTGTATTTCTGTACTTTGCTCTAGACTTATCCCAAATATCACGCATTGACAGATTGGCCGCTTGAAGGCTTGGGTAGGAGTAGCTGGATGAGCCAATTATTTACATTTAAATTCATAGATTTTCCACTTGTTCAAATTAGAGACTTCAATCACTGCTTTAATTTTCCATTTACATTGAAAGTGACTATGATGACTTTTTCCACATCTATTAGTCAATAAAGTTTCTGGTCTTTTCATACCAGTTCTCTTTTTGTAATGATAACATGCTTGACATATTTTTCCAGTCCCCAGAGGAACTGAGAACCACGTTAAACTATTTTCTGATTTACAATGTGAGCACTGACGATGCTCTTCTGAAGTCAAGTCTAAGTCACAGTGACTGCATTTATTTTCTGTTATTTTTACTGAATTAATGGGGACATCGCATGCAGTTTTGCATTGGTCAGACTTTGAAGCACAACTTATAACTGCTGTGACAACTATTGCTTTTTTAGAAGTCAAATCAATATCATCTCTACACTTGTATTTTTCATCATATCTATGTGCTTTGCCCCAATTTTCATTTTCTGTATATGACACTTTCAATATGTCATCATCATGCTCATGAACAACAGTATCTTTTTCATACTTAATTACTCGTTTTATGTCAAATGGAATTTTATCTATGTGCCTCCTCATTTCAGTGCCCACTGGGACTTCACACTGGTATAACCACCTGTCATTTTTGTTTTCTTTCTGCTCCAAAAAATCTCTACCAGTATCACCAATGAGAAAGCTTTTGATTTTTTCTAAGGCATCCTGATCATCCTTCCCTTGTTCATTGCATTCAAATTCTTTTTGAATTTTATTTCCATTGTGCAAAGTACATCTCAAAATTATTTTTGACCTTTTTTTGTCATAGACAATGCCTGATTTCCCAACAATAAAACTACTTAACCTACTTTCTACAAAGTCCTTCAAAGATCCCACTCTTAACTTCTGGGCTAACCAAATGGCATAATCATAACTGTTTATGAAGTCAAAGTATTCATGTTCTCTGTGCGTGGTGTTGTGATGCATTTGACACACTTGATTGAGAACTTTTATTGCTGGGGTTTGGATTTTTGTTCATTTTACATTGTAACCATTTTGCTGTTTCTTCACTATTGAGTACACATTTTACTTTCTTTGCATTGCTATCAGCCTTCCCATGGGAGGAACACGGTATATATCTATAACCCTTTCCCCCATTGATAAGAGTGAACTCTATGCACAATTTGGAAATGTCCTGTTTATAAGATACCCAAGGACCATGTTTTAATCATTAATCATTGGAACTTCATGATCTTTCGAATTTGCCTTTGCATTTTTTTCTTGCTTGATCACAGCATTATCATTGCAATTTAGGTTTTTGGTTAGAGCTTTTGTTGAAGGTTCTTTATTCCTTGTCATCAACTTGGGACTACATCCTTTACCCTGAGTGGTGTCTCTATTATTCTCTTGAATAAACCTATTCACTTCACTTTTTACTTTTTGAGCAGTTTCAGTCTGATTTAATCTGTTGTACTTCACCCCTGGAGATTTTGGTCTGTTTTTACTCCCTGTAGGTTTCTTGATTTTTCTTGTACTAGATGAACTGAAAAATAGCCTTTGTCGTGATGTATTGCCTTTTCCACAGGTTGTAGCAGCCCTTTTCATGTGAATTGATTCAAGTGTGACCTGGCCACTAACCGCCCATTCAATTAAAGCACGCCTAAGGTAATCTGAATAATATGAAATTTGTGAAAGGTATTCAACTTTTCGAACTTCTGGATCTGTGATAAATCCCGAACAGCGTGTACTTATTTTATTGAACAGAGTCCTATTAAGGGTGCAAAGGCTTATCCCAATCAAAGTACCCACACGACACACAGTACCACTGTGTTGAAAAGGATACAATTTGCAGCAGTCATCTGAGCATCGATGACGTCCATCTGGACCTGAAAATTTGTGGCATGCCCTAAAGGTAGGAGGAGATCTGTTCAACCTTCTTGCAACGTCTGAAAAAATTCATAAAAAGCAACAGGAATATCCCATCCTAAAGTGTCAGCATACAATACTTCGTTTTCATCTATAGAATACCTCACAAATGAAAAATGATTCCCACTCAAATTACCTGAAATACCACCAAGCTGAGTCACATCATTTTCTTTGTATGGATTAACAATAAAGAGTAATTGTACTTGATCAAAATTTGTACCGAACACCGTCTTCAAGGTTTTTGAAATAATTTCAGGTTGGTTATACACTGTTTTAAGATCAAAGATCCATGTTTTGGTTTCTTTTGATTTTTTATTCAAAATTGCTGACATCTGATACATAATGTCATCACATAACCATCTTTTCCCAACCAATGTTGTCAAACTCTCCACAGCTATGTCTCTTCCATTTAACTTGAATACATGGTCAGCACTGTTTTGATGAATCATCAAATGAAATGAAATGATTCAATACAGCCTTGATCATACATATGGCTAAATTGAATATGGAAAGGTTCATCTGATGAGCCGAGCCTCTGTTTTTCCTCTATCACTTTTACTTGTTCTTCCTTAAACCGATTGATATCTTTGAATACTGAAATGCCCTTTCTTTCATAAATGCCAAACTTCAATTCTACAACTTTATTGTCATCTTTCAGTTGCAATAGAATGTTATTCAGTTCTGTCTACATTGTCTACAGTTCTGTCTGGTTCTACAGTGCTTCTCTATATAAATACCTGGATGTTGAATTATCTTTACCCCTGGTGTATTTGATGTCTACTCAGTCACTTCCAGATTGTAATCTTCTGCCCACTGGTTGCATCGGTCAAGCCACCACTGTTCAGCCTGTTTACCACCTTTCTTCAGGTTTTGGCACCGAGCTGTAGGTACTGCCGATATCCAGATAGCAAGGCTAAAAAGAAAATATTAAACTTCATTAAAAAACCCACAATTGGGGAAAACATGAAAATACATCAAATGAATACACTATATCACAGACCTATTAAAGAAAGGGATACAATATATGGTACAAAATATGACCCATGTAATAATAATAATAGTCTGTGGCACCCCGTCTATCTGCCAAGGTCCTAAAAAGGAGGCCAAATTTTAGCTACACTCAAAGCCTACCTTCTCCCTTCCCCTTTGTCATATCCCTACTCTGGCTTCTGACGCCCTCAAACCTAACACACTCTTCTCCTTTCCCAACACTTCAGCAGGAAGCCCTTAACTAACTCTAACCCTCCTCCACTTCCTGGCATCCCTCCTTTCAACCCTAACATCCAGGCTAACCTAGCACGTTCTGCTATGCTATGCTTCTAAACTCCTATGTATGCTTTCAATATCGAGTTAAAGGTGAGACAAGTGAATGAGCGATGCCATCCTGCTCCACTAACCTACCGAGACCCGATCATAAAATATGAAAGTAAATTATACAAACAATATTATTACCTAGGACAAATGGCCCATACGTCATGCACCAGTCGCTGCATCTTCCTGAGCATTATGCGGGGACCATCAGTTGGTGTGTTGTTCGACCCCACATGCAGCGCAACAGCCTGAAACATATGCATACAAATATATAAATATATATAAATACCCCTTTTAAATGAAATAAAAAGAGAAAGAAAGATATGGAGTGAAAAAGAAATAAGAGAAAAGAAAGAAAGAAAAAAGAAGGAAGAAAGAAAGAAAGAAAGAATGTACGTACACATGCCAGGAATACTAAACTGACTTATGATAATCAGTCAATTCTCAATACCTGCCATTTTCTTTCTTGTCAGAAGTGTTGAGTGTTGTGGCAGAACTGTTAAATACAAGTTCACATGTTCAGTACTGTGTCAGGATTATTGAATTCTGTGCAGAGTGTCGAAAACTTTGGGATTCAGTGTAAACATAAATGTCAGACAAGTTACACTTTTTGAGTAGAGTCTCCTTAAATTTTGTGTAAATTATTTGCATAATTTGATATGCTTAGACTCATAGTTCATTGTATTCTCCTATGCCACAAACCTATGAATATGCATAAATTAAAATGCTGCAACTTTGGCCCCTATTAAGAGCTAATTTTGCCAGTGATGTGTTTGGTCTTAATCGGAAGATTCCACTATACATGCAAGTCTGGCCTCATGATAGCTTTTTGTGCCCTTCGTCATGGTTACACAAAATCAGACTGTTCCTCCAAAAAATGTACATGCAGGGCTATAAATATATTGTGACCTTGTAAGGATTCATGATATTAGGTACTAATATCTCACCATTTCCAGGGGTATAAATGAAGTTGTAGTCCAGTTCCATGGGCAACCAGGACATTTTTCAAAGTTGCCCTACAACCCTAAAGTTGTCCAGTTTTCATCAACACAGAATTTTTTTTATGATCATAAAAATATTTGTGTTTTTGAAATAATTGTGGCTTTAGCCTTCCAAAGAAATGGCAATCGTAGCTAAAAACACATACTGAATGATACATGTTAAAATTGTAAGCATATTTGTTATACCATGTCCAGTTTCTTGTTCAGCTGCAAACTGCAGTATTCTGAATATTGATTTCTATATCTGGTACATGGATAAGTAAAAAATCTGACATATTACATGCTATATCTTGTTGGTAAGGTGACTGAGGGGACTTAATAAGACAGTCTGGTGTATTTCTGGTAGAAGTGTATATGTACTGTAGGAAAACCACTAAATGGTACAGATGTATTTAACAAATATATATATATAAACTTCATTACAAAACCATCATTTTTTTCTCATCTTTTTTAGTCTACTTCTGTGTTGGTACTTTGTTATCAAAAGACATACATGGATCATGTCAAAGCAACATTTACTGAATATAAATTGTATATATATATATATATATATATATATATTTATTGGCCTTCTGTGGGAATTTTTACACCTATGGTATTGCTATGGGGTGCCTATTTGAAGTGATAATTTTGACTTTGTGTGGTTTTTTTGAAGTTTACAGGCCTTTTTTTCTTTTCCTTTCACTGATTTTGAAATCATATATGACCAAAACCATCATTTAATTCTGTCCCCCTTCTCCCCTACATATGTTTTGTTCCTAACTGTAAGGGATGAAAATTAAGGGGGGGGGGGTGGTATCCAAAGTACTAATTCAAAATTTATGATGATATCAACTAAATTTGGAGCAGAGTAAAGTGGGCTGTTACCTTGAAGTTCAGCAACTGATCCCTGATCTCTGAAAGTAGATCCTCTATCTTGTACCCACTGTAGGATTCATTATGGAATACGCAGTTGGACCCGCTTGGTAACAGGTACTCCACGGACTCTTGCAGGTACTTCACCTGGGATGACCCTGCAACTAAAATTGGAAAACTAGTGGAACACATACTGCTTGGTAAAGGCGACATGTACGTGCACAAAGTATCAATAAAAATATACAAATATGAACCTTAACTAAATATGCTCCTAAAAAGAAGGCAAAAATCTAAATGCAAATAACATAAAAATCAAGTATATACAATAGGTTTAGATACCTGATAAGTTGGTAAGCAAAATATGTCCAAAAGGCAGTCAAGTGAACGCTGTGAGAAGCTAACAGTGACTGATGAGATGGAGATGCAGAGTGAGAATTTATTTGTGAGACTCTGTTTTCTCAAGAAGGCAACAACAAAGACAAGAGACTTGTTAAAATGAAACTGTCTAAATCATAATAATGGTATTAAAGTTGCATTTAACAGTTTGTTGGTAACCAAAGAATATGCTATTCTGCCCCAAGTAACCTGTGAAGAGACAACAAAAGTAATGTTCACATTACCTATATACAAATGCAGTGTTCGAGGAGGACTTAAAAGAATTTTAACTGCAGTAGTTTTGTATGCACATTCTTGAAGTCTTATCAGCATGGCTAATCAAAGTAAGTCTTGTATTGCAAGCTGGTGAAAAAAATGCTGATCACAGCAGCATGTTTATACAAAATAGTTATCATAACAACACTCCAGTTCAAACACAGTGGATAATGCCTAATACAAACAATGTAATTCCTGCTCTGCTGCACAGACTGTAGAAAACTCCTCTGACTCGAGTGTCACTCAAGTGTCACCCAGAGTAGGTGTCAATTCACAGCTTGGGTTGTCAATGCCACTTTCAAATAACAACAGAGGCTTGTGGTTCCATGTTCTTTTCTGTTATATTTTTAAGACCAAACAAGAAGGTCTGTCATTAAACTTGTTAACTCACATTTATTTACAAAATGTAGAGCAAGGCCAAAGTAAGGAAAATATAGTACATGCACACATCATATACAATACAGTGTTATATGTCTTGAGAGACCACCTCTTGGGTGGGCCAAAAAGCAGTCACATATAAAGCATGTGGTCTCTTAATGGAGGTGTAATGACATAGAAAAGATAGATCTAGGAACTCGCATCACCTTGAGACCCTAAACCTAAAAAAGCTTTGCATGCATACCATAAATAGAAATGTGGTACAGCTATCCGTCATAACAAAATTTATTTAAATTGATATAAATTTTTTGATGATTTTTTTTTTGAAAAATAACCCTACACATAATATAAAATTCATGCTATTTAAACACAAACTAAAAAAAAAAAAAAAAATCAAACAAGTAATATTTGTGATGTACATTTTTCTTGTTGAGTTTTATTTTCACTTGTTTTGTTGCAAGCCAAAAACTGTCGAAAAAACTTTAAAATTATTTTAACATTGGTTTAAAATGTTAAAAAAAATGAAACAGAAGTAGAGTGGTAGTTACATGCTAAAAAGTGCAAAATCCAGGAAAAAATAAACAAATTGAGCCACATAAAAAAATACATTCACAGTAAATTGAATAAACAAGTGAAAATAAATGTTTGCAAAAAAACATGCTTTTAAGTCAGGGTTCCCAGCATTTTGTGAAAGTCAAATTCCCTGAGTTAATCCTGAGATTTCCCTGATAAGTTTCCAAATTTTCATGACAAGAGTGTTATGGGTGCATTTATCATTTTTACATTCCTTAATTTGTTCTCATTATTTTAAACTTGGTATGTATGTGTATTACTTTGCTGTTATTGTCTTTTTTACACAAGACATCCCAAACAATGAGCTGAATCAAATCCACAAAGTCAGTCTTGGAAAGTTGAGTGCTCAGTGTTGAGCAAACAATGTTTAAAGGCAGCAGAATGTGAGTGAAGTCTGGCATGCCTCTAGAGTGTGAAAATCAGAAGATTGGTTGACATCCATCCATTGTCTATAGGTTCAAAGTGAAGTGTATGCATCCTGTAAAACAAGAAAAATGTCAGAAACCATCTAAAACTGAATGTGTGTATATTAGAAAAACAAAATACAAGCAAACAAAAAATATGACCATCTCAATACAGTGTCCATCTGACAAGCCAAAACCCTATATACCAATTTCATTTGTTGCTGAATTCACCGTTCTCACTATTCGTAACAATTTCATTTATTTCATTTCACTCATCTGAACAAAGTCAGTTTTTGCTCATTGTTGAGTCCACATTGTTGGAAGACTGGGAGAGTGAAAATAATAATACTAACATGTCAGTGTTATAGTCTTCTCTGTGGTCAGGTGTTTACAGTGAAAATTGATGAACAAGTAAAACAAGATCAATAATTTAAATTATAACTCACAATCAATTTTAATATTCCCAGCTGGCATTTTAAAATCAAATTATGTAAAACTGGAATGTAAAATTTATCTCTGTTGTCACACATAGCAATGCTGTGCTAGGGCAGGGTTGACATCTTCATCGCAACAAAGTAACATTTGTTTTGTGGAGTTCTTAAGAAAAATTTTGACTTTGTACGAAATATAAATTGAACCAATTACCTTCTACAAAAAAATTATTACAAGAGTAACCTTTTTTGATACTTTCTAGTATGATCTTGTGACAATCAATTATATACCTGACAAGAAACATTTTAAAAGAAAAATGGAAGAGTTGTTTATACTTGAGATATGTTGTATATAGTGTCATGTGCATGTAATTCCAATGTATCTTATTTTAAAGGTTTGTACATGGTTTTGGAATAAATAAATTCATTAACAGAAACAAACAATGTTGTGCCTACTCAGTGTAGTGTCACCAGTTATCAGGTGATGATGAGATCATCGACACCTGAACAAAGTTGACAGGTGTCACAGCTGTCAAATACCCTTTATAAGCAGAGGTCAAATCATGCACAATCATTCAGCTGGTCATAATAGCAGTTGCTACCATCATCTCAGACAGCATGTGTTCAAGCAAGAGGACAGACTTTCCGTGCCCTGCTGATACCATCATGCAGGTGTATCCGGGCAGGACAATAGCACACATACTTCTATACATAGAAGATGGCAGATGCAAGGTGGACTTCCCAGTCATCATCCTAAATGTGGGAACAAATGATCTTTGGATGACAAAAAAACCAGGTGCAAATAGAGGCCTCCTACAACAGGACAGTCCAGATTGTTGAAGAGATCCACAGAAAGAACCCCAAGGCAAAGGTGTTTGTGGCCACAGTTCTACCACCGCCAAGGGATTGGTATCAGGATGGCCTAGCATGCAGTATCCATCCCATCTCTGAGTTCAACAGGAACCTGATTGTGAGCTGGTCTGTTGGGAATTACTCAGTAATTCACACCAACAAGGCTTTCAGTTTGCATGGGGAAATACAGATGCACCTGTATTCCAGTGACTGCCTCCACCTTAGTGAAATGGGCAAGGCAGTCCTGTCCAAGATATTCACGAAGACCATTGCACACCAGGGAAAACACATCTAGAAGTACTTCAAGAAATAAACAAACATAAAAAACCCAAAACAAACGGTCCTTTTCTGGGCCACCACATTCTCCAAAAAGAGATGGTTGAATCAAATGGTATTGAATGGCCGAACAATTTTTTTTTTAGAAAATAACATTAATATAAAAAAATTATATATATATGTGCAAATAAGAATCAATATGGAAGTACAACTGACTGTAAATATATGTAAATTAAATATATAATATAAGTAAGAAATAATTAATCAATTTTGAGCATAATAATGCATAAGAAAGCAAGAATTTACCTTTTTGACTAGAACATGTAAAAGATGTATGTGATTTTTGTGATGGTGTGGCCGAGTGGCATGTTATCATGAGATAGAAAATAATCTATTTGCATGGTCCTTAAAAATCCATAAGAAAGCAAGAATTCATATTAATGACTTTAACTGAAATCAAATCGACCAATGATCTTTAAAATTCAATTCTTATAATTGGATGCATACATAACAGACTAAAATCAGAAATCCAGGCTCACCCAATATTTATGTCACCAGCTACAGACAACCTTCAGGTGACAGTGTGTAAGTTTTAACTATGTGTGGCTTCGCCCAACACACAGTCAGTTTGTGGCAATTTGAGCATCAGATGGCAACAGGCAGTTAAATTTGGCCATTACTCACCTGAATTTCCAAGCAATACCTACATGTTAACACTGTACATTTTATTTTAATCAAAAAAGTGAAACCAAAGTAAAGTTGTAGTTACATGCTAAAAAGTGCAAAACCCAGGAAAAAGTGAACAAATTGAGCCACATAAAAAAGTACATTCACAGTAAATTGAATAAACAAATGAAAATAAATGTTTGCAAATAAACATGCTTTTAAGCCAGGGTTCCTAGCATTTTGTGAAAATTTATCTTGAGATTAATTTCTCTGATAAGTTTCCAAATTTTCATGACAAGGGTGTTATGGTACAAAAGCCAAATATAAGAGTGACATCCCTCAAAATATAGAGAATAGGTCTCAAATAAATATTGGAAGAACTATTTGCCAGGTTTATGTTCAATAATGAAAGTGTGTTTTAACATGTCAGTTAATTCCAGATTAATTTTTGTAAGTTCAAACCAAATATAGTTATATAGGCAAGTCACTGACTTGTGGTTGAGTTATCAGAATGTCAGGCATGTCATTCATTCACTCATCAGCAATAATTCACTTTTTTTTAAACTGTAAGAAAAAACAAAAGAGTATTGATATCAGTCCACAAACTCAAGGCCAAATTACCAATATACAGGCTAGAGCTTGCTTCATATTCACTGTGAAATATAATAACCCTGGTAGTGCCATATACCTATATTTTGGTATCCCCTGGCCAACTGCCAGGACCCTATTACATAACATACCACAAAATCGGTATATGAAACTTGGGCAGTGTTTCTGAAAAAAGTTGTGGCACAACCAGAGTAAGCAGTAGCCTTCTAGTGGTTTCATATTGATTAAAATTGTCAAAGGCAAATAACAACCAAAATCCCCTAATTTTCAACATGTCAAACCTTGTTTGCTGAGGACTGGGGTGACTTTCGCTTGTTATATGATAAAAATCGCTCAGTGTAGGTGAAACTGTAGCAAGGCGAAGTTCATACCGGAAAGCTACGAAATTACCTAGCTATTGCGCATGCGCAATTTTAGGATCCAAAACCCGTTCACATGTAATTTCGAAGCCAGGTAGAGTCCATTAGTTTTGCGTTCAGCATACAAGAAACTACAAAGTAGTTTGCATTCACAAAAATGTTTGGGCTACATGTGTCTGTTTATCCCTCCATTATATTTAACAACAATAACTTACAAAAAAAAAATTTTGTTCATGTGATATGTCAAACTTGAACCGTAAAATTAACTCAACCTACAGATTCGGATGTCAATCACGGGAGCATTAATTTTCCTCTCCTCGCAGATTCAACAATACAGTCGGGGCTGGAGCCATCTGTTTAACTGCTGCGAATTGACTATTGTTCAATGTTTGTTTTTGGAAATTCACATATATATATTTTTTTTCCATTAAATGTGGAAAATACAGCATTTATGTGACTAGTAATTTATGACAAATTGTTAAAAAAAAGCCCCACACCCCATCCCAACCAAAAAAAAAAAAAAAAACCACCTAGTGTTTTCATCCATGCAAGCTTCCAAATGGGTTTACAATTTTATGATTAATTATCCATAATATATTAATGTAAATATATATATATATTTATTCAAATTTTGCTGCATTTCAAATCATTTGTCTATGCGAGAACCTAATCATTCTTTGATACATTAGGATATAATCATATACCTATAGCTGTCATTGCCCATCCCGGCCATCAGATGGGCAGGTATTGAAATAAGAAGTAAAAAAGCAAGACAAACAGTACATTCTTGAAACCAACTTGAAATGTGACTGCTATCCTTACAAAGTTTGACTATTGTAATGCATTTTTGACTACGTTTTAATGATTTGAGGCCTAATATCACTTGCTTCTGGCTGATGTTTAACATTTGAACCAATATACTTACTATATTTGAAAATTAAAACACTTTTCTTTTTGAAATACTCTTAGTTTATCTCCTTTAAAACAACATCATGTCTTTAACTACATGCCTAAAACACATCGAATTATATAATCAGGTTGTTTAGATTCTTATTGATGGTCATTTAAGGCCTAGAGGGCTTTTCTGATGGATTGATGTTGGTGTTGGTGTCGCTTTGTGGACTTATATGTGTAACTACCATGAATTTATGGTGTTACTAATTTCATTTTATTGTTGTTTTATTTATTTTCCCTTTCTCTTTCTTTTTACTAAAATTAATTTACATTTTGGCTGAGTATTAATATTAATTACTATTTATTAGTGGTGCAGTGCCCGGCTGGTTTCAGTCAATTTGCTGTCTTTAGCCGGCTGGTGGCGCCATCTATCAAAATAGACAGAAACCAAATTTTGCAATGTGACGTCATTAGAGAGCCACGCATGGATGAAGAACATTCGGCTGTCATCTCGCTAGCCTAAGTTCGACTCTAGAACTCCGATAGAGTTTGTTGTCGTATGTTTTTAGGTGAGTTCAGGTTGTAAATGTGTCAAGACCTATGTGAATGGTATTTTGCCGGGTCTGGTAAGATTTTGAGAGAGAAATGTAACTTGGAAAGCACAAGTGTCCAGTTCCCTCCATTTGTGAGTGATGTCCCGCGCATTTCCTTTTCTCTCCGCCATTACAGTGCAGACAATCTGAGTATAAATGTTAAGAAAAGCCATCGGCAAAGGCTTATTATACGAGGGAACATGTCTGAAGAGAAAATTACCCCATGTTTATTGTCTTTTGGCCACTGTTTCATACAACAAAGATGCCGAATTCACTTCTTTTACCGTTTACCTTGTAAATGGCAGAATCATCAACAGTGATTTATAATGTTGAGTGCCACTTTTGCAAAACAATGCACGATTTGAATGATCTAGACAATGACACTCAATTTTGAAATTGAATATATTAATCAGACCTGCATCATTTAATTCTTTTACTTATTTGGGAATATTTGTTTTGTGGAAAAAATTGAATATTACCAATTCAAATACACAATACAAATGACTACCTGTGATATTAAGTCTAATTTCTCAAGATGCAGGCATGTAAAGTGATTGTCCTTTTGAAATGTTGATAAAAGCTTGGAGTTGATGATTCAAATTTTGTGATGCTTTATAGAGTAAGAATTCTTCATTAATAGTTAATAATCAGATGAATAATGATCAAAGCATTGTCATATTAAATCAGTGGCAAAGATGTCCTAGATTATTGCCCCATCAACAGGTGGCAGTACAGTGTCTAGGCCTATGTCTGCAAAGCACATTTAATATTTTGCCAAGGTTAATAGTGTTCACAGTGCATGCTAGGTGTCTCCACATACACTTAAATCAAAGACACTTTTTGGTAAATTGTGTGCTGGAACAGTTTTGAACATTAATGCATCCTGTCATTTCATGGTTCAATTTACATTGCTTGGACCAAAATGAATAATTCATTCCCTTCATAATTTGATGTATTATCATAGAAAATGCACTTTTCAGAAGGTTGAATATGTCATAATTCTAAATGTGTCAATTCCATGATATGATTACATCTGTCATTTGGCCAATAATACAAACATGGCCAGCTGTATTTGAAACTTTATTTGATTTTGACCACACCACAGTAAAATGGTGATTGTAAGTTTAAAGTTATAATTTTGATTGACATCATCTTAATAAGGTATGAACAATTATGATGATGATAATATTCAGTTTTTAAAATACATGTCCATTCAAATTACTATATTGCTTGGGATTTGTGATACACTTCATGTGTATCCGTGTAACTCTTAAGTCTTCATACTTTTGACAGTAGCATACTTAGGTATGGAGTAAAGCCAAATGCATGTATTTAATTCACATTTTTTCTTAAAATCTTGATAAAACATACTTCTTACGAATGTAATGAAAAAATTTTGCAATGTGACGTGATTAGAGAGCCACGCATGGATGAAGAACATTCGGCTGTCATCTCGCTAGCCTAAGTTCGACTCTAGAACTCCGATAGAGTTTGTTGTCGTATGTTTTTAGGTGCGGTCATGACATACCATAGCGGCTGGTGGTGAAGTTGACCCGTTGGCAGACTGCATGTTATCTCTATCAGAAGTCCAACTTGAGGTGCTTACACATTGGTGCTGGTGGTGGACTCTCGGAGAGTTCCATACAAGATACTTCATAACACTCGTGGTGTTGTGAAACTTGACTTTTTTATATTTTATTGATTGAATAAATGTACTAATCATTTGTAAATTCTTTTGTATTTCTGTCCAATCTTCTATGAAATGTTCAATTGGTATAGCACAGAGTTGATGGAAGTTACAGTCCAACCTGGGGCCTAAGTAACCGCGGCTCCATCAACATAAACATAAATAGTGGTTACATATGGATGATGATCATTGTTGAAATGGTGGTTGCAAGTAGTACCTTTTTAAATACTGAATTTTATTGACATTTTCAACAAATAAAGAACCCCGCTTACAAATTCTCTGATGTACTGCAAATTTTGGTCCCTTTTCATAAATTGTATGGTCCTGTATGTGCATGAATGATGCAACTGTTCAAGCCAATTTACTGAAATAGGCCTATAATTTCAAACCAAACTTTTTGCATTCTGTCATGTGAAAACTAGATAAGGTTTTTCCCCCTATGGACCTTTGCACTTACGTTTTGGTCTCTTTTGGGTAAATACGAACTATAAATTTATATGTTTCAGCTATACATACCGAGGAACATTGCCTTTGGTCGGAATTGACTTCGATTTGTTTCGTTAGGACTACGGTTTGGATATGGTAATGACACTGTCTAATTTGCATAGTGAATTTTATTTCACCATTTATTTGGTATTTCCTGGTAAAAAAAAAGGCGGCCCATGCATACATATTCAGGGTTAATCCTCATATATGCTATTGCTTGATGATTCTCTTTGCCAAGCATTACAAATTTATGTTGTAACACTTGCCCAGTGTGCGCCACATGGAGGGGGAATCATATTGCACACCGTAATTTATATTACAAATTCGCCAATTTAGTTCTTGAAAATTCATTAATTTGAAAAAAACATCATCCAAGCGTACTGTTACAATAAAAGCAAATAATAAATAATGATAATGTTTCAATATCAGTGATCCTACATGGATATTAAAAACACTAAAATCATCCCATTAATTTCTGTCTCGTAATGTATACGTGTAATGAAAATTTACCAGAAGTATAATAAAAAAAATAAAAAGCATCATCCACATTTGCTGTTTAAATTATTAAAAGCTAATATTAGAATATCACAATGCAAGCATCACTGCAACATAAACAAGAATAGAAAAGATTGAATGATCAAAGGGAAGACAGCACTATGCAAGTGTGGCATTATACTATTTCAATGTCATTTACACTCAATGGATGCTAAAAATACCAAAATCATTCGAACCATAAATTCTGCCTTGTTGTGTATATTGAAAATTTGCAAAAGGAATACTAATAATTTTAAAAGCTTAAGTTACACTCCATGGATATTACAAAACACCAAAATCATCCCAACCATTAATTTCTGTCTTGTCATGTGTATTGAATATTTTTCAAATGTTTAATTAGTTCTAGAAAAACGGATTTGAAAGAAGCGTCATCTAAATGCACCCTTTGAAGAGAAGCTTAAAGTGCACCAGGTTTCTTTGTACAATATTCCATAACTATGAAGCCTAACTGCAACAGAAAATTACATGCATTGTCCAGTTCTTGGATGGAGTCTCCCTTCATCTGAAAAGAAATAAAAAACAGCAAGCAAATTTTACATTCAGCCTAGCAATTACATGTGTCACAGAACCACATGAATGATTCACTAGCAAGTTCTGCACTCAATCCAGCACAAGAAAGGTGATACCATTTTGGGCATCCCTTCTTTGAGTATTCAACCATGTTGTCATAGCCATCCGATAGCCAACAGGATGATTTTGCACAGTTTAACTGTAACGCTAGTTTGGTATTTTTAGTTTCCTTTCTCTTTTTCTGGTAGGTAATTTTGAAAAAGAAAATCTTTCTGTTTTGAAGCATTTTAATAGATGGGATCTCATATTGGAGGTGTCATATTTCCATGATGTGTCTAGTAGGAAAGCTACTCCCCCTACACAAAATTTTACTATGTTTGCTGTAGCAAATACCCCACAATCAGTACCATTTGTCTGTCTTTGGGTTTCTGGTATGTTTACAAACAAAATATCTTTACCAAGGCTGTAAATCTGACAATTTTGAATTTCCAAAGAAACTGTCAATTTTCCAGAATATAAACTGTCTATGACATACACTACATCTTTTTCTTTACTGCTCATGAAAGACATTCCCAATGATTTGCTCCATTATAATGAATTTGAGCACATGGGGGTTCTAAAGGTTTGAATGTCTTTGCTTGAAGTTTCCAATCACCATTAATGTCTTTTTTCGGATCCAAATTTATCTCTTGAAACCCATGGACTTCTGAAAATTGTTTTTTCAATAGTTTATTTGCTGCTGACATGTGAGTTGTAGTCAGACACTGATCATTTTCAACAATAAATCTATCTGTGAAATCCAGACCCAGATTTATTACCCATTTCCGTTGTCTTGCACACTCGCTTTTGCTTTGAGGCTAGGCATCTCATTTAAATCAATGACATCTTCCTCAATTTCTTTTGCCATTTCAACAACTTTATTGTCAGTACTCAGGCATGCTTCATTTGAATTTTCTCCTTTTTCAGATAATTTTGATTTCAGTGACTTTTTAAAGGACAAACTAAGCCTGGACAATTTTCGTTTGCCACTGTGGGGAGAACCAGGGCCTGCAACATATGAAGGTTTATTTTGTTCATGTTCTTCACCCACTTTTCCTAGATTAGTATCTTCTTGCCCAAATGATACGAAGTCTTTTGGTATAGGGTGAATTTCTGCTGTTACTGTCTGTAAATTTGGCTTATGAACATGGTTTTGAAAATCCTACGATCTTCTAGGGTGCCTATTTTTGTCTTCATTTGCCACATGTTTGCTTTCTGTCTGTGAGGGAGTCTTAAGTGTGCTTTTCTTGATTTTACAATTACTTAATTTTTTTTTGTTATGCTAGGTAAAGCTATCTGAACTTTGCATTTTATTGCAGATTTTGGTGTCGACTCAAACATACATGTATCAATTTCGTCATATTGTGACAGCTCCAAAATACAGGACTGGTTTTCAACAAACCTTGAATCAGGTGCTGCGTCAATATCACAGTCATTTTGTCTTGGTCTCTTTCTACCACTTTTTTTATCTGCTCTAAGTCTACTGTTTTTCTTTAATTGTGTCATATTTATTTTACCCTTCTGTTCATCTGATTTTAATCCAATGCTCATCCTGGCAGCCAAAATATGATAGCATGTAGTTGTTGACAGGCACCCACATGTTTCTTTGGGGAATAAAGTGACTGCATAGGGTCTCTTGCTTCCTTGGACCTGAAATGAATTTAATCCGGGCACATGTTTTACTAAACCATTGTCCAACACTCTCTGGGCTAACACTTTTTGAGTGAAAGGTGCTGATGTGACACTGTCAGTTAAAGCTGTCACATCAAGTTGTGGCCCACCATTTTCCAGCTCTGGTAATGCTGGCACATGTTTATTGTTTCTATTTAGAGTTGCAATTTTCTCTAAATCATCAGTTTCACCTGAATTTAAATCATGCAGAATTGGGCTGGAATTTACTTCATTTATCTCAGCTGGTTCTTGTATACATGTACCAGCATCATTAGGTGCTTCTGATGGATGGGCTCCAGTTCTGACTTCAAATTCAGCTGTCTCAACTTCTGCCAAAAGACTTCCATTTTCTTCTGTTTCACTTCTATGCACATTTTCATCTGAAGTACCAATTGCAATGATATCTGTATTTGTTTCTGTGTTGCATTCTTCATTTTCAGTGGGCCCATCTCGTACAAGTTTTGTCTGCTCGGTACAAATAAACTTACTATTGGTGTTTGTACGTTTGCTTTAGTGCATCCAGTTTTATCAAGTTTTCCTTTACCATGGTGATCATGTCTTCAGGTTGACAAAGTGGTACCCTATGTTCAATTTCATCTAGATCTCGTTTTGCTTGCTGAAATGTGTGTTTTATATTGTAATTGCCAACTCCACAAAATCCTCTTTGCAGCTCTGCAAGGTAGTAATTTTGAATATAGTAACTGTACAGAAAAATACCATCCAGGGGTACTTCTTTCCACTCTAGTAACCTTTTCATCACTGCATTGAAACTTTCTGAAATATTGTTCGTGATGCCAGACCTAGAATATGGATCAAATATACCCACTGCATCCAAAACCCACTTTACAGCATGTTTTGAAATTCCTTTTTTCAAATGCTTCTTGAAATATACTTCAGCGCTTTCTGCCCACTTTTCTGTAAACTTCAAGCATGTTTCATCAAAGTCTGCTTCTGAGTCACACCATAGAATTTTGGTTAGATCTGGGTCATAAACTTTGCTAATCTCCTCCGTTGCTGCACCCTGCTTTCTCAGCCAAAATTTGAAATCTCTCCTGATGTGATTCCAACAATGTACGACTGTTGCGTTTGTAAATATTGATTCTATTGTATTTGTTATGCCAGCTTCCCTATCTGTGACAAAGACTACATATTTTTTCCAATGTAAGGCATGTTTTGCCGAATAGTCCTGAAAAATGCTTCATATGTGTCTTGAAACTTTTGATCATGGATTAGAAAAGCTACAGGGATAACAGCATTGCCCTCAAATTCATTATGACATACTACCAGTGGTGAAACACAAAAATCCCCTAACTCGAATGTAGTATCATATCCAAAGACAACTGGAGGGTCTCGCTTTACTGCCAACAACCTATTAACTTCATCAAAAATTTCCTTCATGCCTAAAACCGATGTCATATCTGGAAAAACTTCTATTTTCCATGCAAAATCTTCAATTTGATACGCCAGTTGCAAAACATTATGCAAGCCATCATGCCCTAATTTTTGGTTTTTTTTTCTTGCCTTTTTACATTCTAAATTCGTTGCAGGTTTCTTGGGTTAGTTATCCCTGGTATACATGTACTTTTACTTGGGTTTCCTCATCATTTTTCGGTAAGCTTCTCCTGCTGTTTTGGTTTTAACAATTTCTCGTGCTTCCTTAATACCTGAAGGGTATGTTCTACGAAACTCCCCAGTCTTTCATTCCAAGTTACCGTGAGGCAAAGGTGAATATAGTTTTTCATGTCCAATATAATATACTATGATATATTTCGAATGACTGGGGTCCTTATAATGCCATGCCTGTCTACTGAATCCACCATCTCCATTTGGGTATGAGGGAGTTTTTACCTTATGATATATTTTAACTTGGGGTTTTTCAACATTTGCTTTTGTTCTCTCCATTTCATGCTTACCCTTATGACACCATCGGTACCCATCACATCTCCAATCCAGAGCTTTAGATTCTTGATCAAAATTTTGCACAACTTAAATTTCTCCTCCTTTAGGTTTGTAAGGTACCAGGTCCGAAATTAATTCAGGAATTGGGTTGTCCAATATTTCTTTTATTTCTGCAAGGCTAAGGGAAGTTTCCTTAGTCCTGTACACTTTCGCATCTTCTATACCACCTCCAATTTGCAACTCCTTTTCAAAATTGTCATACACTACCATGGCTACATCTGTGGAAATCATACTTTCACCTGTACCTTCCCTTGAACTGTTCATAACCGTGGCTGTGTGTGCACAGGTGTCTGCACCTTCCTCTGTTGGCTGCATTTCAGTCCTCTCACCAAACCTAAAAAGTCCAAAAATTGCCTGCAACACAAACTGGAAAACTACTACTTGAACATACCAGAACCAAGAATATAAAGGCATAGGCTTCTCTCTGGTGGTGCCCTGTAAAGAAACAGAAACAGGAAGCTCCGCTGACATCTACCCTGTAGTGGTGTCTTCATCCTTGGCCTTTGCTGAAGTCTTCTCTCTAGTGCTACCCTGTAAAGAAGAAACAGGAGGCTCCACTGACATCTCCCCTGTAGTGGCGTCTTCATCCTTGGCCTTTGCTGAAGTCTTCTCTCTAGCATTGCCCTGTAAAGAAACAAAAACAGGAGGCTCCACTGACATCTCCCCTGTAGTGGCGTCTTCTCTCTAGTGCTACCCTGTAAAGAAGAAACAGGAGGCTCCACTGACATCTCCCCTGTAGTGGCGTCTTCATCCTTGGCCTTTGCTGAAGTCTTCTCTCTAGCGTTGCCCTGTAAAGAAACAGAAACAGGAGGCTCCACTGACATCTCCCCTGTAGTGGCGTCTTCATCCTTGGCCTTCAATGAAGTCTTCTCTCTAGTGGTGCCACCCTGAATACACCTCCATGCCCTTTCCACTGCTTCCTGGATGTTGGTTGCCAGCATGCTGCTTACTCTCTTAGACAAATGAAGACCATCTCGGGCTAAAAGACGTCGCTGCAGTCTACCCCTGGAATAAAAAGTCTGATCATTATCCAAAAAATGCACATCCCATACACTGGATAACTCTACCCTTACCATAGAATTGTACTTACCTGCCTCTTAATTCAGGTCGCTTATGTGCCAGTCTATGTCCTTTGGTCTCCGTTGTCCATTAATCTCATCGGCGCCTCTTGATTGAATGGAAGAAACTACAACCTGTACATCAGACTTACCTGCAATTTGCCTCACCTGTCAAACAAGTTGCTTCATCATGGCCACAGCTTCATGTGCATGGGTGTTTGGCATGTTGTTGGTACCATAGTCCAGCAGGATGACCAACAAGCAAAAATATAAAGCTGTCATGAAGTGCAAGTTATACTATTTAACATGAATTTTCTTGATTTTTGAAAAAGGCAGCATACATTAAGAAAAAAAATCATGTTTCATTGTTGTTAACTAATGTCATGGGTCCAGGACATGGCTGAAAAAATAATTATATATGAGTGGTGCACAATGGCCACATTACTGATCGAAATATCATAGGTTTATGACCCTGTTACACAGTGTGTGACCCCATAGACACAACATGACAAGTCTTTGTGAATCTACTGTGTTCGTGTTGAATTACTACCTACGTCAGCCGCGAGATGGCACCTACTGGACCTTTCATTCTGTTCAGATAATTTTGATGATGTTCGGTAAACTTTCAGTAGGCATACTACGTTCATATTAATTTTTATATTCAACCTTGCCTTCTTATTATCATACATATCCAAGATCGATGTACCGGTCCCCGCTAGGCTAAGACAAAACGGCAAAACACAGAGTAAAATTAAAGGTATGGTAACCAGAGACAGAAAAAAGTAGCCTGACTTTTTTTGCCGGTGCGCTCATCTTTGAAAGGAAAAAAATATTTTATCATGGAATTGAATGATAAGCAAGCAAAATGTTAATTATAGTGAAATATATGTCATAGTTTGCAAATAGTTGTTCGGAGAAATATTGTAAAGAATTATTTACTTCTTCTGATCAATATGGGAATGAAGAAAGGTGAGAGCATGCCATTTTTGGCAACTTGGTGGATTAAAATAGAATTCTTAATACGGGAAAAGAAGTGGATCCCTTATTGCATGATATAAAAATGCCCTTGCTTTTAATTTGATGGGAAGAAAAGAGAGTGGATGAGGACATGTTCACCTTTTTTTGTTTTGTTTGTTTGTTTCCTTAAGACATTACCCCATAATTTAAGTCTTATTATTAGACTTTTCATATATTGCTATTTCATCATGCTTATTGTCATATACAATTATTTCAATTTAGTTCTGAAATATTTACATTTCATTTTACTTTGTTTGTAGTCTGATGCATTTTATGTTTCAACATATACCGATTGATTGACCAACTCTTTCTGGAGGTTATGGTGGCCCTGAAAAGGGCCTTATGGTATTATTAATTTCGACACTACTGTCGATAATAAAGATTCATCTGTGTGCTATTATAGCGAACTGCACATTCGAACACCCCGGACAAGATTGCCTTGCCCTCTGCCGTGAGATGGAGCCGGTCTGCAAACAGGTTGGCTTCTGCGACGTGCTTGTCCATATGCAGGACTTCGTAGGCTCCTCCAGACCTCACCATGAGCCCGTTCATCTGTTGATGACATGTTCAGAGAAGGCCTTGTCCCGTGGTCGGCGAAGGATCGTGGTAATGAATACCTTGGTCTTTGGGTTCTTGTCTTTGATGAACGCCACCATAAGTACCAGACTATGGAGCGCCTCTCTGTTATTGGTCTCTTCCCTGACGATGTCATTCGTCCCCACGCTGATAAAGACAATTGGAAAGTCGATGTCTAACTTTCCCTTCTTGAGTCTATTCAGCAGACGTTCGGAGGTGGCGCTGGGGAATGCCTACATTGTTGTCCCGACGGGCCTTGGAAACGGGTAGACATGGTCGGAACAGATGCTGTCGGAGATCACAGTTGTCTTCCTGTCATTAGCCATGTTGAACGATTCTGAATGTCAGTGTGTGTTTGTGTGTATGGGTATTATAGTGCTTGTATCAGCTGAGGCTCTTAGGCACTTTTTCACACACACATTTTTTTTTTTTTTGGTTGCCTTCAAATTCAGGTACACATTTGCACAAATGTGGTGTACATATAATATACCAGGATACCCACGTTTAGAACTTACTTCCCACGGCGGCATATGCCCAAGTATATGCCAGTATGCAGTTATGCATAACCACACATACCCCGGGCCTGCCTGTCAATTGTCTTAAGAATTAGATTTATTTACTTCTTTAATGTTTAATTATTTATGAGCACTGCAACTAGGGCCTTTGCATCTCGACTGAGATGTGTTGGCCCTTCAATGCAGCCTCGCTATTCCGTCGTTGTCACTGATAATGCTTGTATTTGTCTATTTTTCTGGTCGTTTTCGTCTGCCCTGAAATCTAGATTAATTTCCCGTAAGTCAGGTTCTAAGTTAAATGTTATTTACCCTGTTTTATGATTATTTAGTGCAGGGGAAGTCATCAGGTTATGGGGGTAAAGGCCTAGTGGCCACCATCCTGTCATCAGGTTACGGGGGTAAAGGCCTAGTGGCCACCATCCTGGAAGACAAACCCTCTCCGGAGGCCAGACAAAGTTATTATTATTATCATCATTATAATATATGATTATAATGTGGGTTCCACACAGGCGGGGGCGCCTGCACACAGCTTACGGGGGCGGGGGGGGGGGCAGGGCCTAGTAGCCACCGTCCTGTATAGGGCAATCCCAGCCAGTGGGGAACCCACTATGTAAAATCTGTTTTGAAATTTTTCTCTATAATCTATATTATTTAGTACCCCTTTTAGGGGTCCTTTTTTCCAAATGTAGGTCCACCTGGTCGACGCGAATTAAGTGTACACGGTACTCCTTGCCTTCTGTCATCTATTTTATGGTATGGCATTGTTAAGTTTTAATTGTTATCTGTGTTATGTTCAATATGCCATATAGGTGTTTAGTATGGGGTTGGTATGGTACGGTGCGTTACCTTCAGCCGTGGTTTCTCTAGCCTTATCTCACCTTTATTTTCTCCTGGGGTTGGTACCGGACTCCCCTGTCCAGGGTTTCCCAGGCCTTATCCCTTTTATTCCTATCGTTAAGTCAGATACCACGTCTTGTTTTTATGTAAGTATTTGGTCATTTATATGGGTCTCTTTGTTTCTTTAATGAAAGTTAGTGTGTGGTTTGTTGCTTTTGGGTTTGAAAGTAGGTTGTTATGTCTTGGGGGATTTGGTCTTTATCCATGCTTAAAGTTAGCCTTACGCTGGCGCGAGCTGTTTTGCTGCATGTTAGGAAGAAATGTGTAGTGTTTTCCCATTCATTACATGTGTCATATAGACCGCTTTCGGCCATGCTTACTCTTGCGGAATGCCAATTGAGCAGTGCTCTGTTCTTAGGCGGAGGAGTGACACTTCCTCTCATCTGCTTTTCCTTGCATATTTTATACTGTTATTTACAGTTGGCTCGTAGTGTCTGTACAGGGCACCTGTTTGTGAGTTGTCCCACAAGGTTTGCCATTTCTTTAGCATTTGTTTATTTATTTGTTCGTAGACTTCCGTGTGTGCTCCCCGCAATGTACTTCTAGGGCCGCTATTGGCGTGCTCCGCAGGGCTCCTGTTATTATTCTGAGGACTTCGTTATGTATTTTGTTTAGTGTGCTTTTAGTGTGGTCTGTTGCATTGTCGTAGACTGTGCATCCATAATCAATGCACGATCGGATTAGACCTCTGTACAGGGTCAACATTACTTCTCCCTCCAGTCTGTTCCTGTGACGCATCTCATTATGTTAAGTCGTTTTTTACATTTATTTTCCAGAGCGTCTATGTGTGCTTTCCATGTTAGTTTAGAGTCAAAGATTAACCCTAAAAAATTGAATGGTGTGACTTCTTTTAGTGTTTCTTTGTATAATGTTAAGTTTATTTTAGGTTTGCTTGAGTTGTTTGTAAAAATAATGGTTTTGCTATTGTTTGGTAAGAGTTTCTATCCCCATTTGTGGCACCAGTTTTCCAGTTTGTTTAGCATGTTTTGCATTTTATTTTTTGCAAAGGTTTTTCCTCCATCTGCCCAGAAGGCTATGTCGTCGGCGTATATTGACTGGTGTGTATTTGTCTCTGGTTTTGGGATATCGTTAACCACTGCCAGGGAGAGGATGGGGCCGATCACACTGCCTTGGGGAAGGCCGTTTTGTGTATTATGGTGTTTGAGGGATCATTACCGACACGTACCTGGAATATGCTGTTGTTTACGAATGCTGTTATGAAATTTAGCATGTTTCCCCGCACCCCCAAGTTTATGTAATTTATAAATTACTCCGTTTTTTCATACTGTGTCGTATGCTTTTTCTGCATCGAAGAACACCGCTAGGACGCTCTTTATTACGTTGAGGGCTCTGCATATCCTGTCTTGTATTCTGAGAAGTTGGTCTGTCACTGATCTATTTTCCTGAAAGCGCTTTGTATGTGTGAGAGGTTTTTGTGTTTTTCTAGGTACCATGTTTGTCTGTTTGTTGCTAGTCTCTCCATTATTTTGCATACAGTCGAGATGCTGACCTGGATTTAATGAGATGCGAGATTAGGGGTCAAATCAGCAGCCTCGTTCTCAGTTACATAGCTGGGCGGTGCCTATGTAAACAAAGACGCATGGGCACATCGTAGTCCCTGCTATTTGGGAGTGTTGAGGTGTTATCATTTCAAAATGTATGTATATTTACCCAAACATATCATGTTTAGTATTTCTCTGCAGTTACAACGTTGAATAACAGTTTCTGATGTGCTTACCACTGAAATTAGAGATAAACAATGACAAAATAGGGCATAATTTTATTTCCTACAACCCTGCCAAATCCTGGTTTCATGATTTCTGTACTAATTCAAAATATATTGTGTGTTGTTCCATCTCTGTAGAATGATGCAAAACTAAATGAAATACTGGCTAAGCATCCAGCAAAGGTGAATGCTTGTTTCTTGTTACCATGGGAATGGCGGCCATCTTGAGGGAACAGCCAATCATAGAGCCCTTGGGCCCATGGCACCAGGCAAAATGAGCAGACCTCTGTTTATTCATCTCTCAGCTTCGGATCACATGAAAGAGGTGTGATAAGTGATTTGCCACTCATATTACAGTCAGTGCATTTATTGGGTTACGATTAATTGTCATTTTACGAGCATCCTGTCACCCAACACCCCACTGAAGATACAAGAGATGCTTGTTTGGAACACCCACCAACCAGATACTGCTCTGGCATTTTAATTTAAAACAGATCCATGACCCTTTCACGCTGTAACTTGACCAACAAATGTTTATGCTTTTCAAGAGAATATAAATTTGGGCTGAGGTGAGTTAAATTTTCAAGATACAAGTGGTCCAATTTGAATAACTGAACAGTTCATTTTATCCGAAGTAATGGGGGTTTAGAACAACTGATAAAATAAAACCTTTTCTGTAATAACATAGATTGGGCCAAGTTTCATATTATTGATATTTTAAGTTGTGAACAAATATTTTTGAGCACTCTAGGGCAAATTGCACAGATTTGATCAAAATTCAAAGGGCTCTACCCCCTAAACATGGAATTTTTGGGGTTCCTTGCTTTTTGGCTGAAAGGTGGACACATGATTGTTACTATCCCACCTCCCCCATTGGATTATGGATCTGTATGCTTTGGCAGTGCAGTCTAGGTGCAAATTGCCGTGAATAGACCCCATGTTACAAAAGTGGAGCTTTGTAGAAAACGTGGATTTTTTTGCAAAATGGCCGATTTTAGAGGTTGAAATTCAAAGTCAGGTCACAAGATTATTTCTTTCTAATTTGGACCTACATCTTACTGCTTGCATCAGGAAAGTATATGTGCAGTAGACGGCAAAATATTTTGTCATCACATAGCTTGTACAGAATTTGATCAAAATACATGTTCATGACTTCTGGATATTTGGGTCAGCAATGGCTGACAGGTCAGAAATGAAATGGACATTTTGGATCACCATGGCCCTATTATTAGACTGGAAATAAACCATAATGTGGATTTATATCTGTGAAAAGAGGACGTATAAAGGTAAGAGATCATTACACGCCTTTAGTTCCACTTTTTAAAAAATTCTTATTTGTATGTGATACCAGTTAATAACATGGCCGCCATGTTGGATTTTGTGCATCTTGGTGGCGTCACATCCTAAGGCTCAGCTTGGAACCGAGGCTTGCCGGTAGCCAATCAATCTCATTCATGTCTCAGCATTTCGACTGATAGGCATAATGTTAGCGCTATGGGTCGATATGAGCTTGCTTTATCAGATGGCTTATCTGGTTTAGGTATGGGTGTAATTATTGAGTGAAGCCATGTTGCTGGGAGTTTCCCTGTTTTCCGTATTAAGACTATAAATAGACTAGCTATCGGCATCTGTTTGAACATCTTGAGGCATAGCCTGTCATGGCCTGGTGATGTGTCTTTGGTTTCTCTTATGGCTGCTCTTAGTTCCGTCATGGTGAACGGGCTATTTAGCGGAGAGTCATCCTCTTCCTTATCATTTAGGATGTCTTTGTGTTCAGCTTCAAATTTATTTCTTATATTTTTGAACCGTTCTGTGTGATTTCTATCTGAGCTGATGTCAGCGAAGTGCTCTGCAAATGGATTTGCTGTTTATTTGAAGTGCCGTTATTTTGGTTTGTGGGAAGGACTGGTGTTGGAGTTTGTTTGCTTTTTCCATTCATATCTTTTATTTTGTTCCATACCTCCCTAATTCATTTGTTCTATTTATTGTTGAACAGAATTTTTGCCAGTGGAACTTTTTACTATTATTTGTTGTTAAACGGACCTGAGCTTTAAGGCGTTTGTATTCAATTTTGTTGCGTGTGGTGGCATTTGGTTTCTTTTGTCGGCGGGAAGCAGAGTTTCTTTTCTTTCTTGCGTCTCTGCATTCTTCGTTCATTGCCCATATGTGGTATACGGTAAGTTATCAGGGAACAACAGGCATTCATATTCGTATAAGTGTCTGGTGGGAGAGTTTACATTTGAGTCTGCGTAAAAGAGCTAACCGTTGGCTGGTTTTATTAACAATGCGTGTTATATACTGGTGCCATGACAAATTACTTAAGAGTGTAACTCCCAGATGTGTATGTAGAGTAGCCTCGGGTATCGGTGTGTTTCCAAGAAGTAGAGGAGGATTATCTGGCTTATGTCGTTTAGCTGAAAAGGTCATTGAGATGGCTTTTATGGCATTAAATGTCATCCGCCAGAGCTTGCCTCAACGATGAATTTGTATCAGATTAGAATTAAGGCTTTCAGCTGTGGCCATTGGTTCGTGGGCAATTTCAAGAATACTGGTATCATCCGCAAATAAACGGATGTCAAAGGTAATGTTGACAGTGATGTCGTAAGGTAAACGAGGAAAAGTAGGGGACCAAGGATCGAACCTATGGGCACTCCAGCCTCTATAGGGAGCCAAACAAATAAACCAAAGGATTGTAGTTCTTTCTTTTTTTACTCAAATTAAATCAGTCAGAAATAAAATAGCCAATCTGCAAATTCTGTTGTTCTTGTACCTTTGACTATGTATGACAAGTTTCTCTTTTTAAGAATCCATTGTTAAACTTTGTAAACCACATTAAATGAATAAATGTCTCAAGTCATTACAAATGTCATTACCTGCGATATCCTCCACACTTCTATCAGTTCGGTATAGCACAGTTTTAAATTAGTACTGTTTTGTATGGTCATGACAAATATTACTTGCGGGAAAACACCCGTATCGTTTTATCAGTTCAAGATTATATTGAAAAAATACGCGCTTTCAAGGTGAAACAATAACTAGGTGCACTGTCTATGGTTATCGCATCATGACCCCTCTATCTGGGCTGTGTTTAGCGGTATCTCCGTTCCACTTTTCTCCTCCATGCGCCTCGTTGAGTCCCCGGACGCGACGAGAGACGTAAATTTGGAATGTAGGTGCCCTTGTCTCTTCTTCGCAAGAAGGATTTGTGTAGGGCTCTGCCCTCCTTCCTAATTGCTTTGTTCGGAATAAATTACGTTTAAACCAAACCGAGTCATTACATGAATAAGGGTTTTCGTTAGTTAAAAGTTAGCATGTTTGGATTCATTTTTTTATTTATTTCTCCAACATTTGACAATATTTTGGAAGATGAAAGGTAAAAGTGTCAAAGATGACAAAATAAATATTTGCCGCGCAAATTAATCTTTTCTAGATATTAATTAAAATTAATACAAAATATGAATTGACATGACGTTCTGCCTATTTTTTGTACTTTGGGTTTTCGAAAATCATTAGAAATAAATTAAATCTGGGATTTTATAGGAGGCTGTAGAACAAGCAATTACTTCAACCCTACTTAGAGCCTTTATTGCTCGTTCTCACGACATATGGAAAAGCTTAAAAATTACTGTATCTGTTTATCTATTCTATAATTATAAATGTAGTACTTTAAAGAAATAAATGAATATCGACGATACCGAATTAAGCATACGTTTCAGGGCTGTGACGTCATTTTAAAACCTCCTGAAATTTTTGGCCCATAAACATAACAAATATCTATATTGAGTATAAGACCTTGGTCCAATGGGCGGCCGGGGATGGATTTCCCGCACGCAGCGATACCCACGCAGTGGCAGTGCTCTATCATCTAACGGAGGGCTGAGACACGCAATTAAATGTCTAGGTGCTCATGTCAGACGAATCAGTCATAATTTTCCCAGTAGTCTGTCATTATTCTTGAATCGTACAAATAAAATTAATTTTGAAAAAAAACCCACAATAATAATAATAATAATGATGATGATGATGATGATGATGATGATGATGATGATGATGATGATGATGATAAATCATTGTCACCAGCTTCAGTATACTTTACCGTATGGACGAGCAAACTGAAAACAGTGCAACTCGGGAACATGTTTGCGACTGCGGATCTTGCTGGTATCGGTCATTACATATGTCGTAATTATATTCAAATTGACCTCTTTTGACGTGATCGATCGCACAAATATGTGTACCTTCAACTAAAAACTAACAAGACAAGAAAACTGGGAAATTTTTGGGAAAAAGAGGCCAGATGACGAAAAAACCTTGGGGGGCGAAATAGCCAATGGGCGAATAAGCTTGGGGGCGAATAAGCCAATGGACGAATGGGATGTTCGCAGTCGTCTGCCATTAACCGGAGATGGTACAAATAACATTAATTTTGAAGAACCGACTGATGTCACCTGCGTCACATTAATTTTGAAAAACCAACTGATATCACAAGCGTCAGTATGCTTAAACTAGATCGTGTTGCCCCCGTGGATGAACAAACTGGAAACAGTGTAACGCGGACACCCGTTTGCGACTGCGGGTTTTATCGGCCTTTACCGGCCTTGACCTGCCTTGCCGTGATCGATCGCATACGGCATAAATCGGTACACATCCGACCCAAAACTAACAACACAAGAAACCTGGTAAATTTTGGGGACGAACATGCTTGGAGGATGAAAAAGCCTGGGCGCGAAAAAGCCAGAGGACGAAAAAGCCTGGGGGCGAAAAAGCCAATGGACGAAAAAGCTAGGGGGCGAATAAGCCAGGGGGCGAAAAAGCCTGAGGGCGAGAAAGCGTGAGGACAAAAAAGCCATAAACCCTTGCCCTGAGGACGAGAGAATGGAAAAAGAATTGGTGAACCCTGAATTACGAAAAATAAGGTATGCCCGTGAACTTTCTTCTACATTGTGGTGAAATAAAACCTTGTCCCCTGTCTCCTCTTTTCAATCGTGATGTTCCTACCTCACATCTGAGCATGGTTGTATGTGGTTGGTGAACCCACTTAAACCCAAGCCATTTTACTTGATTGCTGTTCAAATTTAAAGCTGACAAGTAAAATATTAAAACAAAATTGTTGTTCCTTGACACATAAAGTGACACGGGTACACATTGAAAATGAAAGCCTATTATATTAAACAAGTTAACTCTTTACTCCTTAAACCAGCCAAAACCTGCTGTTCGTCGCTGGTCAAATGTCGTCTACTTCGGCGTTTTCAATGTATTTCAACAGTAATGAATAATTTGACTGTAAACTGTAGTTCATGAAACCTGTCAGGATCATATGCCGCATGTCAATAGCGTTTCATGGCATGTGTTGGGCACTTAATTGCAAAGTGGTGCCCAATCAATGTTAATTGAATGTATTGATTCAGTCTTAGTTCAAGGGGAAAGAGTCAATACCAATTCTTATTGGTGAATCAAAATAAAGCAGATATATCAAGACTGACATGAGAAAAAAGGAATATAAGGAAAATAACACATATTGCACCAGTACAGGAAAATGATTGTGGACAGGTGTATATAAACTTTAACATGGGAGAAAACAATTTGTTTACTATTCCTTTGTACTATTCTTGCAGAGTGACCACTGACAGAGTTGTGATATTGCGGCTTTCAACCTCCAGCTGGGTGCAGTCTTGGTTAAGTACCCCATGACTATTGAAGACCCTAGGTTTCTGTTTGCATCATTGGATTGTCGCCCACCATATGTGAGGACCTAAATGAGGAGTAGATGATGGACAGTCATTGTGTTGTCACATAGTGAAGAAGTGACAGTTTTGATAGATACGGTGTACAATAGCCCGTCAAAGGGTAGAAATATGTACCAAGCTGGTACACAGTCTATAGAGAGCCCAAAGGTAGATGAAGACACGAGACTGGTACTGGCACAGGCAATATTCTTGAAAGTTGGAAAATATGGCAATTAAGAAGAGCCCCAGGCTACTGATAGTCATCATCAGCCAGAACAATGACTATTGAAGCTAGTAGCTTGAAAGTGAAATATTTAGTAAGTGATGAGTGCATAAAAACTTTGGCGGGATGAAGTAATGCACAAAAAAATATGGGCGATAATTAGTTGTCCAGTTCATGCATCGCGTGGGCAGTGCAGGGAAATCTATGGCGGCCCCATTCTTGCTAATAAATTGATTAGGTGTTCAACAAAAAATTTTGGACCAGGCACTAAAAACTTAACTGTGTTGGGAGGTATCGAGACCAAACATTGTCACCTGTTTGTGCTGAGAGCACCTGCTTATAAAGAGAAATCTCTTGTATGTGGTGGCAGAGAATGACCGACAAACCCATTCAACCTGGCACCAAGAGAGAAAGAACTGTAGAAATTAACAATTTTGAATTGTTAAAATAAAATGACCAAAGAAAGTCTCAAAAAACAAAGACTGGGATTTAACACCAACAAAGTGGAGGTTCTGCACTTGAGCACATTAAAGGTGGTGCCAAAGCACAAAAGCTGCTTGAAAACTGTTGACAGGACCAACGGTGTAATGTATTATGTACACACATTCACTTGGAGCTGCACGATCTGTGCTGAAGGCTCATGTGGCTGTGTATTTGCCAGTGACAAGCCTTCAAGTGTACAAAAACAAAGGAACAAAAGGAAACATTACTTGTATATAAAATGTTGGGCACTTGCCCTGAGGACAAGAGAATGGAAAAAGAATGGCGAACCCTGAATTACGAAAAAAGGTATGTCAATGAATTTCATCATTCTGGTGAAATAAAACCTTGTCCCCTGTCTCTTCTTTTCAATTGTGATGTTCTTACCTCACATCTGTGCATGGATTTATGTGGGTGGTGTGCCCACTCAAACCCAAGCCATTTTACTTTATTGCAGATCAAATTAAAAGCTGACAAGTAAAATATTAAAACAAAATTGTTGTTCCTTGACAGATAAAGTGAGACGTGTACACATTGAAAATGAAAGCCTATTATAGTAAACAAGTTAACCTTTTTACCCCTTAAATCGGCCAAAACCTGCTGTTGGTCGCTGGTCAAATGTCGTCTACTTCAGTGTTTTCAGTGTATTTCAACAGTAGGGAATAATTTGACTGAAACCTGTACATCATGAAATCTGTCAGGATCATATACCGCATGTCAACAGCGTTTCTTGGCATGTGTTGGGCACTTAATTTCAAAGTGGTGCCCAATCAATGTTAATTGAATGTGTTTACTCAGTCTTAGCTCAAGGGGAAAGGGTCAATACCAATTTTTATTGGTGAAACAAAATAAAACAAACAGATGAATTAAGACTAACATGAGAAAAAAGGAATATAGTCTAAGGAAAATAACACACACTGCACCAGCACGGGAGAATGGTTGTGCACAGGTGTATATATATCTTAACTTAAACATGGGAGAAAATAGTTTGTTTACTATTCCTTTGTACTATTCTTGCAGAGTGACCACTGACAGAGTTGTGATATTGCGGCTTTCAACCTCCAGCTGGGTGCAGTCTTGGTTAAGTACCCCATGACTATTGAAGACCCTAGGTTTCTGTTTGCATCCCTGGATTGTCGCCCACCATGTGTGAGGACCTAAGTGAGGAATAGATGATAGACGGTCATTGTGTTGTCACATAGTGAAGAAGTGACAGACACAGTTTACAATAACCCAACAAAGGGTAGAGATATGTACCAAGCTGGTACACAGTCTATAGAGAGCCCAAAGCTAGATGAAGAAACGACACTGGTACTGGTACAGGCAGTATTCTTGAAAGTTGGAAAATATGCCAATTAAGAAGAGGCCCAGGCTACAGATAGAGGTGAAAATCAGCATCAGTCAGAACATTGACAATTGAAGCCAGTAGCTTAAAAATAAAATATGTAGTAAATGATGGGTGCATAAAAACTTTGGTGGGAGGAAATAATGCACAAAAAATGGGAGAGAATTAAGTTGTGCAGTTCATGTATCGCGTGGGCAGTGCAGGAAAATCTATGGCAGCCCCACTCTTGCTAATAATCTGGTAAGGTGTTCAACAGAAATGTCTGACGGTAAAAAAAAAATTGAACTAAAAAATTTCATCGTGCTGGGAGGTATCGAGACCAAACATTGTCACCTGTTTGTGGTGAGAGCACCCGCTTGTACAGAGAAATCTCTTATATGTGGTGGCAGAGAATGATTGACAAATCCATTGAACCTGGCACAAAGAGAAAAAGAACTATAGACATTTACAATTTTGAATTGTTAAAATGACCAAAGAAAGACTGGGATTTAACACGAACAAAGTGGAGGTTCTGCACTTAAGCACATTTAAGGTGGTGCCAAAGCACAAAAGCTGCTTGAAAACTGTTGACGGGACCAACAGTGTAATGTGTTATGTACACACATTCACTTGGAGCTGCAGGATCTGTGCTGAAAGCTCATGTGGCGGTGTATATGCCAGTGACAAGCCCTCAAGTGTACAAAAACAAGCGAACAGCGAGGAAACATTACTTGCATATACACACTTATCAACAAAGACCGAACTTACTTCGATGTCACTCTGTGTTAGGTGCAAAGCCAAATGCTTTAGAATGGTTATCCAAACTGAGTGTGACAGTACCACAACGCATAACACTTGCAGGTCATGACTATTGTTGGCTTTTTTAAATGATGATTCTCAAAAAAAAAAGTTGTGAAAGCAGTCAATAAGAGAAATGGAGAACCAAAATTGAATATGATTTTTAGGTGTAGGTGCATGAATTCCTACTTCTTTTTTTTTGGGGGGGGGGGAGTGATGCAGGTTAGGGGGAAAATAATACAACAAGGCAAACATACAAGGTGGGAATGGCCTCTTCCCTGTACACTGCCCTGGGGTCAAGCATTTCACCCTCTGTGAATTCAGACCTGAGGTTTCAGCAGATAGTTAATGTTGCAGCACATTTCCTTGTGGCAGAGGTGACTTCTATTTTTGCCTTTAAGATTTTGAACACTGAAATGTAAAATGCACAGCAGTCTCTAAACATGGAAAGGCCTGCGATCCCAACCCTTGACAGTTACTAATATTTCAGGATAGCTGTTGGAGTTACAGGATATTGCCCATATTTTACTATTGCCAGCAATCTAAACTGAGTCTACTGTTAACTTAACAAATCCCTTACAAAATCAAAATGTTGGGATCATGCTGGATTTTGCTGGACATGGTGGAAAATGCTGGATAAACTCGTCTGTTTTAGTCCACCATTTTCTGCCAAGCATCGTGCAATATCCAGCGTTTTTCCAGCACATGATACATCAAAATTCACTGGATTCTGTTGGCATTTAATCAAATCCTGACCAAATCCAGCAAAATACTTGGACTTTTTTTGAAAGCATGCTTACTTGCACTTGGAATGTTCAAAATGCGCAGCATTCTTGATAGCAAAGATCTTTTGGGGAATTTATTGAAGTGCTGGTATCTGCTGGAGGTGTGCCAGCAAAATCCAACAATCGCTAATAATGTGTCTGACTTTGTAAATTGGGAACAAAGTTGCATATGTCAACTTGCACGCTTGAATCGGCTGGACCAAGTTCCAGCGAGTTGGGAATGCTGTAATCTACTGGGAATGATGGACTTTGCTGGGGACTTGAATGCTGGAATCCATTGAAGATTGGCTAGCAAAATCCAGTGATAGTAGACAATGCTGGATTTTGCTGGGAAAGTGCTGGAGTTGTGCCAACAAAATCCACCAGTGTGTAGACAATGTTGGATTTTGCTGGGATTTAACCAAATCCCAGCAAATTAAGGTATGCTGAAATTTGCTGGAATTGTGCTAGCAATATCCAGCGAGTGTAGGTAATGCTTGATTTTGCTGTGATGTTGGATTCATGGTGGAATCTGCCGGGAATGCTGGAGCCTGCTTGTGCCAGCAAGGTATGCATGTTGGAATCTGGTGGGATTGTTGGAACTTGCAGGACCCTTTCTTTAGAACTGCAACTGCTACAATATGTTTGTTCCTAAATATGACATACTTGAAGATAAATAAATGGCAATATAAG
This sequence comes from Hermodice carunculata, assembly GCA_964020975.1. NCBI lineage: Eukaryota > Metazoa > Annelida > Polychaeta > Eunicida > Amphinomidae > Hermodice > Hermodice carunculata. The sequence goes on from OZ026618.1 coordinate 31,904,995, forward strand.
AACCAAGAAATATGTGCAAGCGATAACATAGCTTGTCATGAAATATAGTTCAGCTCTCCTAATTTGTCAGGAATGTAGCAAAATTCTCCACAATGAATTGCTTGCCTTTCCTATTATAAAGATGAAACAAATGAGTGAAGGTTGTGCCTTCAAATTTTGAGCTTTCGGTTTAGTTGGCGTGGGGATTAAATCATTATGTTGGCATCCATTTAAACTGTTATTCAAAAAAGATCACATATAATGAAACTCCCTTGCATACAAAGTGGTATAAATTTTCATGAAATACTCTGACTGATATTTGGTCAGTTTTTCTGATGAAGGTTCCATTTTTTTTTTAACCAGACCCAATGCAACTGGCTACCTTTGACAAAACTATGAACTTTTTTTTGTTTGCTTGGGCTTTGTGGCTTTTGTCACTGTACTGCACACATACTATATCATCATCATCATCATCATCATCATCATCATCATCATCATCATCATCATCATCATCATCATCATCATCATCATCATCATCACCACCACCACCACCACCACCACCACCACCATCATCATCATCATCATCATCGGATGACTCTGATGATGAAATGTATTGAGCACACTTTGGCTGATTATTATTATTTTTTTTTATGTTCAACTCATTTTCAACTGTGATTGGTTGAGGGCCCTGACTCGTGGCCCCATTGTCATCCTGGCTCTGATTCTGGTAATCTGATTGGCTCTTTTCCTGGCCTCCTGCCTCACTGTGATCCTGGCCCTCTGTGCGACTCCTTCCCTTTGTTTGGCTTTGATGCTCGCCATTTGTCCCTTTTTCTTTTTTTTACCTTTTTTTCATTGCTGCAAATAATTTACATTTATGTAAATGCACTTTAAATAGCTTCTGATTATTTATTTGTTTTTAAATGAGAATTCATTATCTGGAATAACACATACATAAACACACAACAAGCAAGGACCAATCGATGGTGCATGTAATAAATCTGTCCACATGAAGACTGTTGTGATGTACCAGTGCTCACTCATGTTTTCATCTTATTAACTTATGTTTTAATGCTTTAATGTAATTGGTTTGAAATGTTCATTTTTAATAAATTTTTGCATTATTGATTAACTCTTTTTTATTACATTCAAACTTAGGTCATTAATGGCTTTATACGTCTTAAATAGTCAAGTTTGTATTTTTTTTTTAATTAATTTACAGAGCTAACGACGTGAAGACTTCAAAACAATCATATTTTTGGTACTTCAATTTTGAGAAACAACAAGGACTTGAGAAAAGTATGATTTTCTCAGTGCAGTCAGTTTGCAAGAGGAATTTTGTAACCACGTTATTCAATGGGAATACACTAGTGATTATTCTAGCGCACCAACATTTCAGTGTATTAGGTTGTGTTCAGCTGAATTCATGTTGCTAATGTTGACATATCCCTGTATAATTAGTGTTGCCAAAGCTTCACCTTTTGTACAAGATTTATATTATTTGTATTTTTCTAAAAAGTCTGAATTCCAGGTTATATGTTAAAAAGCCACATATATAGAACCTTGTACACAAAATGAATGCTTAGTTACAAAACTGAATTGCACATCTGAGCAAAATTTTCATCTGAAGTTGCTCTAAAATGCATCATATAAGCTTCAAAGTTCAGAAATTGTCTGCAGGAGGCCAGTCCCTCCCATACCAAACTCCACTGTCTGATTTGTGTGTTTGGCTCGTATCGATCCGCTGCCTGAAAATATTGTGTTTTAATTTTTTCTTATTACTGAATGTTGGCACCCCTGTTTGATGTGTATTCTTTTTAATGTTACAAATATTTACACTGATATACCTAGGATGGTTCTCTGATGTATGGGTAGAATAAATATAATGATTATGCAGAATTCCTCTTACTTCCTTTCCTTGCTCTATCTTCTGTCCTTGCAGCATCACTACACTAATTGGAGATCTTGCGTCTCACAGCACTTGCTTTGACATTAAATCTGGTACAGAGATAAGCGGGAACAAAGAAAATTTAGATGTTATATATTGTTTCCTTATACTACTAACTTTGGCCCTCTGGTGCAATATAAAAGTTCCATTTGAAAACCTTCTCCAGTTATTGTGCAGGGCCAAATTTCCCAAAGTGGCCCTGTGACCTAGCAAATTTAAATAAGGTCATCCATCTCCAACCTTAACCTTGCCCTTCGGTAGGACTTTAAGCCTGGACAATATGAAAGCCTATCTACAATTTTCAAGTTATGGTGCTGAAGCCAAATTCCCCAATATAGTCTTTTGCCTTGGTAATAATGTCCAGGTCAACCATGATCACACTTTATCTTGCTGGTATCGAGGACATTTAGCTTGTGCAATGTTTTAGTCTTAAATGAAAAGCTTGTCAAGTTATGGTGGAAAACCAAATTTGCCATTGTGACCTTGGGAATTAGGTCAAGGTTAACCATGATCACTCTTTATTTTGCTGGTATTGAGGAAATTAAGCTTGTGCAAATGTTATAGTCTCGTATGAAAACCTTTTCAAGTTATGGTGGAAAACCAAATATGCCATTGTGACCTTGGGAATTAGGTCAAAGTCAAGGGGGAGATCAAAGTCTAAGTTGGTAAAGATACTAGTGGCCTCACCTATCATTTGATGGAAATTATGGGCCAAAATGTTAAATGAAATTCCATATTTGGAAAAGTAATTGAATCAGACTTGCCAAATTAATAGGATATATAGATAATGTTCAAAGCAAGAATCTTATATAATATCAGGAACCTTGACCAATTTTTGCGAGTTCACCATGCCTGTAAAGTTGAAAGAGGTGATTTTGTTATGGCAGGGTGTAGTTTGGACTTCAATGGCAGTGTCAGCACAGCACCAGGCAGGCCTATGGGCCCCTTGTATTACATAATCTGGGTGTCCTTGATCTTCTGTCCCAAGGTCACTGAGGACATAAAGTTAAGGACTCTCTCATTGTTGTCTTGGCACTTGCAACAATATTCATCGCAAGAGTTGCACAATTTGTTGTTGTTCTCGACTGCTTTACAAGAGTCACTCAGATTAAGCTTAAACTTGGTGGATATGTTCCTTGTAAAAAAGGTCAAACAGAGGTGTTCACTAGGTAGTACTGCTGTAGTTCCTGATTTGTAATGATTTTTTTCAAAACCGGTTGCCTCCATAGTAGCCTCCCAGACTTGCTAAAGTTAATGATGTGGCGCTCGTCGGATACCTTTGATAAGTGTCTACCTATTTTGTGCAAGTTGGAATGCTCCAGTTATGTTTGGACCTGGACCTCATTCCCTAGGTCACAGGACAACTGACATGAAATTCATTGTTCGTTTGTTTGAGTTAGGACCTTGATGATCCAAATGTTAAAGTTTCTTTATGCAGATCACACTTAGACAGTACATTAGTGACCTTTGACCTCATTTGTGGGATCACTGTGCAACATACATGACTAATGAATTTTACTGTTACCTAAAACGTAAGTACCACTTAACCAGGACCTTGATGTTGCACATGTTAATGTTCTTCCATAAAGGTCAGACTTGCTCAGAACATGGATGACCTTGATCCTAACCCAAACTCACAGAACCACAAGCGTGATGAAAGTCCAGGTCAGCTGAGTATGGGCAGTTCGCACAGCCCTCTAGTCAATGAATTTTTGTGTGTTTTTGCTATTTTCGACTTCTTCAGAGCTGCCACTCAGAGTAAGCCGAAACTTGGTGGATATTTCACCTTGTGGAAGGATCAAACAAAGTTGTTCATTATGTGGCACTGCTGTGTATTCCTGATTTTTAACGATTTTTTTCATTTCGTGTACTTATTGGTCAATGCTGCTTTCCTATTGATTACTATGTAAGTCAATGGGCATTCTTATCCTAATTCACATTTTCACCTTCTGCAAAACCGTCGTCCAGATTGACTTAAAACATGGTGGCAATGTACCTTGGGTGAGTTTCTACCAGGTTTGTTCAAATGGTACGGCTCCAGCGATTTTTGGATTTCTTATGAATTTTTTGTTCTTTTTTTTTTCTTGACAAATCTTTAAAAAATCTTCTCCACAACCGCTCACCCAATTGCTTTGATCTTTTATAAGAACACTCCTAGGGACGCATAGTTCTTAATTTGTTCACCAGGTGGTGTTGCAATTTTTTGTGCAATTTATAACTTTTGTGTGTTTTCGTTACTTGTGGCTTCGCCAAAACGGTTACTCAAATTAAGTTGAAACTTTGAGGATGTGTTCCTTGTGACAGGGTTTAGCAACGATGTTCACTGGGTAGCACTGCTGTGGATTCTTGATACCCAAAAATTGGGTACTTATCGGTAAATGCACCATTTTAATTGTTTACCATGCAAGTTGATGGGCATTCGAATGGTAATTCACATTTTGAACTTCTCTGAAGAAACTGTTAATCAGATTTACTTCAAACTTGGTGGCAATGTACCTTCGATGGGTTTCTTGCAAGTTTGTTCAAATGGTTACACTACAGTCATTTTTTTGATTTTTTTGCGATTTTTTTTCGAAAAACTTTTAAAAAGTTTTAATAGGAAAGTTTAACGTTGGAATTTCTTGTAATGGTAATAACTTAAGTAATTTTGGCCAGATTTGTGCCAAGCTTGGTAGGGATGTATCTTTTATAAGTGCCTACCTTTTTTGTGCAAATGGTCATGCTCCAGTGGTGTTTGGACCTTGACCTCATTCCCAAGGTGGCAGGACAAGTGACACGGAATTTACTGTTCTCTTGACAAAATGAGATCTGTTTTGAGTTAGGACCTTGATGTTGCACATGTTAATCTTTCTCTATAAAGGTCATGCTTAGATAGTACATGAGTGACCTTGACCTCGTTTTGGGGGACAGAGTGCAACATACATGAATTTTACTCTTCACTATAACTTGAGAACTACTTGAACTGGAACCTTTTATGTTGCACATGTTAGTGTTCTATAAAGGTTAGACTTACTCAGTACATGGGTGACCTTGATCCTATCCCAATTTCACAGAGCTGCAAGTGTGATGAATGTCAAGGTCAGCTGAGGATGGGCAAGTTCACACAGCCATATTATTATGTTTGATGATCACTTCGGCTACACAATCAATGATCAATCATCAATCACACATGAGAGACAATACAAGATGTACGAACAGAAACTAGCAGATCAGATCTGGAGAAAATAAATCATTAAAATTTTTTGCATTCAAGTTCATACTGGTTATTATGTACTGCCAAATTTTCTTCTGTTCATCCGGAACATGCAAACTGTTCAAATAAATTATGGAAAACTGTGTTTGACGATTAGCATTGAAAGGAAAACTACAATAAATCAACATAATGGATTAATCGTACAAAGTCTGCTTGATAGGAATGTATACATTAAGCAACCACTATCCAAAATTAAAATTTTGTTAAAAATTAGAAATCTATAGCAAAGACGCCTTGTGAACAACTTGGCTTTAGTCTTCCACAAGGAACATTTATGTAATATTATGTTAAGTTTCACCAAAATCTAACCAAGGGTTCTTAGGTCCCCAGAAGCGCGTCTGTGTGATTTGGAGCAATTGAGTGAGCTGTTTCAGAGGAAATTTGTTAAAATTCGCCAAAAAACCCATTTAAATCCAAAAAATCAGAGGAGCGTAACCATTTGAATAAACGTGATAACTTTGTAGACATTTATATACAATATACCACTTCAAGTCTTATCGCCCTGGAAGGGAAACATTTGAGGGTCTGGCTAAGCAGGCAAGGCACTTACTAGAAGTTCATTTTTACCAAGCATGAAGTCTTATATATATCAATATTTAATAATACCGATATTAATTTCAAATTTTAGTGGCGATCTTCCTTTTTCTGCTAGAACTGTTGAGGTAAAGGAGTTAAGAAATTCAGTTATTTCAATAAATATTGTCCGTTCACTTAATATAGTTAACCCCCCCCCCCGTTAAGGAGGGGTCTTAACTAGTTTGTACAATATAGATAGGACTCTTCGGTAATGTCGGCATGATGTGTAACCTTTTAAATCCTTTCTGTACTGCCCTAGGCTTTCCCAAGTGCACTGTCCAGGCTTACATTTCACAGTGTTCGCGGAGCAATTCTGAAGGCAGTTGTACATGTTTCAAAATATTCTAAGGCTTTATCAAGTGATTCTAAGCGCATACCTGTGTTAACGCCTGTTATCAATATATTGCTGATGAAATATCGAGCACTACTACCACATGTAAACTCAGAGTTTTTCTTTTACGAATATGACACCTGTAATCAATCATAATCGTTTTGTCAAAATGTATGGCCCATACAAAGGAAAAAATCGAGTATATTGAATCATCTCACTTATATATTTTATTCTCGTTGGTAATTCATTTTGAAATCACGTAGTCATATACACTTTTTAATGTTTGAAAAAATTGTGGTATTTTACAGAAATACAAAACATGTCAATCCACTGATGATTCACTCTTATTCAAACCGGGGAAGGGTGAAAAGTGCCCCTGCCGTTTGGGCCACAAAGAGATCTGAGTAAAACGAATTTGTTTGAAAATATTTGTTCGGGTCTACATTGGAAGTGTAATTCCAAACTAGAAAGATAGATATGCTTCAAAGCAAATCTGTCTGTGTGCTTTCCAAAGTTGTAAATATTAAATGGTACAACTTTTGTGCTTTGGCACTTTACATTCCATTAAGCTTATGACTGGATGAAAATTTCATAGGTCCAAATGACCTTGACCTTTAACCTTTATAGGTTACATGTAAATTGCAAAAATGTACAGTGCTACAAAACCCACAATTTAAGTCCAAGATGATTAGAATTGGATGGAAATTGGCCGAGTTATGGCTAGGTGAAACTTTCAAAGGTCCAGATGACATTGACCTTTGACCTTTGGGGGTCACATGTAATTTTCAAAATGTGCAGTGTTGCAATAGCTAGAATTTGAGCCCAACATGATCAAAATTGGAAAAAAATTGACCAAGTTATGGGTAGAAGAAAGCCACCATCGAAAGCGGCCTTTAACCTTGAAATGACTTTTGACCTTTAAATGACATCTACCTGAATTTTTTGACCAAAAATTGG